>OZ005653.1:175977912-176577912 GCA_963930645.1 Salticus scenicus
TTTTCCTATACAAATTCACTCAGTAAAAATAATTTATTAAAATTATTATTTAAAAAAATTATCTTCCATGATAATGCACACGGTTTCCATATTAGAGAAGTAGTATAACCCTAAATATGAAAAAAAAGTTGAATTTATTCTCAATATCACATTAATATATATATATATATATATATATATATATATATATATTAAGAAAAATAATCGATAACTTTATTTTAAATTATCGCAAATCGATGGTTCAACCATTCGTTTTAAAGGTATTGGCGAGCTCTTTTGAAAGAAACCCATCATGAAAATTTACTCCCCTCGATGGGGGACTTCCCCTCCAGGGGGGGGGGGGGGGGGTGAGGCGAGGCTCCTACATACAAAAAAAATTTTCCCAATTGACTATCTCTATTACACAAAATATATATTCGTTTCATTTGGTTTAGTCTCAACGAAAAGCTTACTGTAGCATCCTATATGATACACATTTAGAATACTGAGTTTGGAATTTCTGCTACTATTTGTTCTTGAGATATGCTGATAACAGACACATAGACCATTCGCTAAAAACATGATTTTCGTATTCAGGTGACCTCAGAACATGTAAATATAACAAAAACTCACGTTCGAAAATTTGACCCTAAAACAATACTTTCTCGACCCTATGGGTAAGAGAAAGTAAATAGAATACGAACAACTTCATTTTTGAATGAGATATCCTTTTAAAATAAAACAATGAAAACCCCATAGGTTAATACAGAAAAAAAAAGGGAAATCTAACTAATGTGCAACATTCAGAAAAAGAGCAAAATCTTCCATAAGTCTAAAAGAAACAAGTCTCTTCATACCGCAAACGAACGACACATGCATATAAATTTCTCTTATTAGGTAATTTAAATTTCCTGATGAATTATACCACGAAATTCTTAACCTAAGCTCACAATCGAGATATGCACAGTACACAACTCCAAACTTCTCGTTTTACAAAACTTTCCGAACAACCTTTGCTGCATAGATCTAAAACTTCGCGTCTTGACTTGAATGTCTTCCATGTTCCTTAATCCTTCTCCCATGTTCCTCCCACATCACGTTTCATGTTCCTTAATCCTCTTCCGTGTTCCTTCCATGTTCCTTTGCCGGCCCTAACGCTCTAAAGCACTCTAAACATTGTAGCCAAATTTAAGGACTATGTTATTCAACCATCACCAATGACTTTGAGGAGTAACGAATAACGTTCGAAGTGATTGGGTAAGAGTTACAATTAAAATTTAATGGCGGATATTGAATAAAAAATTCCAACACTGATTAGAGGAGTGAAATTAAGTAGGACCGGGAAAAGGTTAAATTAATACCTGTGGGGAGTATCGAAACGGGGAAGCCATTCCCTTCGTCAAGAATAAAAATTGTGATGGAGGACCAAAATATAATCAAAAGTATGGATGGAAGATGATAATTATGAAAGATTAAAATGTTCCTGTTTCACCTCTGGGGCGAGTAATGCTATTATTACACACGGCAACTTTTTGCACAACTTTTGAGCCAATTGTTAATTTGAGCCAGTTTTGTTGACTGAAATCCCTTCAATGCCCAACGTATTAGGAATTGGGATTACGAACAAATTTTTCTAACTAATCATAAAAAGTTGTTTGTACGAGCAATTTCTCCTACTATGATAAGCCAGTGAGAAGAAAGTTCCTTATACGCGCCAAGGAAAGACAAGGCCGTGTGGATGCCATTCATCATTTTTGTTTTTGCTCTCCTATGGAGAATTCACGTCAATGTCGTAAACATTGGTTGGGACCATATGCAAGTACTCCGAAGCTCTACCTTAACGTTGATGCCCCAAGAGAGATAAATAAGTGCGCTTTGGCATGTACTGAATCACGACCGACTGTAGTATAATATTAGAGTCAGCCGTGACGGAACACCGTGCAAGTTAGTTTTTTGGACGATTGACTCAATTTTTGCAACCCTCTTTCAGATTTCGGCCTCCAGAAATTGTAGTGAAAATTAGCTCAAATGAAAATTGCGTGAAAAGTTTTTGTGTGTAATAGGAGCATACGAGACCGTCGCCAAGAGCCCATTACGGGCAACGTTAAACCCACTCATCCTCAACCGCAACTTCAACCTAAAAATTCGCAGCAATGACCTAAAACTTCTCATTAATAATTTTGTTTACCAGACTGGAGCACTGGAATGTCATCTCTGTTCTTAAAACCTTACATAGTAAGGCGACGTTATGAAATTCGAAACATAATTAATATGATAGTGTATTTCCAGTTTATATTTTGGAGGATCAAAATTTTGAGGGCGTAACTCCGGACCACCGTTAGGGGTGAATCCTAGACCGTCACAAATTTCACATAGTCTAGCACTAGTGCGACGTAAAACACACTCAACCTCAACCTCCAGTTTATATTTCATCAATTTTTTGCATGTTATTTAAATGAAATCCTTCAAAACATTTTGTAATTGTTGTGAATATACTTTGTAAGGGGAAAAAAAAATAATACTATTAAAGTCAATTTTATAAGGAAATCACAACTTTAATATGAAAATATTTAATCGTATTGTTCAATAATAATAATAATAAGTAAATAAATAAGTAAATAAATAAAGGGAAATAATTAGATTTGTTAGTTACTGTACTACTGTTTCAATAAAATACGATTTTAAAAAGTCTAATTGAAAATATGAATGAGGACAAACGATTTGTTAAGAGAAATCAAGCAGCAAATATGTCTTTTATTTATTATTATTATTTTTTTTAATTAACTATTATAAAATTCATAAAATATCCTTGTATTTAACTTATTCATTTTCTTATTGAATATATATATAAAGGAAAAAGTATTGAAGGTGCAAAAAATAAAAAAAAATGAAGAAGAAGAAGAATTAATTCAATATGAAATCTCCATTAAAAAAAAAAAAAAAAAAAAGAAATCAGGTAAATTACAAATAATTCATAAATAATATAATACTTTCTAAATTTTCAATTTAAAAAATAAATAGTTTTAAATAATAAATGTAATTTAATGCAAAGAATGTTTTGAAGTAGGTCGATGTGTAGTCTTATTGCAGCAATTTAATTTCTTTTAACTTGTTTACAGTAATTGGTTGCGCGTTTTTTACACCCGATTTTGAAAGATCTGATTTTTTTTTTTTTTTTTTTTTTTTTTTCCCCTTAACAAATCTTAATTTTCATAACAATAATAATAATGTATTTTCTTTTCCGGGTTATTTTGTGTTCAGAAATCTAAAATTGTGCATCAACTGAGCCCTAAATTTGACAAAACGTTACAGAAATAATTTGTCATTTTATAACGATACATGTACTCTCACGCAAATGAATTATTTACCTTAATCAATATTCACGCCTTTCTGCATCAAATAAATAAATAAATAAAATAAAATAAAAGCTCAAATAAAATTCTACTTTTATTTTACACTAGCAGGCTTCGACCGCTTCGCTGGACCCTATTTTCAAATGAATCACTATAATTACTGAATTCTCAAAATTGCATTAATTTTTATCACGTGAAAAAAAAAAAAAAAAAAAAAAAAAAAAAAAAAAGCGAAACAAAATCTGATTAAAAAAAATGTCGCACCGAGTTCTCACTGCCTTCGGAAAAAATTCCCAAAATGCTCTAACTCTTATTTCTGTTATTTTCCCCCTTCGCCCCCCCTCCCTTCTAACCTAATAATTTTACAAATTCGAAAATATCCGCAATCAATTTGTAAATATAAAAAACCTCTATGCACCAGTTTCGAACGATCTATCTCTATTTTTACTTTTTTGCCCCACCACTCTCCCCCCCCCCCTACCCAATAATTTTAAAAATTCGAAAATATCCGCAATCGATTTGTAAGTATCGAAAACCTCTATGTACCAATTTTAAATAATCTAACTCTCTTTCATTTTTTTTTTTTGCCCCTCCGCCACCCTCCCGTCTCTCCTAATAACGTTACACTTTCGAAAATATCCCCATTCGACTTGCAGGCCTCTAAAACCAATCTGTACCAATTTTGAACGGCCTATCTGCATTTCTATTTCTTTTTGCCCATAGCCCCCCCCCCCTTATCGCCCCACCCCCCTTACCGCCCCTCCTAATAATTTTACAAATTCAAAAATATCCGCATTCGATTTTTAGTATCGAAAACCATTTGTGTACCAATTTTGAACGATCTAACTCTATTTTTATTTCCCCCCCATCCCCTCCCCCCTTCTCGCCCCTCCTAATAACTTTACACTTTCGAAAATATCCCCATTCGACTTGCAGGCCTTTAAAACCTATCTGTATCAATTTTGAATGCCCTAACTGTATTTCTATTTGTTTTTGCCCATAGCCCCCCCTTACCGCTCCACCCCCTTCCCGCATCTCCTAATAATTTTACAAATTCGAAAATATCCGCAATCGATTTGTAAGTATCGAAAACCTCTATATACCAAATTTGAACGATCTAACTCTATTTTTATTTTTATTTTGCCCCCCCCCCTCTCCCCTCCCCCCTTCTCTCCCTTCCTAATAACTTCACACTTTCGAAAATATCCCCATTCGACTTGCAGGCTATTGAAACCTATCTGTACCAATTTTGAGAGGCCTAACTGTATTTCTAATTGTTTTTGCCCCTGCTGCCCCTCACCCCCTGCTGCCCCACGTGGGGGGCTGAATTTTTAAAATTCCAGAAATTGTTTTTTAGATATTTGTATTAGCTATATTTTATAGCAAAAATTTCACGTATATCTTTTTTTTTTTTTGAGATATATAGGATTATGCGAAATTGCGTTTTACGCATGTGAAATCCCGTTCCCCCCCCCCCCCCGCCCCCCTTGGGGACCGAATTTCGAAAATTCCAGAAATTGGTTTTTAGACATTTATATTAGCTATATTTTACTGCAAAAATTTTACGGATATTTGTTTTTTTGTTTGAGATATGAAGGATTTTTTGAATTCAAGTTTTGCCCCCCCCCTCCCATTGGGGGGGGGGCGAATTTTTTCAATTTTTTTTTTTTTTTTCCTAAACCATCCCTGACCTATAAGGAAAAAAACAAAAAAAGAATGATCGAAATCGGTCAAGCCGTTTACGATTTTATAAAGGACATACAGACAAACATTCATTTATATATATATAGACTAGCAGGCTACGCCCGCTTCGCTGGTCACCATTTTTAAATGAATCACAATAATTAATGAATTCTCGAAATTGCATTAATTTTTATCATGTGATAAAAAAAAGAAAAAACAAATTCTGATAGGGAAAATATCGCACCGGGTCCCCACTGCCTACGGCAGCGTAGACCCGTGCGCTGCGCGCGCGTATTCCTTCACCATCCTTATGATTTCTCAAAGTTCCATGTTATTACTCATAAACTTTCATTCTTAAGAAAAGGAATTAAAGAAAAATATCATTTAGCATCGGATAAAAACTCGCACCGGTACCCCACTGCCTTCGGCAGCGCAGACCCATGCGCGCTGTGCGTGCACGTGTGAGGATATACGTGCGCTGTGCACGCATATTCTTTCTCAACTCAAACAAAAAAAAATATTTTATCATCGGGTAAAAACTCGCACCGGGTCCCATGCGCGCTGCGCGCGCACGCGTTAAAATGTACGTGCGGTGCGTGCACACATTCCTTCTGAAATCAGACTTTTATTCTTAAGAAAAGAAAATTTAAAAAATCATTTCTCATCTGGTAAAAAGTCGGACCGGGTCCCCACTGCCTTTGGCAGCGCAGTCTCCTACGCGCTTCGCGCACCTATTCCTTCCCCACCCTTCCAGCCCCTCCTAATTAACCTACATATACCAATTTTGAACGGTCTAACTCAATTAGCTGAGATGCAAAAAAAAACCTAATCAGGACACCTTAAAATTGTAAATCAGGTGGAATCTCGAATTCCACTTTCGATAATATAAAAGTACTTTAAAATATTTTTCGAGTGATGTATTAAATATAATTTAATCATAATTAAAATTTGAAATATTGAAATTTAAAAATATTACAGCGCCATCTGGCGGAAGAAATTTCTGTAATCTATTGTTCCATTCCAGATCAACAAAGCTTTCAAATGATGTATTACTTATGAAATCACTTCCGGTTTTTTTTTTTTTTTTTTCTAACCCAAAGCTTTTTGTGTCAGAAAATTTTATAATTTGATTAAAAAAACAATTAGGAAACATTTAATCAAATTATTTCCTAGTTGACTGCAGAATGACATAAAAAAAAAAGAGAAAAAAAAAGAAAAAAAAAAAGAAAGAAAGAAAAAGAAATAAAAATATGCTTTGTAATAAAATTTAGCAATATCATGAGTGCATAACAATTAAACGGCTCAGCATATGCTTTATAGATAAGTAAAACGATGTTAATGTAGCGACTTAGGCCTGGGTAGAGCGTCTGCCTAAGTTATTCGTGTCTAAATAGGATAACACTCTCAACGTGCCCCAAGCGAGGGGTACTAAAAGATTTTAAGACATTATTAAAAGCAAGTACACCAATAAATAATGTTATACTTTTAAAAAATTAAAGAACACGTTTTTATAGAAATGTGAACTAAAAAGCACAAAATATCTATCTTAGTATTAAAATCAGGGTAAGAGAAAATCGTGTGAGTGACACACCATAATATTTACATACATTTAAAACTTTAATTAAAATAATTTAGAATTAAACAAAAACAATTTTTAAAAAATCTCCCCTGACTGGGCTCGAACACTGGACCTTTAGGTTCGTAGCGCGAGACTTTTCCTCACAGCCACTGCGTTCACGTAGAGAAAGTCTTTTTTTACAATATAGATTTTTTGTTTGCTCCCAGAGCGGTTACAAACATACAAACATACAGGTGAAGCTAAAAAAAGCGTGTTAAAAATAATATTATAGTTTTAAAAAATTAAAGAACACGCTTCTATAGAAATGTGAACTAAAAAGCACAAAATATCTATCAGTATTAAAATGCAGGGTAAGAGAAAATCGTGTGAGTGACACACCATAATATTTACATATATTTAAATCTTTAATTAAAATAATTTAGAATTAAACAAAAACCATTTTTAAAAAATCGCCTCTGACTGGGATCGAACGCTAGACCTTTAGGTTCGTAGCGCGAAGCTATACCTCAACGCCACGGCGTTCACGTAGGGAATGTCTTTTTTTACAATATAGATTTTTTGTTTGCTCCCAGAGCGGTTACAAACATACAAACATACATACAAACATACATACATACATACAGGTGAAGCTAATAAAAGCGTGTTAAAAAAGGGAGCTTAAAGGTTTGCCTCAGCTCAAGAGAATTTGCCTTAAATTATTGAAATTAATTTCCAAAGATACAGTACAAGCATGCATGCGAATAGCTGGAAGAAATCTTTGTAAACTAGGTTTAAAAGGAGTTTACACAGCTATTTAGATGCGAACAATGAAAAAGAACTTGTTGAATAATATTCTGATGTGAGTTTAAATTTAATTTGATTTGTAACTTTAATATTAATAAGTTGTCTCATTCTTATCCGGGACGCCCCTTATGTCCATATAATCTACTAAACGTTGCAGTTACGGTAATTTCACGATAATTTTCACATTTTTGTCGGTCTCCTTTCTTATTGATGCAAGATATGGCAAGAAAATGTAAGCGAAAGAAAAATTATCCAAAATTTACAGTATTGCAGCATTACAGTATTTTTTAATAAAATGTATGACAGCTATTTACTATTATTATTATTATTAAGTATTTTTTCTAGTAACTTGCTACAAAAAAATTAAAAACTTTTGACAGGATTTTCACACCAAAAAATGACATTTTTCCTAATGACCTTCTCACATATAAAGTTTTTTTGCATTTATACACTACAGAGATTGAGATACAACTTTCTTGTATGTAGGTTACATCATACGCTAACAGCTCCACCTGTTGGGCGATATATGTTAAAACCTAATCAGCATTCATTTATGTCAAGGCCCAACGAAATATAAATATTTCTAGAATTTCACCTGTTGTCTCATGAATACATCGACCAGAAACTTTTAGTAATCCGCAGACAAACAGACAGACATTTTTAAAAATGGCGAAATCGTATTCGAGACTTCTTGAAAGTGTAAATCCATCGAAATCCATATATCGATATTTTTCACAAATCTAACACTTTCTTCTTATGATTATAGAAAAAAGCAAAACAAAACCAATAATAATAATAATAAAAACAATATCGCCATCTGTACAAAATGCATGTTTTTGTCTATTTTCTCACTTAGTTTTATAAACAGTAAAGATATAAACAAATTAGTTTAGAAAAAGTATTGTTACTTTTACTCGTAGAAAAATACCTCTGCTGAAAAAAAAAAAAATAATTAATTAATTAATTAAAATATTTTAAAATATAAGAGAGGTCGGAAACTCGAAAATTAACTAAAATATCTATATTGAACTTTATAAATAATACAATCCGACGGCAGACGGTTTATGCAACCACGTAATTTGAATAATAGAGGAGTTAGTAAATTACTTGGGGAATATACGAAATGAGTGCTGAATATATTCAAAGCGTAGAGAACACGGATCTAATATAATATAGCTATTCGGAACTGTATTAGTCTATTAAGTCTGAATTAGTTGAACTCAATATCTGCTTAAGTGATTATATTGAACAGTTAATTATACGTGCATTGTTTTGCGTGGACTGTTTATGCAGGAAAATGCAGTAAATACTCTGAAGGAGAATTTGCTCGTATGCTTTTTACTTCCTTCTATATACATAAAGAAGAAAGTATAGGAAAATTTGGGTTCATGAAAATTTTTGACCACCAACTATCCATGGATTAGCACGATTTGAGATGTTCTGAATACGATCTGATCATTTTTACAAAATATCTATTTGTCTCTGTGTGTGCGTCAAAAATTTTGTGGACGCTGTATCTGACGAAACAACGAACGAAACGTAATCAAACTTGGTATTTAGTTGAACCTTGACGTAAACTGATGCTGATTCTATGGGGGGAGGTCGATTCCCCTGATGTATGATATCTTGACAGAAAAAAATGAGTCGTTTCCCCTCACCCTTTTTTCGAAGGCGCAGGTCGTTTGCCCTGATTCCCCCTTCCTTTGTCCATGCTTATGATTGATATGTACTGCTGAACAGGGGGGGGTAGTTCTTCATTCCCCTACAGGTGACTTAAATTGTACACACACACACAAGGGAAAACAAATTCTGAGATAAATTTATAGCATTTATAAATAATCTCTCGGAAGAAAATAGTTTTATTTGCATATGTATATTGCATAACTGGTCTTCCTGTATAGCGTAATTATTTATATATGCATGTGCTATACTTTTATTTTACCAGAAATTCAAGTATTGATTTATCAGGTTATGATATTAAAATATAAATTTATTATTTTTATATTAACAATATTAATAAGATATTTTGTAAAGATTTCGTAAGGAATACAATGGGAATATTTGATTTTCTTATTTTTAAGTTTTAAAATTTTTTTTTTTTTTTTTTTTGGTAATAATTTGCGATAAAAAATTCAAAACTAGGTTTAAGAGAAAAAAAAAATAATCTTAAATGTGTTTCTTTCTTTCTTTTTCTTTTCTTCTTTTTTTTTTTTTTTTTTTTTTTTTTTTTTTTTAATTTTAATTATCACTATAGATAATTATTTATAACCAACTAGTGGGGAAAGAAAAGAGAAAGTTTGAATAAATATATGTATATATATAATTTATCATTACTGTGATCAAACATAAGGAAAGAAAGTTTGAGTTAATCAATAAACAGTTACATACAGAAGTATAGCCTTTTACAAGGCAGAAGATATTGAAAAAGTTAATGATTTCTACTGCTATATTGATTGATGAGTTATGTGTAAAAATACAAACAAACTGCAACAGAAAAAAAAAAAAATAATAATAATAATTACTAGAAGAAGAATAAGGAGCAGAGTCCACCACAGACAAGTGGAGACGGTTAAACCAGTTTGATGGGCGCTTAACCTTTTTCAAAGTCTCTGACAGACGTTATTGTAGTTAAAATGAAGATAACAATTACTATAAATTAAATAAAAATAATAATAATAATAACAAGTGAAAATTAAAACTTAACGAGATAGCTTTGAAAAATGTAATTAATATACATAGTAATTTTATGACCATAATGCAGAAAAGTTTTTTTTTTTTTTTTTTTTTTTTTTTTTGAGGGGGGGGGTAAATGAGATTAGAGACAATTATAGGGTATCAACAATTGTGTTAGACAACATTTTATATTATGTTATTGAAAGACACTCGTTAAAAGGAATTTTAATTTGATATAATAATTTAACTATTATCTTCTTAAACACTTTCATCAATAATTTTACTTTTTAAAAAATACAATTATTGTGATGATAATTTAAAATTATTACGCATTAAATAAAGTTATAGCCCTCATATTAATGCTAAAATAGTTATTTAAATCCTTAATTGTTATATAGTAGTGTTAATAATTTGTAAAAAAAAATTACAATATACTTCAATTGAAATAAATTTACAGTATGAAATACATAAGATCAAAAATAAAGAAATAATTGAAGTACGGTCATTTTTCTTCTCTCTTATACACACATATATATATATATATAGCCGTAGGGGCCTCTGCCAATACATCCTTGTAGGATGTGTTGCCTCTGCTCCTTCTTCTAGTTATCCTTTATTTATTTCTGTTATACTTGTTTCATATTTGTTATGTATGACCTTATATATCAGGCTCCCAGAAAAGCTCATTAACTTTTCAACATATATTGCTTTTATAAAGTTTCATTTCCATGTATAATTGTTTAATGATTAAAGTATGAGTACTTTGGATTCATTCATATTTCATTTGAATCCTGAATATATATTTTTAAATTCATAGATAATTTTGACAACTGTTCATTTGTTTCTCTTGCATTCTACAGTTATAATGCATCATAAATAGGCATATATATTTTTTATTGATGGAGGTGAAGAGTGGGGTGTAAAAAATTATTTTGTTTTAATTTTTTTAGCTTTATAGAAATTTAGGAAAATAATTACATCTGGGATTTTACTTATGTATTACGTATTTAATTTTTACAAGCCTTCCAGATTTTTAACGTTGGTTTTTTTTAACGTAACGTTTATACACTGTTGTTTATTAATGTTAATTGTTTAATTAACAATAAAGTATTCCCTATATTTTTGTCTTAAAAAGTTAAAGTTCTTGCTTTTTAAGTTTAACTTTTTTATTTAAAATTGGTGTATGAAAATATAACTTTTATTATTATTATTTAAAAAAAAAAAAAAAAAAAAAAAAATGCAGGACTTGGGAAAAAAAGTAGTTTGTGAAAATGGAAAATTTAATTAAAGGAGTCATTATTGCGAATTTTAGCACTCGTGTTTCCTATAGATAAATAGCTCTAATCCTTTGAGAAGTGTATGGATATTTCTAATTATCTTGAAAAAGAAGTGGAGGGGAAGAGATGGGGAAAGATAATGTGGGAGAACTTACCAGCGCAATCGGCCTGTATGGTAAAAACCAAAATTCTCTCACCCCCTTTAAATCAGGGGAAATGACCAGGCCCCGATTCTATTTGGGGATTAATCGCTTAAAAGGTGGCGCTGTCATTCCATTTTTTCATAATTTTCAATATGGCAGTACAAGACAAAATTTCATATAAATGTACAGAATCAGAATTATTTTTAACTGTTCAATGTAATATTGAATAAAATAAAATAATAATAATAATAATTGTTTAAAAAAAAATTTCTTTGAATATGCTGGGGCATCGCAGCACCATAAAATACAATAAACTCGCAACAATTGTTTCGGGTCGAAAGAACAGACGACCCTTCGTCAGGCGAACAAAGTAGGCACGAGTGCTGCAGTCAAGTGGCACCATTATTAACTGCTGAGTTGCCGCTTTGGCGGCAGCACTCGTGCCTACTTTGTTCGTCTGACAAAGGGTCATTTTTATTTTCGACCCGAAGCAATTTTTGCGAGTTTATTGTATTTTATGGTGTTAATTTAAAGTTTTGTAATTATTACTTAAAAACGCCAGTTCTGGGGTGCTTTCTTATAATTTTCTGTTGACATTTAGTGTTGGGCTTCTTTGGAATGAAACTCGTCTGCATTCGTCATGGAAAATAACTTTCATGAATAATAATTCTAATAAATAATTTATATTGCATGAATTTGTATAGGAAAATATATAAAAAATTTCATGGTGGCCACTACATACATACTAGTTTAAAAATATTGTTAATGATTAAATTTATTTACTTGATAGCTAGTACAAAAAATTCTTAAATATAAAAAAGTTGGGGAAAAGATAATGAATTGAAATCTGAATAATGCGTGTTTTCTTTAAGATTGCATTTATTTTGTTCTTGGTATAGAATGAATTTTGAAGTGCATTTTTTTTTTTTTTTTTTTTTTTTTTTGAATAATAAACAAAAAGTTACACTTTCTGTGTTCATTTTTTATTCTAAAAGAAATATATTTTTAAAAAAATCTGGAGGGACTCCACTCGACTTTCCGAACATTGAGTCATTAACAGTTTTGTAGAGAAAGTAGAGAAAGAAGAGTTGTTAAACAAACAAAAGAGAGAAAACCATAATAGAGTGTTTGAGTATTTTTCTCCATATATTACACGATGTTTTATTTAACGCTACTGAACTTTGAGCTCATAGATCATAATCATAAAGAATTTTTCGTTGCGTCCCTGTAAAAACCTATAAATGCTAGATTCACCAAAATGTTTATAGTTAGTGCAACAGTGATTTATAATATTCATATAAGTTTTCAGCTCAATTAAATAAGGCGTTTAGACGCTATCGCACTTTTAAAAATTTGGTCCCATATGCCATAATGATAAAGAATTTTTCTTTGTGCCCCTGTAAAAAAACTGTAAGTGCTAAATTCAAAAAAATCTATACAGTTTGTGCAACTGTGACCTATAACATGTGTAAAATTTTTTTGCTCAGATTAATAAAGCGTTTAGATGCTATCACACTTTTAAAAAGTTGGCCCCATAGGCCATAATGATAAAGAATTTTTCTGGTGTCCCTGTAAAAAAACTATAAGTGCTAGATTCACGAAAATCAATAGACTTCATACTATGGTGACTTACAATATACGTACAAACTTTCAACTTATTCGAATAAAGCGTTTAGACGCTAGCGTATTCACTTACAGACATACACACACATACATACGCACATACATACACATATACATACATACACACACACATACATACATCGTAAAAATAGTGAAAACGAACTCAGGGGACCTCGAAACGTATAGACACCTCAAAATCTCAAATTCGGATTTTTGACATGATTACAATACTTTCCTCACTATAGTGTTCGGAAAGTAAAAAGTATATACAGGTTTATTAAGAGGATATACTAGAGCTGGCCTGCCCAACCCAAAACACTTGGCGGGCCGCATTGGAAATCTATTTTATTCCGGCGAACCGCAACGTATGTGCGTTTATGATTGTATGAATCGTATATGAATGTACTTTTTCCGGTGGAGGGCAGAGTGAAAATTCGGAGCAAAATACATTACTTTAAATTATTTCTTTTATAAATTAACGAAGTGATGGCATGTCTTCGGACCATTCTTAGGGATGCATCCCAGACCATCGCAAATTACTCATTGCATAGTACAAGTTAAATGCAATCAACCAATCAAACAAACAACCCAAACAACCAAAAATATCAGTAGAATAGAGACAAATTTATGATAATGAAAAAAGATCTAGAATAAAAAGAATAAATAATGGATCTAATAACTACAATGAAAAGTATGAGTAATGGATCTAATAATATTTCATTAGAACATGTCAGAACGAATTTATTAACTTTTAATTTGCTAATTAAAGTTATCAAACTTATATATCGTTAGTCTCCTCGCGGGCCGCAAAAAACTACACGGCGGGCCGTGGGTTGGCCACCCCTGTGCTAGAGGATATTAAGGATATAATACAGGTTTGCAATAATTTCTTCTAGTGATTACACTTTGAATAAAAACTACTGTAAAACACAAAAGTTAGAAATAATAATTTTTATATGTCTGTTTAAAATCTTTATAAAAAGAAATCCTTCATTCAATACAGTAAAGGAAAAAAATAAATTCATTATTATACAGTGGAGTGCAAAATTAAAGAAACAACTTATTTTTACGTTTTCATCTTTTACGCATAAAGTTTAAACATTTTAAGACGTGAACATAAAATTTGAATGGCGTGTCTGTTATCAAACCATTAATTTATTTTTATATAACCTTATGAACAAAAAATTAATAATTGTAAAAGTGACATTCATTTAATTTTTCTCAAAAAACCGCTTAGGAAGAAATGAAGAAAATTAAAAATTTTCATAAGAGAAAACTAAATGAGAAAGATAAGTAATTACATTACAGATAGGTGAAGATAGATATGCATCTAAATGTTAAATTAAAATCGAATTTTTCTTCCTACATTCACTTTTTTTTTCTTCTTTTCTTTGTACATGATTTTTTTTAATTTAACATGCAAGCATGAAAATTAAATGAGACGTTCGTTATAAAATTATTCATTGGCGTTTTCATTAGTCTGGTGAGAAAACGGTGGGTGATGGGGCAAAATGAGGGGTCATATTCGGATTCAAGAGGTAATTTTACATAAGAATCAGCAGGAATGGTATCAGGGCTCGATTTTTTTTTTTCTCCAGTGTAGTGTAGTGTAATTTTTAGCATTCGAACTGTTACACTATAAAAATGTAAAATTCAGCGGAAAAATTAAAAATTAGTTAACATGAGCATTTTACAAATTTTCAATAATAATGATAATAATAATAAATAATTTTTACTTTCCGAACACTATAGTGAGGAAAGTATTGTAATCATGTCAAAAATCCGAATTCGAGATTTTGATGTTTCTATACGTTTTGAGGTCCCCTGAGTCCGTTTTCACTATTTTTACGATGATGTATGTATGTATGTGTGTATGTGTGTATGTGTGTATGTTTGTGAACACGCTAGCGTCTAAAGGCTTTGTTTGATTAACCTGAAAGTTGGTACGTATATTGTAAGTCACCATAGTACGAACCCTATAGATTTTGGTGAATCTAGCACTTATAGTTTTTTTACAGGGACACAAAGAAAAATTCTTTATCATTATGGCCTATGGGACCAAAATCTTAAAAGTGCGATAGCATCTAAACGCCTTATTCAATTGAGCAAAAATTTTATACCCATATTATAGGTCACAGATACTCAATCTGTATAGATTTTGGAGAATCTAGCACTTATAGTTTTTTTACAGGGACACAAAGAAAAATTCTTTATCATTAAGGCCAATGGGGCCAAATTTTTAAAAGTGTGATAGCGTCTAAACGCCTTATTAATCTGAGCAAAAAAATTGTACACATGTTATAGGTCGCATTTGCACCAACTGTATAGATTTTGGTGAATCTAGCACTACAGTTTTTTTACAGGGACACAAAGAAAAATTCTTTATTATTATGGCCTATGAGACCAAATTTTTAAAAGTGCGATAGCATCTAAACGCCTTATTCAATTGAGCTGAAAATTTGTATGAATATTATAAATCACTGTTGCACTAACTATAAGCATTTTGGTGAATCTAGCATCTATAGATTTTTACAGGGACAAAACGAAAAATTCTTTATCATTATGATCTAAGGGCTCAAAGTTCAGTAGCGTTAAATAAAACCTCGTGTGATATATGGAGAAAAAAACACTCTATTATGGTTTTCTCTCTTTTGTTTGTTTAGCAATTCCTCTTTCTTTATTTTATCTACAAAACTGTTAGTTACTCAATGTTCGGAAAGTCGAGTGGAGTCACTCCAGATTTTTTTTATTACCTTTTTAAATGTTTTTTGAGAAATTTTAATACACCTAATATTGTTGTACTTCAATGCATATGTGTGCAAATTTTCAAACCTCTAAGCCAGTAATTTACAAAAAAGATTTACCACCTCCATAAAAACATCATTGTTTCTAATATTCATACATTAACTACAATAAAAGTATTTTGTACGATTTAAACTTGTTAAATCGTTTCAATTTATACTTTTAAATTAAATAAAACCGTTGCAAACAAAGATATAAAATAGTTTCTAAATAAAGTTACGACTGATTGGTATATATGCTTACTTTAAAATAGTGAAGAAAAACACTTGCAGTAAAAATGAGTGAAATTTTGACAACCACATTTGTTTATCTTTTCTATATTATGAAACTATTATTTTTATTTCTCTTTCGTAAAATAAACCACAATCATATTATCCAAGTTAACAAACATGCATGGTGCTGTTATATATGAGATGGGATTAAATATTCTAATGACTACTAAGATATTCTTATTTTGGTCTATCCCTCTTATCAGGTGTCAGTTATTGTTAACCTGTCAATTATAGGGGTGTCTCTTTATATGTTGATAGTATCTTTTTATCGCTCTCTCTCTCTGTCAATCTACCTTTCCCTCTTTATTTAATTTCTTTATTACTTTTTCTGTATACATAAGGGGAAAAAAATGTATATTTTTATTGGGTATGTGATTTTTACTTTCCGAACACTATAGTGAGGAAAGTATTGTAATCATGTCAAAAATCCGAATTCGAGATTTTGATGTTTCTATACGTTTCGAGGTCCAACGAGTCCGTTTTCACTATTTTTACGATGATGTATGTATGTGTGTGTGTATGTATGTGTGTATGTATGTGTGTATGTCTGTGAGTGACCACGCTAGCGTCTAAACGCTTTGTTCGAATAAGCTGAAAGTTGGTACGTATATTGTAAGTCACCATAGTACGAACCCTATAGATTTTAGTGAATCTAGCACTTATAGTTTTTTTACAGGGACACGAAGAAAAATTCTTTATCATTATGGCCAAGGGACCAAAATCTTAAAAGTGCGATAGCATCTAAACGCCTTATTCAATTGAGCAAAAACTTTATACACATATTATAGGTCACAGATACTCAATCTGTATAGATTTTGGAGAATCTAGCACTTATAGTTTTTTTACAGGGACACAAAGAAAAATTCTTTGCCAAATTTTTAAAAGTGTGATAGCGTCTAAATGCCTTATTAATCTCAGCAAAGAATTTGTACACATGTTATAGGTCACATTTGAACCAACTGTATAGATTTTGGTGAATCTAGCACTTACAGTTTTTTTACAGGGACACAAAGAAAAATTCTTTATCTTTATGGCCCATGAGACCAGCGATAGCATCTAAACGCCTTATTCAATTGAGCTGAAAATTTGTATGAATATTATAAATCACTGTTGCACTAACTATAAGCATTTTGGTGAATCTAGCATTTATAGATTTTTACAGGGACACAACGAAAAATTCTTTATCCTTATGATCTAAGGGCTCAAAGTTCAGTAGCGTTAAATAAAACCTCGTGTGATATATGGAGAAAAATACTCAAACACTCTATTATGGTTTTCTCTTTTTTGTTTGTTTAGCAACTCCTCTTTCTTTATTTTATCTACAAAACTGTTAGTTACTCAATGTTCAGAAAGTCGAGTGGAGTCACTCCAGATTTTTTTTTTTTTTACTTTCAATTTTCCGTAGATTTACACGAACACGTTTTTTTGGTTTTTCTAAGCACAATTTGACTATTTTTAGAAAATATTGACTAGTATATTTTTGTGTGTGTGTGTTACCAAAGTTTTTTAAGTGCACGAAAAATGCACTGAATTTTTCGAAACATTTTATTTCGTTGAACTGCTGTAAATTGATACTGATAAGATTTCAGCATATATCGTCTAACAGGTGCCACAGGTATGCTGAAATTTGCACTCTTTACGAGAAAGCTATATCTCAGCTTTTATAATGCATACGGGCACGAAGTTTATTTGTGAAATGGCTATTACAAAAAACAGCGCTAACTGAATTTGAGTGCGTATTGGCTGATATCGCTGATATTCCGCAGTTTTCTCCATTTATTAAAAGTCTATTTCAGCTTCTGTTGTGTAAAAATGCACTTAATTTCACGTGTAAAATGGGTTTTATGAAAAATTACACTGATTCATTTTGGGTGCTTATTTTCTTGATGTATGTAGATTTTTTAATTACTAGATAAAGAAAAATCGTTTTAGAATGGCCTACAATATCATTTTTCATCCTTCTTCTTTATGGTTACTGTAGATAAAATTTATCCTATGTTATACATTCCAGAAAATAATTGAGTTATTTTATAAATATTGAGCGTATTCAAAATTATTATTGCATTGGTATTTTTCTCGCACGCATGTTAATTTCACAATAAGTATTTTACTGACAAAATATAAAGAAGCATAAAATATTCAAATAATTATCACTGCAAGGATAAATACTAATATTGAAAATAAAAGGATAAAGAAAAAGAAAGTAAAAAAAAAAAAAAAAAGATAAAAATGAATATATATATGCATATATAGGATATAATTTGCAAAAAAAAAGCGAAAAAAAAAAATAAATAAAAGATTAGTAATAGAAAATAAAATTTTTGTTATATAGTTTCTAAAGTTCTTCTTTAAGTACTTGAATTTTGGCGTTCCAACCACAGTAGTACAGCGATACTAGCCAATGATGGTGAAAGCTTCTACTGACGAATATCTAATTGCATTTTCAGCTAAGCCTATCTCGAAAACTAACACACAAAATTTCATAAAAAGTTATATTTAGTTTCGCATTGCCATGATTGGTTCCAATCAGCTTTAGGTACCTACTTAATCTTATGGTGCCTTAATTTCCCAGTAGGGGATAAATGTTCGTTCTGCAACAGTGGGTGGTGCACCGGTGCACCGGCAAGTCATGCGGGTGCCGCACCACCCCCTGATGGGTCTAGATGGGTTGGCGTTGACCTTGTGACATTCTCTAACTTAATCGTAAAAGATGACGAGGGTGTTAATGAGGAAATTTAATTAAAAAAATTAATGAGTGATTTATTGTAAAAGGTGACGATGGTTTTAAAGAGATGTTTTCGGTAGAATGAAAAAAGCAGGATATTGTTTGTGACTCATTAGGAAATTAATTAGGGAGTTAATTAAGAAATTAATTAAGAAATGAATTAAGAAATTTAAAAATTTGAAAAATAAAAAAGGAGTCGATGAAATATACGAATTTAAGAATGCGAATATACTATGAAAGAAAAAGAGAGGTTTGACTGGGGTTCGAACCCGACACCTTGCAGTAAAAATATTTCCTTAAGACAGTAGTTTTCGCGTGTGTGAGTGATTTTTATAGTATATGTCTGCACTGTTCTTTTAAAACTATGAATGCTAGTGCCCGAAAAGAATTCAATCGTTTTAATGATATTAATTAGAGAATAATAATTAAGAAAAATATTAATTAAGGATCTTCTTGTAAAAAATCATCAAATATTTTCCGAAAAAAAGGTAATGAAAGCAAAAATTAAGTATAAAGAATGAAAGAAAGTTTAGAAACATAGATTCTGACTGAGATTCGAACCTGCTACCTTACAGTAAAAAAATATTTCAGTAGTTTTCGCGTATGTGTGAGTGTTCTTTAGAAATATGCCTATGCAGATCTTTTTTAGCCTAAGAATGCTATTGATTGAAAATTAATCAATCGTAAAATTAATATAAATTACAGAATAATAATTAAGAAAAATAATAATTGAAGATCTTGTAAAAATTCACCAGATGTTTTTCGAAAACTGAGAGTAAAAATTAAGTTAAAAGATGATTAAAATCTCAAATGTGTAAGTGAAATTAGATTAGGATGAAAGACGAGAATTGTTTTTTTGCTAGATAACTAAAAAAGAGTGATTAAAATTTCTTATTAATTACTTAATTGAAGAAAGTTCGTTAAAAAAATACTTTTCATCATAAAGATTTTTTAATTGTGAATATCTAGTATCTATTTTAAACTGTATCTATTCTTTTTCGTTATAAATATAATAATATCTTAACATAAAATATAGACTTCATTCGCCAATGGTGACGTCACAATGTTTTGGGGGAAAGGAGGGGACCATTCCTTAGGGTATTTTCTTAGAATTGGGTTAGGTGCAGCATTGTACATTCAATACAAGAAAGAGGAGGAAAAATTCCAGATTACTCGCTGTAGCTACCTTAAGTCGTGTTTAAATTTGATTATTGTTAGACGTTTTAAAAATATAAATTCATTTTCTTTCTATCTTTAGAATAATCTTATTGATTATTTGATACACAATATGGGGAT
Source organism: Salticus scenicus (assembly GCA_963930645.1). Classification (NCBI taxonomy): domain Eukaryota; kingdom Metazoa; phylum Arthropoda; class Arachnida; order Araneae; family Salticidae; genus Salticus; species Salticus scenicus. The sequence goes on from OZ005653.1 coordinate 175,998,101, forward strand.
ATAATAACTTTTTATAATAGACATTTTCAGTAGATTTTTACAACTTCAGAAAATCAAAAGTTTTCAGGTATAAATTGGAACTTTTTCGAATAATCCTTCACGTATTAGACTAATGATCACTTTAGTTCAATGTATTTTTTATCTATAGTTTAACCATTTTTACTGTAGCTCCCTTACATTTCTTTAGTGTAAACCCGTGAAATTTTTCTAATAAATAAATACATTCATGTTCACAGATGCATACTTAAGTTTTTTAAGTATATTTAAACACACTTAAAAAATATTTTAATCAAGTATTGTAGATTTCAAACATATAATTATAAACTGAAAAGTTTTCACACAAATTATTTTACTGGATATAAATTTAACTATCATTTTTAACAAAAATACCATTAAATCACACTCCTTATAGGCTACTATTCATCAACTTACATATATTTTCCTCACTTTTATTAACTTTTATAGTTTAATAATATTTTATACACATCCCTGATTCTTCACATTATTCTAGAGTAAACCTGTACAATTTAGTGATAAATATGGAAATATGAAAACATTTAACATAAATTTGGCTTGATTTAAAACAATTTAGTAATATTTTCGAATATATATTACAAGATTTAGAATGTATTTGGTAGAGTTTAAAATATATTTGTAGATTAATTCAGATTTGACGGGGAACATAAAGTATAAATGAGGAATGAACAAAAAAATCATGACTTACTAACTTATTTTTACAGAGTGAAGACGTCTGTTTTTAACCCGAATTCAGTGAAGTATATTAATAGTTTAAATCAGTGTTACATAATAATAATAATTTTTCAAGATGGATGTCAGAACGGATATCATTTTGTTAAATGCATTTACTCATATATTCAACAGGTCACATCTGCGCAATTCAGAACTAGAGATTATAAACCAGCTTAAATTTCGAATGAATGAATTTATCAATTCAGAAATTAGCAATCAGCTTTATGAAAATGTTGATATATTATCTGAGGAAAATTTTTATACCTGTTTAGATATTGTCTTAAAAGAAATGATGAAAAATGAAATTAATTGGGACAAAGTTGTAATTTACTTAGTATTTTCAAGTGAGCTTATGGCAAAGCGCTTTAAGAGATCTGGTGACTTTATCATACTTTGGATAAAATTTTTTAATATCTTCCAGAAGTATTTAGGTAATTGGATTATTGATAATCAAGAATGTATAAAAGTCAAAGAAGAAAAGAAATCAATTTTTCAAAGAATGTGGAATTTTATCACTCGATCATAATATGAAAATTGTAAAAAATATTATCTGCTATGTTGAATTATGTTCAGTTCAATCTGTAAAAGAACAATGTTCAAGAAAAATGTATGTATGTAATGTGAAATTCAAAGTAAATAAAGAACTTTAAATGGAAATTTTGTTTAAGAAAAAATTATTTGAAGTAAAATTCATCTTTAAAAAATAAGTTGATCAATGTAAAAAACTGAAAAATTCACTAAAAACTAGTGGTCGCCCAGTGGTCGAAATTCGACCATAATTAATTAAAATTATAAGTTTAAACATTATTAAGGTTCTATTGTCAAAGACTATACTTCTATAATCACAGATTTTGCCAAGGCTACACTGTTAATTTACCTAGTTTTTTCAAAAAATTATATGAAATTTAAATAAAAAAAATCCAAAAAATGATTAAAATAAAGAATGCCTTTTTTTAATTTTTTTTTATTGAAACAAAAAGACATGCGATTAAAAAAAAAATGCTGTCCATTGAACTTGACATACATATTTCGATAATTTAATTAATGTTACAAAACTTCTCTGTAAACGATGTTTTTTGTAAAAACTCTTTCGTCGTTTGCTAAATGTCCTTGACCATTATATTCGGAAATATAAAATCTCAAACCGTCGAATGATCGAACTCTACTTGCTGCGACATACAATTGCCCATGTGTAAAAACTGGTCGATTCAATAAAATTCCAATTTTTTCGAATGTTTGTCCTTGAGACTTGTTTATTGTCATCGCAAATGCAGGTATTATAGGAAATTGAGTTCTTTGAAGGTTAAATGGAAAAGTAGTTCCGGAGTATGTTAAATTTATACGTGGAATCAAAATTCTCTTACTGCGTGCGGTCCCAGTTAAAACTTCGCAGTCAATTGCATGTCGATGCATAAATTTGATGCGCATTCTTGTTCCATTGACTAATGCTTCCTTTGTATTTAAGTTTCTGATCAGCAAAACGATGCAATTAACTTTCAATACTAACTTATGTGGTGGTAAACCACTAATAGTCAAAGAATTTAAAAACTCTACCGGATAGTTATTGATGGCATTGTCATTATCACAAATTATTTTATCATAGCTATGATATGTTCGCTGTTCACCAGGAATTTGATTAAGTATATCAGTATTAATCAAAGTACAATCATCATTTGTAGGCGCTAAAATAACGGAGTTCAATATATTTTCTGAGAATATGTTTTCGGAAATATTTCCATACACCTCATCAATAATATTATTTTTATCTCCTATTAATTGTTGAGGTATTTCGATAACATTTTCACCAAACTGAGGGAATTGTGGGGCTTCATCATTACCAATTTTTTTCAAGAATTCTACAAATTCTATTTCATTTGGTAAGGCTCTCATATTTCGAGTAAATGTAACTTTATGAAAATAAAGAAATTCATGCCAACTTTTGACACAATTTCCAATTAAAGTTCCACGTGATCCATTTGGGATAACTGGTAAGATTTGCCGAAAATCACCGCACAGAAGTATCGTTTTTCCTCCAAATGGTTTGTGTTTATCATTTTCATCGGATAGATCCCGCAGTAATCTGTCTATGATTTTCAACACTTGCAAAGGGCACATAGAAACTTCATCAATAATTATCAATGATGATGAATTTATGTAACGACCATAGCTACTATTTGCAGTAATATTTGCTACAGAATTTTCTAAAATGGGTATAGGCAATTTAAACACATTGTGTATTCCTACCTCCAAGTAATAAAGTTGAAGCTATGCCACTGAACGCAGTTGCAATACAACGAAGATTAAGCGAATTTAATTTGTGAATAATTGCTGTTTGAGTGAATGTTTTGCCACAACCTGCATGAGCGGTTAAACAAAAAACATTGGATCCAGTATCATGATACAAAATTTCACGAATCACTTGATCAATGAGATTACGCTGTTCAATATTTGCAGCTTCATAATACTCACAAAACAGCATCTCTTGCTCTATTATATCAATAGTATTTGCTTCTTGTATTCTCTGCGAGTATGTGGGAACTGGTAAACCAAGTATCTGACCTGATAAATTATGAACATTCAAAATATCATCAATTTCTAATAGAGCTCTATTAAAAGATGCTTCTTCGTTATAAAGTCTCAGAAAATCTTCACTAAGATATACTTTAAATTCATTCCATAACGCTGATGCATTGGCTGGCACATTTATTGCACAAATGTAACCAAATAAATTCCGCATTTGTTTTGGTGTATGTAATTCTTTTGCTTCATTTAAACATTCGCGCCATTCATTATCATTTGAAGCAATTCCGCGAGCATGGCACGCTTTAACAAAAGAAGTGTATATAATTCCATTGTATGCTCTAACATCCTCAAATGATTTTGGACCACAAACATGTAATAAAAGCAATCGTAAGTGGAAAAGTTCGATGTCTTTTGGTGACACTACATACATCCGTGTAATAATTTTATCACCTCCACGGCTTCTCTTCTTCCATTTTTTTCGGGAATCTTCCCACACATAATGCAAAGGAATTTCAATATACTTATATTCTCGTGCTGATGGATCTGATCGATTCAATTCAAAAAATGCTAATAATTTTGTGTGTCTTACATTGTCAATTGCTTGACGTTCTTGCCCTTCTCGAAAGTAAACATTCTGTCGTCGCGGTAAATGAATATCAAGTCTGATGATAACATGTGACTGAAAATGCATTGGTAATTCATAGATGCGCCATATAGCTTCAGTTGATCCAACATAACGACCAATTAAAAAATTTTTAACTTCATTAATTTCTATATTTTGACCTTGTTCATTTTCCCCAGAATCTAATTCAACGGATGCACTGTCATAGCCTTTATACACGTATTTATAAATGTATTTGACGCTTTTGACTGTAGTACATACTTCAACATTTATATGGCAATTAAATTTGGCAAGTAAATATGGATTGTATGGTACAACGTACCGATTGTCAAGGCAACTACCACGAACTTCTGCATGCGTACCATTATCACGCCTTCGGTATAATGGATATCCATTTAACGATTCACATGTAAATTCATTAAATCGTTTTGGATAATCTTTTATGCATTTTCCATCTCTCATACATACAGAATTAGGATTAAGGACACCGCATGGACCATGCATCATGTGTTTTACAACATATTCATGTAATGTCGGATGTGTTTGAATGTTAGGAATCTCCGCAGATACAACTTTATCAATATCGATAGCATTAACAATTTTATCTTGCTCATTTAAAGTGAGTAAAATGTGAGCATGAGGCAATCCTCTTTTTTGAAATTCAATTGTATAAATGAGTGCTTCAACTTTACCAAAGATATTTTTTTGTATAAGGCCCTCAATTAATGCTTTCAATTTTGACTTGAATACACGCACAATAATTTCAGGTCTAAAATTAGCAGTTTCACCTACACCAATATTGTTAACTATTTCCGGCCAACTTGGATTGCAAGTCATTGTAATAAATAAAGAAGGTTTTCCAAAATGTTGTACAATTGACATTGCATCTAAATAATTCTGATACATATTTCTTGGAGATCCATTGAACGAAGATGGTAAAATTACTCTACGGCCAACATTACTGGCATTGATGTTCGATTCTAAGTAGTCTGTTAAATTGTTGTAAACTTCAGACCTAAGAATTATTTGATTTTGTCGAATGAAATGTAATCGTGAGCCCTCTATTCTCACATACATATCAACTATCCATTGCAGAAATAGCTTTTGTGAATGGTGTAATATGCTGAAGTCTTCTCTAATTGCAAGTCGATAGGCTGCATACTGAAGCATTGTTAATTTATTTCTGGGCGCTCTTGAATTAGATATAGTTGGTGCATTATGAGTCATATTCATATGCCGCACCCAGAATCACCATTTGGAAAAAGTAGTGGATACGCTAAAGGATCTAATGATGAATCCAAAACTGAGATATTTTTAATGATACCATTAACTTTTGAAAATGAAATCATATTTCGTTCAAAAAGTGGCTCACCATCAACTGTACTAAATATTACTGCTACATCAGTTTGAACTGCATCATTGAAACGGCGTAGATCTAAATCATGATTTACTTTAATGAGCATACAAATTTCTTTATTTTGATTTTCAACTCTTTGACAATGATGTTTCATTGCAATGAATGACCGAACAAAAGGATTACTGCGTTCCAATTCGAGAGAAATTTCGCGCATTATGTTGTTGTTACATGTTTGATTAAAACGTTCTTGTAATCTATAATTGATAGCAGTGTCAACATCATAAAAATATAATTGCGCATAACATGGTGAACGACCATGTGCAGCAGTCATTGGACCCGATCTGTGATAAAAAACATCATGTATTTTGAAATGATACACTCCACTTGTAACTGCCTCGGATACTTGAGCTTCTGAGCTAACCATAGCAAATGATGAATTGTATTTGCGAATATTTTCAAAATAATTTTTTGACTTACTTTTTATTGAAGGTTCATTTGAAATAAGTCCATCATACAATGATTTAAAATATTCATTTTGACTTAAGGGCGGTAATATTGCTTTACCCTTATGACAACATGAAGTGAATGCAGTTCTGTCACCTAAAGTGACTTCAGATTCAAAATGTTTCGTATTGCAAAACCTGCATTCCAAATCCATTAATCCACAATCATAACTATAAAAAACTTTTGGAATGACATTTCGTGCACATTTAAATTTATCTGTCAAATTCACTTCTTCATTCTGTATAATATTAACACTATTTGTATTTTCATTACTATTATTATTATGTGTCCGCAAATATAGATTCCTTCTTCTTTGTCTCTCAATCCGACCCGTTAATGTTCTATGTCGAGGCATAATAAAAGTAGAAAAAAACTTTCATCGTCAGTAGAAAAAATCGTTATTTTTTTTTATTTTAGGTTGATTTCTTTAGAAACTGATCTATACAAATTGAATGAGTTGAGTTGAGTTGAGTTGATTAATTAGTATATATATAATGCAAAACTTGTGTGTTTTTAAAAAATATTAGCATTCTGCGATAACTCTTTCAGATGAAACTGGCTATTTAAAAAATAACTCATTGTTATTAACTTTTATTATTGTTATTAACATATTAACTTTTTATTATTAATTGAAATTTCAAAATTTTGGCAACAGTATAAAAAAATGAAAATGCTAATTTTAATCTGGAAATAAAACCCGATAATATAGGCTTTGAATTGCACCTTTGTCGTTTCACAAATGTTCCAATTTCTCGTCTTTGTCGTTGTATTTTTAAAAAATATTAGCATTCTGCACTTCTTCTCTATATAAACTATAAGTGTGCGAAATTTCATAATCCTCCGTCCGCGCAATTTTCGTAAAAAGGGGTACAAAGTTTTTGCTTCACGTATTAATATATAGATATAAGAAACGCATTTTCACAATAATAAGATTGTAAATGTAGGATAAAATCACAAAATTACCAGCATAAGAGACTGTAGGTATTCGAAAAAAAAATTATGAAGTCAACAATTTTGGTGTTAACAACACATCTTATTTTACAAAGTGCTAAGTTTTTTAGTCATTTAGTTTGAAGTTTTTCAGACATATGCTTATAAACTGAAATTTTTTGTGAATGAAAAATTTTTTACACAAAGTATTTTAGAAAAAATATCATCTCAGAAATTAACTTACTTATTTTTAGAATAAAAATATAAGAAACTTATTTTTACTAATGATAAGAATGAAAATGTAAGGTAAAATCTCATTCATATAAATTTAAGAGACTACAAATATTTGAAAAATCATGAAGTATGGAATTTTAATGTTTCACATATGTTACTAACGCATCTTATTTTACAAAGTACTAAGTTTTTTAAAGTCATTTAGTTTGAAGTTTTTCACACAAATGTTTATAAACGAAATTTTTTGTAAATGAAAAATTTTACACAAATTATTTTAATACAAATACTATCACAGAAAAATTAACTTTTTGTTTCAAATTGAAAATGTAAGCTAAAAATCGAACACTTATCAAATTTAGAAGCTGCAGATGTATGAAGAAATCATGAACTTGAAACTTATGTATTAACAACCTTCCTTCTTTGAAAATACTAAACCACGAGTTTTGATAAATCTGTAATGAACTGTTAAATCATAGATCTTAGAATATTTTTCACCCTAAAAAGTTTAACGTAGATGCGACATTCATAAAAATACAGAGTGAAAGTGTCCAAATTATCTGCTTAGACATGTTGATAAACTAGACTTTTTCACAAGATTCGAGTATTATAGCAAGGTATGGGATAATATTTGGCTAAATTTCCACTAATATTGGCGATAGTTATAAAAATTTGGCATGAAATAAGAGAATTTGGCGTAAATTCTTAAGTAAAACTGATGAACGAAGAAACAAATTTGAATTAGTTACAATCTTTTCTCGCTGTAAAATTGCCTAAGTTCTCATACTTAGTAGTTTTTAAAGTTTTCCTTTCAGAGTGATTTTTTTATACTTTACTAAACTGAAGTACAAAATGGATAATACTTTACCGTCTGAGGAGACTCACGTTTCTGTTCAACAACCCCCTTCATCAACTTTTAAGGATGAGAAGTTATCTAAACTTTTTATTTGTCCAATTTGCAATAAGTCATTTTTAGAAAAATCCTATCTTACTAGACATGTGAAGGTTCACAATGACATTAAACCTAATATTTGTTATGTGTGCGAGAAAGGATTTGTTACTTTACATCGTTTAAAAAGACATATGGAAGCCCATAGAAAAATTCCCATAAGATACAAATGCGAATATTGTATTGAAAATTTCAATCGCAAGTGTGATTTATTTAAACATAAGAGATTATTTCATCAAAAAGTCTTACCTAAACATCTATGTATTATTTGTAAAGATGCTTTTGAACACAAGTATGAATTAGAAAAGCATAAGAGGGTGCATTATCGTAAACCTGAGTATGTATGTGAGGAATGTACTGATACTTTTTCAAATAAACGACATTTTTTAAAATATAAAAGAAATATGCATAAAAAATCTTCAATGCAAACTAGATGTGATGAATGCAGTGAAAATTTTCAGTGTAAGTATGAGTTATTGCAACATAAGAGAAAGAATCATCTTAAAGACTTTAACATACGTATAAATTGCAATGAACGAAGCACTAACAATGAATTACCAACAGTTAATAATGACAGTGAGAATCTGGACTTGTTAAATTTTTCGGATAATTTTCACACTGAATGTATAAATGATGTTTTTGACTTACCTTCCAACAACTTTCAGAATGAAAATATAGACTTAGACTTCAAAAATTTTTTGAACAATTCGAATGTGGAATATACAAGTGAAAATAATATTGATGATTTATCTACCAAAGTTGAAAATAAGGACTTAAATAATTTTAACCTGATACAAACTGATTTACCTCTAGTAAACTGCGACAATGAAAATCTAGACTTGCTAAATTTTTTGAATAACTTTAATGTCGATTGTATGAACGATATTTCAACAATATAGATTTGTGCGAATTTGCTGTTTTGTATTATTGTGAATGAATTTCAAATAAAAAGATTTCAATGAAAATGGTTTGTTTTAATTTTTATTACAAAATCACCTTTTATATAATATTTTCTATTAGAATACAAACTTAAGTGTCATCTTTTTAAAATAAAAACATGTAAAAAGTTTACTTGTGTATTAACGATATACTTTTTCATTACTGTAGTAGAATTGATTGAGTATAATATTTAAACACTAAGTAAAAATTATACACGATAGTAGTTTTATAAACTATCAAACTTACATCGAAGAAGAAAAAACTTGTAAAATTGTTTTACCACTCAACTGTAAAGTACTTGTGAAAATCTTAAATGAATTTATCTTATTAATAATTTTCCTGAAAAACTAACATATAAAAATTTTAGATATAATTATGAAGTTAGTATATTCCTAAGTATCACGTTTGAATCTTACTTTGAATATGCATCATCAAAGTGTTTTGTACTTTAACTAAAATCACAATCTCTATTCTAAAGAGTGTAAAAATAATTTTTGAGTAACAACTTTTATATATAGATACTTTCACGATTGTATTTTAACTTTTTTTATTTTTAGAATACAGAAAATATTTTATAAGAATTGGGAAAGATTAATTTTAGGAGTTTGTAAAATTTCACAATTTTTTTTTTTTTTTTTTTTTTTAACATTTTTGTCAAATGCTTTCCTGATGTCACATCACTTAGAAAAAATTAATTGTTTTTAGCAGAATTGCTAACACAAAGCATTAAGTTAGAAAATTTGTAGATAAAACTTAAAAGGTATGAAAAACCATATGTGATGTAATAACAGAAATATATATAGTTTCAAGTTTAGACATGGTTGAACAAGCTTGAGCAGACACTAAAACCTGTTGCTGACCTCGTAACGCGTGTGATGGAAGATTATAATCATTGGATACGAGTTCCCCCTAATACACTACGTCACGAACCCATAATGTGACAAAAACAACCATTTTGCTCACACTTCTCACCTTTGTTGGACTTATATTATTTTACTCTGCATATTAACGATAATCTGTAAAAAAACTTTGTCGTTTTTACACTTTGTTGTAAAAAGTTTTCGTCTAAACATCAAATGATATATTTTAGACATCTTTTCAGTATAAGGAAAGTTGATACTTTTCTCATGTATAGTAAAATTATGATTAATCGAAATCCCGATATGACTTAAACCACTGTCCTATAGAAATATTTCAAACATACATGTTTAAAACACTGATGTTTTACCCCAATGAGAATAATGAGTGTGATTTAGAAGTATTTCAATCATATATACAGCCTCATGTACATGAAAAACTTAAGTCTGAATTAAAAGAAAAGCATACCCTGGAGTGGTATATGATTATGAAAGTATCCTTGGAATGTAAAAAACCTGATGAAGACATGGAAGAGACACATACATATTTTAGAAGTTCCTGTATTATCGAACTTATTGAAGATACTATTGAACAGCATATTAGCGAAGGATATGTAAAAATTAATATGTCCTTAGAAGAATTCATCCAAAAATTCACTATTTGGAACTAAAAATGGCTAAATACCATCCTCTAGCTGCTAGTAGCTATATTAAGCTACCTTCAAAACTTGTTTAAAAAGATTTGGGGCGTCACATATTTCTACAAATGTGACGGGTGGAGGTGGGACCCCAAATAAATAAATTTAAAAAAATTCTATATATCATTCAAAAATAAAACTTAATCGTGAAAAATAGTAATGTGAATTTGTTTAAGTTCATACGTAAAAACTTGTACACATATATGTACCTTCGTACTAGCTACTAGCAGCTAGAGGATGGTATTTAGCCATTTTTAGTTCCAAATAGTGAATTTTTGGATGAATTCTTCTAAGGACATATTAATTTTTACATATCCTTCGCTAATATGCTGTTCAATAGAATCTTCAATAAGTTCGATAATACAGGAACTTCTAAAATATGTATGTGTCTCTTCCATGTCTTCATCAGGTTTTTTACATTCCAAGGATACTTTCATAACCATATACCACTCCAGGGTATGCTTTTCTTTTAATTCAGACTTAAGTTTTTCATGTACATGAGGCTGTATATATGATTGAAATACTTCTAAATCACACTCATTATTCTCATTGGGGTAAAACATCAGTGTTTTAAACATGTATGTTTGAAATATTTCTATAGGACAGTGGTTTAAGTCATATCGGGATTTCGATTAATCATAATTTTACTATACATGAGAAAAGTATCAACTTTCCTTATACTGAAAAGATGTCTAAAATATATCATTTGATGTTTACACGAAAACTTTTTACAACAAAGTGTAAAAACGACAAAGTTTTTTTACAGATTATCGTTAATATGCAGAGTAAAATAATATAAGTCCAACAAAGGTGAGAAGTGTGAGCAAAATGGTTGTTTTTATCACATCATGGGTTCGTGACGTAGTGTATTAGGGGGAACTCGTATCCAATGATTATAATCTTCCATCACACGCATTACGAGGTCAGCAACAGGTTTTAGTGTCTGCTCAAGCTTGTTCAACCATGTCTAAACTTGAAACTATATATATTTCTGTTATTACATCACATATGGTTTTTCATACCTTTTAAGTTTTATCTATAAATTTTCTAACTTAATGCTTTGTGTTAGCAATTCTGCTAAAAGCATTTAATTTTTTCTAAGTGATGTGACATCAGGAAAGCATTTGACAAAAATGTTTAAAAAAAAAAAAAATTGTGAAATTTTACAAACTCCTAAAATTAATCTTTCACAATTCTTATAAAATATTTTCTGTATTCTAAAAATAAAAAAAGTTAAAATACAATCGTGAAAGTATCAATATATAAAAGTTGTTACTCAAAAATTATTTTTACACTCTTTAGAATAGACATTGTGATTTTAGTTAAAGTACAAAACACTTTGATGATGCATATTCAAAGTAAGATTCAAACGTGATACTTAGGAATATACTAACTTCATAATTATATCTAAAATTTTTATATGTTAGTTTTTCAGGAAAATTATTAATAAGATAAATTCATTTAAGATTTTCACAAGTACTTTACAGTTGAGTGGTAAAACAATTTTACAAGTTTTTTCTTCTTCGATGTAAGTTTGATAGTTTATAAAACTACTATCGTGTATAATTTTTACTTAGTGTTTAAATATTATACTCAATCAATTCTACTACAGTAATGAAAAAGTATATCGTTAATACACAAGTAAACTTTTTACATGTTTTTATTTTAAAAAGATGACACTTAAGTTTGTATTCTAATAGAAAATATTATATAAAAGGTGATTTTGTAATAAAAATTAAAACAAACCATTTTCATTGAAATCTTTTTATTTGAAATTCATTCACAATAATACAAAACAGCAAATTCGCACAAATCTATATTGTTGAAATATCGTTCATACAATCGACATTAAAGTTATTCAAAAAATTTAGCAAGTCTAGATTTTCATTGTCGCAGTTTACTAGAGGTAAATCAGTTTGTATCAGGTTAAAATTATTTAAGTCCTTATTTTCAACTTTGGTAGATAAATCATCAATATTATTTTCACTTGTATATTCCACATTCGAATTGTTCAAAAAATTTTTGAAGTCTAAGTCTATATTTTCATTCTGAAAGTTGTTGGAAGGTAAGTCAAAAACATCATTTATACATTCAGTGTGAAAATTATCCGAAAAATTTAACAAGTCCAGATTCTCACTGTCATTATTAACTGTTGGTAATTCATTGTTAGTGCTTCGTTCATTGCAATTTATACGTATGTTAAAGTCTTTAAGATGATTCTTTCTCTTATGTTGCAATAACTCATACTTACACTGAAAATTTTCACTGCATTCATCACATCTAGTTTGCATTGAAGATTTTTTATGCATATTTTTTTATGTTTTAAAAAATGTCGTTTGTTTGAAAATGTAACAGTACATTCGTTACAACAGTATGACTTTTCCGCTTATGGTTTAAAAAAGCATGTTTAGTTGGAAAGGTTATAGAACATTCCTCACATACATACTCAGGTTTACGATAATGCGCCCTCTTATGCTTTTCTAATTTATACTTGTGTTCAAAAGCATCTTTACAAATAATACATAGATGTTTAGGTAAGACTTTTTGATGAAATAATCTCTTATGTTTAAATAAATCACACTTGCGATTGAAATTTTCAATACAATATTCGCATTTGTATCTTATGGGAATTTTTCTATGGGTTTCCATATGTCTTTTTAAACGATGTAAAGTAACAAATCCTTTCTCGCACACATAACAAATATTAGGTTTAATGTCATTGTGAACCTTCACATGTCTAGTAAGATAGGATTTTTTTAAAAATGACTTATTGCAAATTGGACAAATAAAAAGTTTAGATAACTTCTCATCCTTAAAAGTTGATGAAGGGGGTTGTTGAACAGAAACGTGAGTCTCCTCAGACGGTAAAGTATTATCCATTTTGTACTTCAGTTTAGTAAAGTATAAAAAAATCACTCTAAAAGGAAAACTTTAAAAACTACTAAGTATGAGAACTTAGGCAATTCTACAGCGAGAAAAGATTGTAACTAATTCAAATTTGTTTCTTCGTTCATCAGTTTTACTTAAGAATTTACGCCAAATTCTCTTATTTCATGCCAAATTTTTATAACTATCCCCAATATTAGTGGAAATTTAGCCAAATATTATCCCATAGCTTGCTTTAATACTCGAATCTTGTGAAAAAGTCTAGTTTATCAACATGTCTAAGCAGATAATTTGGATACTTTCACTCTGTATTTTTATGAATGTCGCATCTACGTTAAACTTTTTAGGGTGAAAAATATTCTAAGATCTATGATTTTTTTAACAGTTGATTACAGATTTGTCAAAACTCGTGGTTTAGTATTTTCAAAGAAGGAAGGTTGTTAATACATAAGTTTCAAGTTCATGATTTCTTCATACATCTGCAGCTTCTAAATTTGATAAGTGTTCGATTTTTAGCTTACATTTTCAATTTAAAACAAAAAGTTAATTTTTCTGTGATAGTATTTGTATTAAAATAATTTGTGTAAAATTTTTCATTTACAAAAAATTTCGTTTATAAACATTTGTGTGAAAAACTTCAAACTAAATGACTTTAAAAAACTTAGTACTTTGTAAAATAAGATGCGTTAGTAACATATGTGAAACATTAAAATTCCATACTTCATGATTTTTCAAATATTTGTAGTCTCTTAAATTTATATGAATGAGATTTTACCTTACATTTTCATTCTTATCATTAGTAAAAATAAGTTTCTTATATTTTTATTCTAAAATTAAGTAAGTTAATTTCTGAGATGATATTTTTTCTAAAATACTTTGTGTAAAAAATTTTTCATTCACAAAAAATTTCAGTTTATAAGCATATGTCTGAAAAACTTCAAACTAAATGACTAAAAAACTTAGCACTTTGTAAAATAAGATGTGTTGTTAACACCAAATTTGTTGACTTAATAATTTTTTTTTCGAATACCTACAGTCTCTTATGCTGGTAATTTTGTGATTTTATCCTACATTTACAATCTTATTATTGTGAAAATGCATTTCTTATATTTTTAGTGAATTTTTCAGTTTTTTACATTGATCAACTTATTTTTTAAAGATGAATTTTACTTCAAATAATTTTTTCTTAAACAAAATTTCCATTTAAAGTTCTTTATTTACTTTGAATTTCACATTACATACATACATTTTTCTTGAACATTGTTCTTTCACAGATTGAACTGAACATAATTCAACATAGCAGATAATATTTTTTACAATTTTCATATTATGATCGAGTGATAAAATTCCACATTCTTTGAAAAAATGATTTCTTTTCTTCTTTGACTTTTATACATTCTTGATTATCAATAATCCAATTACCTAAATACTTCTGGAAGATATTAAAAAATTTTATCCAAAGTATGATAAAGTCACCAGATCTCTTAACGCGCTTTGCCATAAGCTTACTTGAAAATACTAAGTAAATTACAACTTTGTCCCAATTAATTTCATTTTTCATCATTTCTTTTAAGACAATATCTAAACAGGTATAAAAATTTTCCTCAGATAACATATCAACATTTTCATAAAGCTGATTGCTAATTTCTGAATTGATAAATTCATTCATTCGAAATTTAAGCTGGTTTATAATCTCTAGTTCTGAATTGCGCAGATGTGACCTGTTGAATATATGAGTAAATGCATTTAACAAAATGATATCCGTTCTGACATCCATCTTGAAAAATTATTATTATTATGTAACACTGATTTAAACTATTAATATACTTCACTGAATTCGGGTTAAAAACAGACGTCTTCACTCTGTAAAAATAAGTTAGTAAGTCATGATTTTTTTGTTCATTCCTCATTTATACTGTATGTTCCCCGTCAAATCTGAATTAATCGCCAAATATATTTTAAACTCTACCAAATACATTCTAAATCTTGTAATATATATTCGAAAATATTACTAAATTGTTTTAAATCAACCAAATTTATGTTAAATATTTTCATATTTCCATATTTATCACTAAATTGTACAGATTTACTCTAGAATAATGTGAAGAATCAGGGATGTGTATAAAATATTATTAAACTATAAAAGTTAATAAAAGTGAGGAAAATATATGTAAGTTGATGAATAGTAGCCTATAAGAAGTGTGATTTAATGGTATTTTTGTTAAAAATGATAGTTAAATTTATATCCAGTAAAATAATTTGTGTGAAAACTTTTCAGTTTATAATTATATGTTTGAAATCTACAATACTTGATTAAAATATTTTTTAAGTGTGTTTAAATATACTTAAAAAACTTAAGTATGCATCTGTGAACATGAATGTATTTATTTATTAGAAAAATTTCACGGGTTTACACTAAAGAAATGTAAGGGAGCTACAGTAAAAATGGTTAAACTATAGATAAAAAATACATTGAACTAAAGTGATCATTAGTCTAATACGTGAAGGATTATTCGAAAAAGTTCCAATTTATACCTGAAAACTTTTGATTTTCTGAAGTTGTAAAAATCTACTGAAAATGTCTATTATAAAAAGTTATTATATCCCCATATTGTATATCAAATAATCAATAAGATTATTCTAAAGATAGAAAGAAAATGAATTTATATTTTTAAAACGTCTAACAATAATCAAATTTAAACACGACTTAAGGTAGCTACAGCGAGTAATCTGGAATTTTTCCTCCTCTTTCTTGTATTGGATGTACAATGCTGCACCTAACCCAATTCTAAGAAAATACCCTAAGGAATGGTCCCCTCCTTTCCCCCAAAACATTGTGACGTCACCATTGGCGAATGAAGTCTATATTTTATGTTAAGATATTATTATATTTATAACGAAAAAGAATAGATACAGTTTAAAATAGATACTAGATATTCACAATTAAAAAATCTTTATGATGAAAAGTATTTTTTTAACGAACTTTCTTCAATTAAGTAATTAATAAGAAATTTTAATCACTCTTTTTTAGTTATCTATCAAAAAAACAATTCTCGTCTTTCATCCTAATCTAATTTCACTTACACATTTGAGATTTTAATCATCTTTTAACTTAATTTTTACTCTCAGTTTTCGAAAAACATCTGGTGAATTTTTACAAGATCTTCAATTATTATTTTTCTTAATTATTATTCTGTAATTTATATTAATTTTACGATTGATTAATTTTCAATCAATAGCATTCTTAGGCTAAAAAAGATCTGCATAGGCATATTTCTAAAGAACACTCACACATACGCGAAAACTACTGAAATATTTTTTTACTGTAAGGTAGCAGGTTCGAATCTCAGTCAGAATCTATGTTTCTAAACTTTCTTTCATTCTTTATACTTAATTTTTGCTTTCATTACCTTTTTTTCGGAAAATATTTGATGATTTTTTACAAGAAGATCCTTATTTAATATTTTTCTTAATTATTATTCTCTAATTAATATCATTAAAACGTTTGAATTCTTTTCGGGCACTAGCATTCATAGTTTTAAAAGAACAGTGCAGACATATACTATAAAAATCACTCACACACGCGAAAACTACTGTCTTAAGGAAATATTTTTACTGCAAGGTGTCGGGTTCGAACCCCAGTCAAACCTCACTTTTTCTTTCATAGTATATTCGCATTCTTAAATTCGTATATTTCATCGACTCCTTTTTTATTTTTCAAATTTTTAAATTTCTTAATTCATTTCTTAATTAATTTCTTAATTAATTTCTTAATTAACTCCCTAATTAATTTCCTAATGAGACACAAACAATATCCTGCTTTTTTCATTCTACCGAAAACATCTCTTTAAAACCATCGTCACCTTTTACAATAAATCACTCATTAATTTTTTTAATTAAATTTCCTCATTAACACCCTCGTCATCTTTTACGATTAAGTTAGAGAATGTCTCAAGGTCAACGCCAACCCATCTAGACCCCTCAGGGGGTGGTGCGGCACCCGCACGACTTGCCGGTGCACCGGTGCACCACCCACTGTTGCAGAACGAACATTTATCCCCTACTTTTCCCAAATCCAGGTATTTTATCAATTCGCATACTATCGTTAGCAATTAATCTCATCCCTTTTATTCCTCTAATGATTTTTTAATTATATTAGCATTGTGCATTAAGAACTAAAACACTCGCCAATAAATTAATAAATAAATTAATAAATAAATAAAATGAAATAAAATAGAAAAATATGTTTCAGAAAATATCATATTAATGTCAATAACTATTGTAAAAAATAAATAAATAAATAAAAATCTTTAAATGTCTGTAATTTACTCGTGAAATTAAAAATTTCTCATCCCTGTCTATTTTATGTGCATGCTTTTGCAGATTACAAATTTATTATTATTATTATTGTTAATTTATTTACTTATTTATTTACTTCATGCGCTTTCTCCGGGCTCCAAAATTTCCGATCCCAGTTATTTTATCCATTCATATACTGTCTTGCAAGTCATCTCATCCCTTTTGTACAACTACTAATTTTTATATAACATTAGAATTACGCATTAATAATTAATAATTGACAGAAAAAATAATAATTTCAAAAGATATATTTAAGAAAATGTTTAATAAATGATGATAATTAATGTCAAATTAAAATAATAATAATAATAATAATAATAATAAAGGGGATGAGGGGGGAAAATAATGCTCTTTCTTTAAATCTCTGCAATTCACTAATACGATGAAAAATTTCTCATTCTATTCATTTTACGTGAACATACTTGCATTGCATAATTTTTATTTATTTATTTGTTTCCTGCAATTTCTCGTGGTTCTAAAATCCCTAATGCCTTCAGCAGTCTCTTTCTCACCTGAAACGTCTCAGGTCGGTGTCCCTATTGCTTGTGACAATGCCTTCTCCATAGACTTCAATTGGGGTGTTTATCGGACGACATTTACAAAACGGACAGTATTGAAAAATTTGTAATTGCGCTTTCATATTCAGATTGAGATTACTAATTTAATAATGCTGTATGCACTATATATGGTATTTACTATCACGTTCCTTTTTGATTTATTTGGTCAACCATAAAATCACAGCAATTGCGCGCCAATATGGTATTACAATATGATACGAGCACTATTTCAATCGTATGAGACATCTAATTGTTTTGTGATTATATATATTTCTCATTTTAAATATTTTATTTTAATTTATTTGTTCAAATATTAATTCGAATGAATCAAATATTATAATATTATAAGGACATGTCCTTTTTTCTTTCTTTTCTTTGGTTTTTCTTTGTTTTTCTTTTTTTTTAACATTAAAAATAAATATTCAATTATTTACACGTAAAAGGTAAAACTGACATACAACTTTATCAATATGTATTAAATTTTTAAAGATATAATAACGTTTATTATGTCAGATGCATAATCAAATTTAATTTTTGATAATTTTTTATTATTCACGTTTAAATAAATATATTTCATTTCATTAAAAAAAAAAAAAAAAGAAGAAGAAGAACATTTTTGGCATTCGTTTAATATGCTTTAAAGCTAATACAAGGTTTTTTATTTTCATATTTTAATTAATTAAAAAAAAACTAATTAAAAAATTCTAAAATCGGGCATTAAAATGCATCAGGAGAGGTTAAAACGGACCTCGATGCAAAATTCTTTGGATCTGCGGGAGCGTTTGCTTACAAAGCGACCGACACACACAAACACAGATATCTTTTTTTATTGTATGTAGAAATTAGCATTAAGCATTAACCCTACAAGGCACCCAGTTCCATATGTGGAACACCGACTTTAATCGTTCCTATAGCTATAAAACTATTAGTAGCGACATCTCTTGACATCTTGATAGAAGCCACTGACATTCAGCAATGTAGTAATGCGAATCTTTACCTAAAAATGTCGTTCGTGTTTTTGTTATAGTGCACTCAGTGTGAAATTTGAATGAAAGTGACACGTTAGTCGTTTGTCTGAATTCAAAAATAAAAAAAAGAATAGTTATTGAACAGTTTTGACTCGAAAAAAAATACTGTGTGTTATAACGAAGTGTATATTTTGCAGAGGTATTTATATATAGATATATATATATTACAATAGTAAACGTATTAGTAAATCATATTTTTATGTATGTTCCACAAACGGTACGTTGAGCTAAAAAGTTGATTTTTTCGTAAAATGTGGTTTTATTTTTATTTTTATAAGTTTTCCCTATCTTCTGATCACTAATTACAACCTATATATTTCTGTCGCGCACTAAAAAAAAATTGAGCCTTGTAGGGTTAATAATTCAAATACCTGACAAATAAAAATAATTCCAAAAGTTATATTTAATAAAAGCCATATGATTTATTTCATATTAAAAAATAAATAAATAATAAATGAAATAAACAAATAAAAAAGTAGAAAGAGTTCAGTTCCTGTAAACAACTGCAATTCACTCCTGCATTAAAATAATCTGCTAAGAAACAACCACACGACCTCCATTACCCACTATTACACGTATTATATACATTTTTTGGAGATGTGATCAGAAAAGATAGTGTGATCAGAAGACATAAATTTGACCTAGCGACGTAGAAACCTAAAATATTTCCGGTAAGAGAAACTTAATAAAAGTGTAAAAGACATATGAAAGAAAGTTTACATGGCAAGTTAAAAAATAAGGGGGAGGGGGGGGGATGGTAGAGTTATTTTTTGAAACGTCAATTTCTGAGATCTAAAACTGACCTACCTAAGCAAGATGATTTTTAATTTTCCTGTAATGACCACATAATACATGAGAAAATATATCTAAAATGGATTTATGTAATAATTTTCAAGAAAATCGTTAGAGCCGTTTTTGAGGTACCAACTTTTACCAAAACTTTGTATACAAAATTATTGACCATAAAACAATGATTACTTACAGAAAGATATTTAAAAGGAAGTTAATATGGTGAACTTGAAAAAAAAAAAAAAAAAAAAAAAAAAAAAAAAATGCGTACAGCCGTTTTTAAAGGAACGCACTTGCGAGATCTGGATTTGAGCTATTTATACAGGGCGCCTATCAATTTTCCCGATCTAATCAACTATATCATTCGAAAGGACATCTAATAGAGTGTTTATATTGAAACATTGAAGAAAATCGTTAGAGCCGTTTCTGAGATATGGACTTGCGGTCCCACTTCCGTTTTCCGATATCCCAGTTCCGGTTTTCCAATTTTCATCAAAATTTGGAAAATTCATCTCTACACCAGACCTGTCTCAATTTTGAAGTTTCGTCGTTCTATCTTTATTAGTTTCGGAGATATGATAGCCAGAAAATTCCCCGCGTACATACATACACACATACATACATACACAAACACTGACCAATTGCCAAATACTACTTTTTTGGACTCAGGAGACTTTAAAACGTGTAAATAAGGTGAAAACTCGATATCGAATTTTTGAACTGAATACAATATTTCCATTACCTACGGTAGTTGGGTAATAGAAGTAAAAATTCACATTTCTATGTGCTTTTCTTCAGTCTTTGTAATAGTCACTAATTTCCGGATCACAGGTATTTTGTTTCTCGGATTGCGTATTTTCCTAAGTCCAGTTGTGCACTGTCTTCAACAGTGCCATCTCGCTCTTTTTGTAACATCATCATCATCATCATTATTATTAATTAAAAAAAAAAAAAAAAAAAAACAGAAAGGAAACTTTAATTAGAAAGCAAAATATGCCCTGTTGTTTATCATTAAGCATCATGCAGAAAATCGTTTAAAATTCTTAATGAGTGAAAAATTTAATGAAACGAGGAAATATTTTTTTAAATTCACAAAATTTGTTTTGATTTTTATTTAAATGTTTTTAAATTTCATTATCAGAAAAATTTTCTCCTCAAAAAAAAAAAAAAAATATATATATATATATTATGAATTAAGTTTCAATTAATAAATACGTAGTAAATGTGATTGTAATGTTTTCCGTTACTTTCACAGAATTTCGTTTCGATTCTATAGCGAACGCATGATCCATTGAAGAATTTACCGCTTTATTATTTTTATTTTATTTTATTTTATTTTATTAATTTCTCTCTCTCATTTTCTTTCTTTTTTTATCTTCTTATTCTTCTCTTCTTTCTTCTTCGTCTTATTCTTCTTTTTATTTATTTATCTTTTTAAATGTTTTGTAAAAAAATATTTGTGTTGTTGGTTTTTGAAGGAAAATAATCTGGTGTGTCACTCACACAACTTTCTCTTACCCAGAAATTTAATACTATAAATACAGGTTGCAGATTAATAGGTAAGATAACGAGTACTGTTATGTAAACCTATGTTAAACAATTCATATTAGGCTTCTGAAGAGTTTTATATGATAATTAGTTCTGTGTGAGGGGGACTACCGCCCCCCTCAACCCCCCGTTTCATTAATGCACCTACATTTATATAGAAATTAATTCGGTTATTAAAAAATAATTTATTAAAATTATTATTTAAAAGAATTATCTTTTATGATAAGGCAGACGATTTCCATATTAGAGAAGTAGTATAACACCAAATATTAAAAAAAAAAAGTCCATTTTATTCTCAATATTTAAAAAAAAAAAAAAAAAAAAAAAAAAGTGATTTTTTTTTTTTTTGTTAAAAGTAAAAAAAATCGATATCTTTGTTTTAAATTATCGCAGATCGATGGTTCAACCATTCATTTTAAATGTATTGGCGAGCTCTTTTGAAAGATACCCATCATGAAAATTTACTCCCCTCGAGGGGGGACTTCCCCCCCAGGGGGGGGGGAGGCGAGGCTCCTACATAACCAAAAATTTTTTCCCCAGTTAACTATCTCTATTACAAAAAAAAAAAAAAAAAAAATATATATATATATATATTCGTTTCATTTGGTTTAGTTCAGTCTATAGATGTTAAACTCTACTTTCCTGCAATTTCCCCCATAGACGTAATGTATTAGAATTCTCTTGATTGTCCCTGTACACAAACCATTTTCTTGATCTTAACGAAAAGATTACTGTAGCATCCCTATATGATACACATTTAGAATACCAAGTTTGAACTTTCTGCCATAATTTGTTTTTGAGATATGCTGATAACAGACAGACACACAGACACACACAGAGACACACACACAGACCATTTGCTAAAAACATGATTTTCGTATTCAGGGGACCTCAAAACGTGTAAATATAACAAAATCTCGCGTTCGAAAATTTGACCAAAAACAATACTTTCTCTACTTTATGGGTACGAGAAATTAAAAAAAATCATTCAGTAATCATTCGGCCACTTTTAATTTTTTTTTTTTTTTTTAGCATTCATTATTCTACATATGTGTCTATATGTGTGCCTTTATATATAAAAATAATTCTTATATTAGAAATTTATGCATATATAAGTTCCTAAAAATTCCTTATGTTTACAAAATTAAATAAATAAATAAATATAAATTAAATAAATATAAATAAATAAATAAGCAAATAAAAATTATTTAATTAACTTTATTAATTTAAATTTTTAATATAGGAAATATTGTTTTCTATTTAATGAAATTGAAACGAAACAGTAATAAAAATGATAAATAATTTTTGGGTTAATTTTTATACATGCAAAATTAATTACGAAATTATTCGAAAAACACAAGACTTTAAATTCAAATGAGACATATAATTTTATAATTCGCACATAAAAAAAAGTCGTCTGCTCCTAAGAAACTGAATTAAACAGACGATCAAGGGCACAGACGAAAAGAGATCTCCGCAAGTTTAGGAAGGGGATTTGCAATTCACCCGACCAGTCGATAGCCGGCAGGTCAATGACCCCGACCACCCGACAGCAGATGATTCTCTCTTTTCCTTCTCTTGTTGCCAATTCCACTGCTACGTACACCCTTTCACTTTGGCTCTCAGAATCGTCTGCGAATGTTTGAATTCTTCTTTCTCTGAGTAATACGAAAGAGAAGAGTTTGAGAAAAAAGAAAAGTAGAAGAAAAGGAACATCGAGCTTTTGTTCATAAAAGCGCTCTGAAAAAATTCGACGCAGAGCCTAATCTGAGTATTGATTTTTCTTCAGCATCTTGCTGTTTGAGCAGAAAAGGCAAAAGCGGCCATGGATGCACTTAATCTATCTACACTTATACATGATACTTTAAGTGTGAGAATCTGTGACTGAAATTTATTTTTCTCTGGAGTATTCCAAAGTTTACAAATGTTCTTTTTCTTTTTTTATTTCTAAAGTACAGCGACGTTTAGCAACACTGTCGCTCTTTTTGTTTCGCCGCTTAACTCTTTCAGTATATATATATATATATATATATATATATTCATCTGATGAATGAATTTATTAACTTATTAACTTTTCTGTACAAAAAAATATATTTTAAAGTCATTAGAGCATATATTTGATACAAAGGGGGACACCAAACTACTATCACAGACATTATTCACAAATATTGCAATGAATAAAAAAATAGAGAGAGAGTATGTACTAATAAATGTGTAATATTGCTGAAATTAGGAAATAAAATTAATACTATACAAAAATAAATAAATAATAAAATAAATGAAATTATTTTTCTCCTTTTATTTCGATATTTTTATTTAATTATTGATAAATATTTATCGTTTGACGTTTCATCTCTAAAACTATGTAATATATAACATCTCACTCACCAAACTAACTATCTTTTTGATAGTTACTCATACAGAAAAAAAAAAAAAAAAATCACATATTGATTCATTAATATAAAATGCGTGTGTTTGGCCTCAAATGCGTTTATATATATTAAATATATATAGCTCTTTAATTGGGCCAACTGAAAAGTAAAACTTTTTTTTTTTTTTTTCTTTTATTAAGTATTTTTTTTTTGTTGTTGTTGTTGCTGCTAAGAAAAATAGTTTTTTTTTTTTTTTTTCCCCTCCCCTATAAACTCAAGCATAAAAGCAAATTGCGTTTAACGGAAAAAATATTTTTACTGAATTATTTATTAGTTTGATTTCATCCAGGATCCAAAAATTTTTATTTATTCCGTTTTCAATTATTTATTTATTTACTTATATTTTGACAATTTACAATATGATACAAAAAACTAGTAAGTTATTCTATAAAAAACATATATATATATATATAGATAGATAGATAGATAAAATTCATTATAAAGGAAAATATTCTACATATTTATTAATATATTAAATAATAATAATAATAATAATAATTTAGTTAAGAATTGCTTCATAATTAATTGCGTAGACAAAGTATAATAACTTGTAACTGCTATAAATTATGAATAATTCACAAAGGTATTTAGTTTTTGTGGATATTAAATTATATTTTAGTATCTGAAACAAATCAATATTATCGATTTTGATTAAATTTAAATTATATTATGTTAAACGATTTTTAATCAATCAGTTTTAATTGTTATATTATTGTTTCGCTTTTCTTCAAAACGTGCATATTCTAAAATCTTTATATAAAAACTCAATAAGGAAAATAATGCTTCAATTTAAGAGAACAAATTAAAATTTGCATTGTGGCTCTTAAACTTTCAATACACCTATATTTTTAATTATTACGATAAGAAATTGCAACTACAGCGTATTTTACTAAAGAAATATTAGCATTATTATTATTATTATTATTATTATTTTAAGAAAGACTTTTCATTATATATATATATATATATATATATATACATATATTATCTTAAACAGATTATTGTTATTTCATTTATTTGTTTATTCGTTTATTTTTGAGGATATAACTTTTTTACTGTCGTTACTTATTCTCATAATTTATATTTTTCTTTCAATTTTTGTGTATGCTCTCATTCACACTCGTATGTGTTACATGAATGACTGCGTTAAATGTATACAAATTACAGTCATCTTAATTTAAAAAAAAAAAAAAAAAAAAAAAAGTAAGTAAGTAAGTAAAGAAAAAGAAAAAGAAAAAAAATCGCAATTCAGATAACAAGCAAGCTCAGTATTCTTTAATCTAAAGATTTATGATAGAAATAATGACAAAACCCAAAATTAAAAAGAATTATAAACAAGAAATGCTTGAAAAATTATACTTCATATAGGGTAAGCGCATCAGTGATTGACACTTTTAGAGCAATCTCTGATGTTTTTAATGGTCTAGTCATCAGAAAATATTTTTAGAAATCTTAAGTTAGTACATATGGTATGAAAGACATTCAGAACCACATATATGTTAAAATATATACATTTGATAAAAATTATTTATTTATTTATTTAATTTTTTTTTTTTATAAATTTTTATTTGACACCCACTCAATGTTACAGTAATTGACACTGTCAGTTTTTCACCCAGTAATTGGCACCCTATGTTCCAATATTTGACACTGCTATTTATTCATTTTACTAGTTATTAGCACCCCATGCTCCAGTGTTTGACATAGAATTTTAAAATTCTTATATGTAAAATATATGATTTTATTATTTTTCTTATTTATTAATTATTTCGGGATAGATGTCAATTACTGGAGCATGCCAATCCTTGGAGCACCTACCCTATAGTTTAGTTTGCTTTTTTCTCTAAACATTTATTTATCAATTCACTTATCAGTCCAACAAGAAACAATAACAGAAAACAAAGTACAGTGAAATCTATCTAACAAGGGAAGTATGAATCAGTAAAATTGCTATTGAAACCAAACTAAGCTTAAATTAAAGAGCCTAGTCGAAAACATAGGGTAGAGTACAAATTTGTAGAAACAATCCCCATAGGGGAGAGACATGGCCTCCTAATAGTTTTAGTTATTTCTATAAAAACCAACAAAACACACATCGTTGAAAGAACGGGTGGTGCAGTGGTAGCGTGTCTGACTTGTGATACGGAGGTCCTGAGATCGAGTTCCCGCAAGACGTTCCGTATATATATTTTTTTTTCAACTAAAATATTTATTTTTTTAGATGTTTTTTAATGAAATTATCATTTTAAGAGAAAATATCAATTATATTTAAAAAAAGATTTTTCCCACGCGGACAATTTAATATATTTTTTTTAATTTTTAACCAACTTATTTATTTATTTATTAAGTTAAAAGAAATTAATAATTTAACGGGAAATAATTTTATATTACATTTAGATAAAATTTTGTTAATGATTTGTGCTAATGTTTTGTGTAAATTTTTTATTACTAATTTTTATCGACATCATTAACAACAAGAGTTAATCATCTGCTCTCAATTGTAATATTTATTATTCATGCAATTTTTTGCATGAAAAATCCTGAATAAACAACAGCGGTTGCTTAACTATTCGATGTCGCATTTAACTTTTATTTCAAATATTTCATTAAATAACTGTCAAATTTGGTGGTGTCGGAAGAACTGACAATAAAATTGAACACAATGACAAATTTTCTCAAAATGATTTCACTAATTTATAAATAGTTTACATCTCAAAAAATTCAAAATCTGGGTAAATATGAATTTTACAAATCTAGTAATCTCTACAAAAAGCCAAATATTTAACAAAATGTTCGTGATGAACAATAATTGACGGTGAACAAAATTGTAATTCAAATAATTGTGATTAATCTTCTTATATTTCTTGTTCTTATTGTGAAAAATACTTATGGTTTCATGATTTTTCTACTTTTAATCATAATTGTTATAAATTAGGAACTATATTCGTACTTTTAAACATGATTTTCTTTTTTATAAATAAATAAAAATATGTATTTCTTAAATACATATATCGCCCCCATGGGGATTGTTGCAGCAAATTTGCACTCTACCCTATGTTTTCGAGTATGCTCTTTAATTTAAGCTTGGTTTGCTTTTAATAGCAATTTTACTGATTTATACTTCCCTTGTAAGACGGGCAATTACCGTGCCATTAAAAATAAATAAATAAATAAATGACCGTTTAAAGAGGTGCCTTTTTAATGAAGATGGTTCAGAAACTCATAATTCAAACAAGATATTCCAAAAATTAAATGCTTTTAATCATTCAAATTTACATTATTTATTTATCTGCATGGCTTTGTAATAATCCTTAATATTAGAGGTGTTTTTTTTTTTTTTTTTTCTTTCATATCAATATATATATATATTTTTTTTCCAAGAATTATTTCGTATATCGAAACAAATTCTCCAGCTTAGCACAAATTCTGAGTGGATAGGAGGACTTTATTTATTTATATATTTTATAATTATATTTATTTATTTATTTATTTTCTCCATACATTGTCATTTATTATTATAGATAGGCCATTGTGTTGATGATATGACAAAAAATTCCTTTATCCAAGCTTGGTCTTCATGTCTCACAAGTATTCATCTGTATGTATTAGGTCTTTGCATAAATTCGTGCGGTTTTTTATTGCTTCATTTCATAAAAATACATCAAATCAAATGACAATTTTTAATCGAAATACTCTCCATTACTTTCTACAACCTTTGCCCATTTTTCGGGTAACAAATGCATACCACGGCGATAGAAGCTCTCGTCTTTGGAGGCAATAAAATGATCCGCGTCCGCACGAACTTTTGCAACGACCTAATACTAATACGCAAACATGATATTTGATGTACATTTTCAGTCTATTTTTAATGAGAAAAATATTAAAAATTAGTATCGTTCGAAATGGATGTTAATATACATTGCAGACAAAAAAAAAAAAAAAAAAAAAAAAAATACTGACAACAGGTCAAGAAGGCAGACAAAAGTACTTCTGTTTTTATAAATATACGTAATCTTTTGTATTACAAGATATTCATTAAAATTATTTTCCATGTTGAATGCAGAGGATTTCTCTCCCACAGAAGTATCGATGTATTAATATGCAAACAGGAAATTTGCCGTACATTTTTACCCTATTTTTAATAAGAGAAAGGAGCTTAAAATTAGTATCGTTCGAAACATGTGGCTAATGTAGGTTGCAGAAAAATAATTTTATTTGAGGCCAACTCTGAAAAAAATTCTGTAACTGACATGAAAATTGCGAGTCTAATAAAAATAGTTCCATGTTATCCTTATAAATTCTAATTCCCTTTGCTAGCGAGTTCTAAAAACTGCTATTAGAATTCTAAAGCGTTTTCCTATATTGTCGTGGTCATTCTCATTTAAAAATCTCTGAAAATAAATGCAAACTCAAGAGGCGAGTACCAGTAACTATAATTTTGTTTTATGATCCAATTCTAGGAAATCAAGAGATAATTTCTCATTATACTAATGATTCCTTATGTTCATAATATTTATAATATTGTTTCACTGTCTAGAAAAGTGTAGACTAGAAGTTCTCGATCATTTCGTCTATCCAGGTTATTTGTTTACCTTATACGTATAACTCAGAAATCCCTTTTTATAGTTTGAGGATCCAGAAAATGACTACTTATTCGCTATATATGAAGGCGGTATATTTTTTCCTCAGAGAAGAAAGTAGACAAAAATTTCTTTATATTTATACACTTTTTATTTTGTACTGGTAATCTTTTGTATTTAAATTTCCTGTGGAATAAAATTGTTAAATCTTAATGTGCAATTTTTGAAAATGCAGTACAACTTATTTTTGTGGATTTATTTCTCTGCGTTTATTTTTACTTCCATTACGTCCTACTACCGTAGGTATGGAAGTATTGTATTCGGTTCAAAAATTCGATATCGATTTCTCACCTGATTTACAAGTTTTAAGACCTACTGAATCCAAAAAAAGTAGTTTTTAGCAACTGGTCAGTGTGTGTAACTATGTATGTGCGGAATCTTCTGGCTATCATATCTCCGAAACTAATAAAGATAGAACTACGAAACTTCAGAATTGATACAGAGAATTTCTGGCAGCAAATAGGACATATTTTTTACAGTGTATGTTTCTTATTCAAAGGCTTACTTAAAATTTGGTCGAATTTCGACTAAATGATACTACTAGTATTAATTCCGGACGATATATTTAACGCCCCAGCCCGCCCGTTCCCGCTGTTCAGTGTCTTTTTCTAGTCAATTTTGTCCTTTTATTACTTCCGGTGTGAGCCTTTTTTTTTTTCCTTAACACACTTGACATTGTGAGATTTTTTGGTTTCCTTCCCATGCTATTTCTATGGGTTTTTAGCTTTTTTCCCCTCTTTTTCTAAATTCTAAAGTGCGGTGGAAAAAATTTGGTAATAAATGTGCAGTCTTATCACTAACTTTTTTTTTTTTTTTTTTCTAGCACACATATTATTATTACATACGTAGGAATTAACATTAATTATATGGTAGACAGTGGTAATTCCAAGTCAAGGAAATAAAAAATTACTCTGTGCTCTCTTAATGTGACCCTTAAAGTAGGTACATGAGTCTTTAATTGAGACAAATCAGTATTAAGTGTTATGGAAAATATTTGGAACCATGAAAAATTGGCCTTAAAGGAAGGCGACCGTTCAATAGAGTTGGACTTTTAGAGATATTTTACTACATTTTTGATTACTTTGTGTCCTAAAATGTTTTGAAGTATTTGTAATTTTTGCATTTGGATTTTACATTTCGTAAGTAATGTCTGCACGCATTTCTTGTAAAAATAGTATGAATATTCAATAATATATATACACTTTTCTTTAAAAAAAAAAAAAAAAAATGGCACATATTTTTAAGAAGCATTTAATCATAATTAATGAAATTTCCGGAAAAGTTCCCAGCACTTGTGAGAAGTTCTGCATTTAAAAAAAAAAATCATATTTTCTCCTCCATTTCGTCTCCATTGTAATGCAACTTTTGGCGCCCGGCTGTCGTGGTCTCTGCATCAAAAAAATTGTCAAAAAATCTGCTTATTTTGCTAATTCTATTCTTGACAAAAACTAAGCCAATTTTTCCAATAACTATTGCCAGTGAATTTTTGGTGGTCTTTTAAAAAATTGCACATGCATATTCGTAACGAAAACAGCAACCATGTTCTCTCTAGAGTTTTTGAACTTGGGAAATGTAACAAGGTGAACGCCAAGGATAATAATTTTTTCTCATTCATCTCTCCACTTGATTCCGAGATCTAGTCCTATAAGGGCATTTGTTTTTTGCCTCGTTCTTTTTCCCCCCCCCCACTTCACTCCGTAATATTTGTAAATACAATTTTAATTGGCCATATTTACTCTTTTATATATCCTCGAAATCGTCAATAATTTTTAACTTTGTTATAAACACAGAATAATGTCTGTTTTCTGAATTTGAACCTTGGGGGTTTTTTAGTTAACTTTTACGGATTTTATTCTTTCCAAATATGACATTTAAAAATATCTTCTTTAAATTGAAGCCATTTATCAATCGAACATTCATTTGAGAATTTTGGAAGAATTCTTTCATAAGATAATGTGTATATTATTTTTAAATGAAACAGTCTTGTTGAATTATTATTTTATAAGATTTATTTAGTTAGGTATTATGTTCCAAAAAAAGTGGGGGAACGGGAAACATTTATGATTATACATCAAAAAACAAAATTTTTATAACTTTATATTTAAACAGACTGAATAATGAATTAAAAAAATAAAATGATACAGAGAATTGTTAAATTAAAGAAAGGTTTGAAGTCATTTTTCGGTCTATAACGCCTTCAAGAATTTTGCAAGAATTCTTTCATAATGTATATGCGTATTATTTTTAACTGAAACAGTTTTGTTGAATTATTATTTAATAATTATTTAATAATTCTATTACGCTGCGAAAGAAGGGAGAACATTTATGAATAAAATTTCATAATAAAGAAGTTTTTATAACTTCATGTGCAACGAGACTGAATAATGAAATAAAAAATAAAAGCTATAAAGAAGTCATAAACTAAATAAATATCTGAAATCCTACCTTAGTTAATCAGTCTACAATTCATTCGAGAATTCTGGAAGAATTCTTTCACGCGCATATTACTTTTAACTGAAACAGTTTTGATGAACTATTATTTTCTAAGAGTATTTTAAAAGAGTATTATTATATAAAAGAAGCAGTAATCATAATGAAATTTTTCTAACTTCATGTGTAATCTGAATAATGAATTGAAAAATAATGATTATAAAGAAAGATTTGAGGTCATTTATCAGTCGACCACTCATTTGAGAATTTTACAAGTATTCTTTCACAAGGTCCTTTTCTTGTGCTATTTAAATTGTCTGAACAATAACCGAGGACATTTAACCTAAAGCTCACAGATTTGCTTTGTCGACTAAAAAGCTTCCGGTCCCTGAAGAATGACAGTTATTTATAGAAAAGACCCTGAAAGTCTGAATTCTCTCGAGTCAAAATGGAGATCCTTGCTGTTATTTCAAGCCGAAATCGACTCAAACTTTTCTAAACTTAGTTTCCGAAGCTTTCTGTTTGTAGCTGTAATAGCACTGTAATAGTTTTGTTTCATTGAACAATACTTGGTAGATGTTTGTTTTGTTGATGAATCATCTAGAACTTCATTCTGTGTAGTTAAGTAATTTACGCTTACCCACTCATGAAAAATGGACTTACACTAGTTTTTTGTTTGAGACAACAGATTCTTTAGTCGTCCTTACAGATTAATTTTTTACACTTGTTTGTAAAAATTAGTTTTAGAAGTAAATTGTTTTCTGTGGGGCTACGAGATTATAGTCTGATTTTTTAGCATTTTGAATAAAATATATATTTCTAATGGTGCTATTAATTTAATAGTCTCAAATGATGATGCATAATAAATTTTATTAAAAACTCCACAAGTTCTACATCAGAATTTAGAATTAATTCAACCGAGGATTCTCTGATTTTGTCATTTTGGTGGCAGGATGAGGAAGCTTCCAGTTACTAAATGCCAGGTTCAAGTCCCGATTCAGTCATGAATATTGGTAGTGATTTACTTTAAGGTTGTACATCAGCCAGATTCACTGTTTCTCCCTTCCCATGTAATCCTATTGAATTTCCGTTACTTTGTGTTATTAGTATGTCTCATTCAAAAATGACGTTTTTCGATATCTGTTTTTCATTTCCCCTCTTTAAACCTATCGCCTTTTACCTAAGTAAAAGGTTTTTTTTTTTTTTTTTTTTTTGGTAAATTTAAATATTTTATTTCATGAAGTATACTCTGTGATTTAATTTTCAATCTCGATAAGAAATAATTAAGTGACATCTTCAAAGAATGGAATTCAAAAATCTTCATTTTTGAATTAATTATCCTTATAATTCTAAGAAACAAAAAAAAACCCATAGGATTACATTGAAAGGGAGAAATAAGGAATGTGACTGCAAGAAACCATACTCTCTAAACTCCTTATTGTTCAGTATGATTATAATTAAAGTTAAGATTTCAAAAGACTATAATTTTTAAAACTACCCATCAGAGCTATTTGATTTTTTACTAGAGCAATCGTGAGGCAATGAAATTTTGTTTTGGGGAGGAAGAAAGTAGTTCTAACATGCTCGTATGGATGGCGCTGTCAGGGGAATGTCAGGGAAACGCCTAAATAGACTCATTAAACATAGGAATGCTGTTAGCAACACAATGGAATAGCAGAAAACAATGGACTTTAAGAGTTTACTAATTTTTTTTTTTTTTTTTTTTTTTTTTTTTTTTTTAGCAAAGAGACAAGAATACGTGTTTACAGCGGAAAACAGTCATAGTGAAAAGAGAAAAAGGGGAGCTTCATGAAACAAATACTTTGCGGATAATTAACGGCACATTTTGGGAACTTTTCTTTTTTTTTTTTTTTTTTTTTTTTGCCAAACAAAATGTCATTGCCTCTCGAGTGCTCTGGTAAAATATCAAATCGCTCTGAAGGGTAGTTTTAAAATTATAGTGTTTCAAAATCGTAACTTTAATTATAATCACCCTGCCCTGTATATCAAAATATAAAATTCTTAAACCATCAGTTTGGTATTTTGCCTTTAAGTGTTTGTTTATTAAAATCCATATTATTTTACTTATGACTTAAATGTTAGTATCAGATCATTATATAGGTTATAAAAATTTCAAATAATCATTTAATTTAATTTTGCAACTAGAAATATTTTTTAATACTTGTTTTACCAGTAGACTTTATCTAAACAATATAGTGGGATATGTACTTTTTAAAATAAAAATAAAAGTAATTTATTTCATCATCCTGATCAGTTGAAATTTTCTGAAGCAGTTTTTTTTTTTTTTTTTTTTTTTTTCACTGAACTGCCTGAAAATATCTCTCACTCGCAACAAAAATATTACCGTATTTTCCTGCATATAATCCGCATATCAAATAATCAGTTTTACTCCAGAAATTTTAACAAATTACTTTTGCCTATTTCATTTTTTATTTTTGTACTCTGAACTCCAACGGATTTGTTACTTCCTTTTGGTAAGATGTACACAGAAAAAAATGTTTCTGTTGAAACAAAAAAAAAAAAAAAAAAAAAAACTGGAGTGACTCCACTCGACTTTCCAAACATTGAGTAATTAACAGTTTTGCAGATAAAGTAAAAAAAGAGGAGTTGTTAAACAAACAAAAGAGAGAAAACCATAATAGACTCTTTGAGTACTTTTCTCCATATATTACACGATGTTTTATTTAACGCTACTGAACATTGAGCCCATAGATCATAATGATAAAGAATTTTTCGTTGTGTTCCTGTAAAAACCTATAAATGCTAGATTCACCAAAATGCTTATATTTAGTGCAACAGCAATTTATAATATTCATATAAATTTTCAGCTCAATTGAATAAGGCGTTTAGATGCTATCGCACTTTTAAAAATTTGGTCCCATAGGCCATAATGATAAAGAATTTTTCTTTGTATCCCTGTAAAAAAACTGTAAGTGCTAAATTCACCAAAATCTATACAGTTGGTGCAACTGTGACCTATAATATGTGTACAAATTTTTTGCTCAGATTAATAAGGCGTTTAGACGCTATCACACTTTTAAAAATTTGGCCCCATAGGCCATAATGATAAAAAATTTTTCTTTGTGCCCCTGTAAAAAAACTGTAAGTGCTAGATTCACCAAAATCTATATAGATTGAGTAACTGTGACCTATAATATGTGTATAAATTTTTTGCTCAATTGAATAAGGCGTTTAGATGCTATCGCACTTTTAAGATTTTGGTCCCATAGGCCATAATGATAAAGAATTTTTCTTTGTGTCCCTGTAAAAAAACTATAAGTGATAGATTCACCAAAATCTATAGGGTTCGCACTATGGTGACTTACAATATACGTACCAACTTTTAGCTTATTCGAACAAAGCGTTTAGACGCTAGCGTGTTCATTCACAGACATACACACACACATACATACATACATACACACATGCATACATACATACATACACCCATACACACACACATACATACATCATCGTAAAAATAGTGGAAACGGACTCAGGGGACCTCGAAACGTATAGAAACATCAAAATCTCCAATTCGGATTTTTGACATAATTACAATACTTTCCTTACTATAGTGTTCGGAAAGTAAAAAAATTATTCAAATTTATATTAACAAAAAAAAAAAAAAAAGGTTGATTTAACAAAAATTTTGTTATTTCAGCAAAACAATTTGTTAAATCAACCAAATGTTTTTGATGATATAGCCTCAACAAAAATTTTGTTATTTTAACAAAACATTTTACTGAAATAACGAAACAATTTGTTAAAATAACCAAAAATTAACCAAAATTAAAAGAGTGTGACTTTAATAAGGATAATCATGAAACTAATTCCTCTAAATCACCTAAATCATTCGTTACTATTCCTTACTATAAAAATATTTCTGAATCTATTGCCAAAGTTTTACGCACTGTTAATTTATCTGTTTCCTATAAACCCCAATTTTTAATTCGCAATTTCCTTTCTAATTTTAAAACAGTTATCCCCCCTTTTTCCCGTACAGGTGTTATTTATAATATCCCTTGTAAAACTTGTAGTTTGGTTTATACTGGTCAGACTGGCCGTTCTCTTCATACTCGTATTAAGGAACATAAAACAAATTTCAAAAACCGTGATTTACGTTCGAAAATTGTACAGCATGCCATAGAAACTGAACATTTACCTGATTTTAACAGTACTAAAATAATCATATCTAACTGTTTAAATTATCATTCAAGAATTTTCCTGGAGGGCTGGTACACAAAGCAACATTTTTCACCCCTTAATGAGGCATGCGCAGTTACCGATGAATACGTTGTACTCACTTAATGAAAGTCTGTTGTTCTTCTCAGCATTTACATTTGATGTTTTTTGCTGATGAGGAGCCTGTAAAAGGCTCGAAAAGTTTAAAATTTTTGTTTTGTGTTTTTAATGTTTTAAATTGTATATTTTTAGTGTATATTGTCTCTCTCAGTTTTTAATGTGATTAAAATTTAATTTAACTACGAGACGTAATGATTTTTAAATATTTTAAAAATTAACCAAATGTTTTGAAAGATTATATTGAAACAACAAAATGGTTTGTTAAATCAACTAAATGTTTTTGTTGATAAAATCTCAAGAAAAATTTTGTTATTTCAACAAAACAATTTGTTATATCAACCAGATGTTTTTGCTAACATAGCTTCAACAAAAATTTTGTTATTTTAACAAAACATTTTACTGAAATAACAAAACAATTTGTTAAATTAACCAAATGTTTTGGTTAATACAGACAGGAGAAAAGTTTTGTTATTTCAATAAAACAATTGTTTCTGTAGAGGGGCTAAACTGTTTTTTATTATAGCGTCTCACCAAACATCTCACTGCTTTTCTCTGCAATGAGGGGAAGAGGAATCCTGAACACGGCGTCATTGCTTTTGTGTTTACTGTAAATTTCTACCTGCTTTTCCCCCCCTCTTGTTTCATTTCTTACATATTTTGTATTTTTGCGGCATTTTCTTGACCATTAAGTTTGGAAATATGATATTTTACCGTTTTATTATTATTATTATTATTAGTAGTAGTAGTAGTTTATTTCTTTAACCTTTTAAGCACTATTATTTTTTAATATGTGTAAATAGCTTAAACGTAATTGGGCGCCATGACAAAATGAATAAATAAATAAAAATGAATTTCTGAACCAAACAAAATTTAATTCAAGACGAGAAGATTTTTTTTTTTTTTTTTTTTTTTTTTTTTTATTCGACTATAAATTTCGAGACATTTTGCTTTATTCAGGGTCTACAGTAAAATCTTTAAGCTGCTATTTGCTGTCTGAAAGAAATGTCTTCTCATTTACTTAAATCTGTTTTTAGCATATTTTAATTTAATGCTAAAAACCTTCTATATCCATAAATATGCTTCAAAAATTTCCCGAAAGACAGGTAAAAAATCCAAAATATTATGTTGGTAAATGTCTAAATCAATTTCATATGGCTACAAAATTAGCGTTCATCTAATGGTTGTCCTAAGCTTCTGAAACATTGTGTTAAACACCGTAAATTTCATTCATTTGATGTAATTATTCAGTGTAACTTAATATAATATTTATATTTTAATTTAAATATGTAAAGAAGCATTAAAAATAAATACTGATTCTTTACATTAAAATACACCGTTGCGTTTCTTAGCAACAGTTCCTACATTAAATTCTTAAAATTTCTTTCGCACGCTTTTTCTCAGCTCGATGTATAGTATTTTTAAAAAAATCGTTTTCATTTTATCTACTTTATCTGAAAAAAAAAAAAAAAAGTTCTTATGACCTATAAAAAATCCTGTTCAAATAGTTCTTATTTTAGTTGCGTTAAATAAGTTAATCGATCAAAAGAAATCCCCTTTTATTGATAAATTGTCAGCATTATAAAACAATTTTTATATTTCTTACAGTAAGTCGAAAACTTTTCAGTAAGTCTGAAGTTTCTTCAAACTTCAGATCGCAGAAACTTGAAAAATATCAATATCAAACAGTTGATAATTGTTGTGTATCAGCAATAAATTTTGTCATAAACAGATAACTTTCCTGTCACACTTACCCAGTATCCCTGTTTAACTTTGATTATATAGATATATATTTACTTTTATATATATATATATATATATAAATAAGATAATATGAATTATATCTTATACAGAAATTTTTTACACACATATTTTCTAATATTAATGGCAACAACTCAAATTTAAGAGAGAAGAAATAACAATATTAATAGCTTTATATATGTATATATATAAAAGATAGATATCTTAATAAACATTAACCTTAATATTTTAGCATTTAATAGATACATGTCAATACCAACACAACAAAAATAAAACTGATAATAACACATTGCAAAACTATCACAAAAAGATGCGAAACACAATTTAAATTACTTACGCCCACTTGAACCAAAAAAAAAAAAAAAAAAAAAAAAAGGACCATTAAACATAATGGCAGAGAGAGTAATTAAAGGACTTGAGAATAGTAATTGGAATAAAAATGGATTAATAGTTGGAATAAAAAATGCTTAAAAGTAGAAGTAATAACTCATCAGGGGCAAGTTCTTCATAAAGCTGATAAAGCTGCAACAATTTCGTAAAACAATACAGCTACAATAGCAAATTTATATTGTTCAGGCCCCAATCGAGCAGTAAAACCATTTTGAATGAGAAATGAAATAAAATATTAAATCAAATCATCAAGGAAAACCAGTGAGAAAAATAGAAAAAATCGGAGTAACCACATGTAAAGCTATCAACCCAGCATGGAGAAAAGGAAGTTGCCATCATATTAATGAAATTAAAAATAAATTCTTTATATACATATTTTAAAATTGATCTGGAATATTTTCTAATTAGTCTCATAGAGGGCGATAGTACTCAATTTTCAAATCATATTGCAGATACACTCCTTATTATATTATTTTTCAGGCGAATTCATTACTTTTCTCTTTTACAAAACTTTTTAAAATTTATTTATTTATGAATAATTGGTTATTCATATTACTTAATATTAATTATTATTTAGATGTTTAGTTATTAATTTAATAATTATTAGTTTTATTATGATATATTTTTCAAGTAAAATTAAAATTTTCCAAATATAATTTTAATTGTGTTACTATAGTTAACTATATGATTAACTATTTTTGCCTCGGGACACTTTTGCTTTTTCGCTAAATGCTTGAAAGTCTGTAGCTATTTAAGTTAGTAATATTATAGTTTTCTGTTAATTTTATTTTTTCTTATGAATTTTAATTTGCTGGATTTTATTTCAAATAAGAAATTTTTATTAAGTCTGAAATAAGTTATTTTTCCTAATTAAATCCTGTAATTGAAATAATTCACAATTTAATTTAGGAGTTAATTTACATATCAGCTGTTAGATGTAATTCTTTATTTTATATAGACTTTATTCTGACTAAAAAAGACTTTATATAAACTTCATTTTATAGACTTTATTTATTTATTTATTTTTTCCCATATTTTCTTATGATTTTCCTTCGTTATGTCTCATTTGATGTAAATTGGGCTTTGTGTACTGTAAATTCTTGGCAAATGCATACAATAAAACAGAAATTTACACCTTTTGCATACAATATGCAATCAAAGCCCCTGAAGACGTACTGTATATTGTATGCCTACAATTTAAGGATTCTCAATAATTTTTCTCTTTCAATTTTTTCCTGTTCTCTATGTGATATATCACTTCTTCTTGTGCAATATTTGAAAAGGTATTCATAATAAACTAGCAGACCCGGCCACGCGTTGCTGTGACTAAGTTATACGTTGAATTATACGGCTGTAAACTATTTAGTACAGTTAAATTATTATTTACGAACAAAGACGAAAACGTTGTAGCCGATGTAAAAACCCACAGGGTTGAGATTTGAAACTTAGGTCAAAATTTGGAAGCGATTGATAAAAATTTTCGTAGTGTTGATATTAAGCACAAATTAATTTTATTGTAGGGTCCTATAAATTTTAATGGAGAAGTGATATATATTATTTTTAATGCTACTTTGGATAAAATTGCTAAAATGACTAATATATAAATTAAATTCTATTAAAATTCTATTAAAATAAAAGTATAAAAGAAACAGACGATTTTAAAATCAATTTTTATGGAGGAGTGAAATATAATATATGCTATAATGGATAATTTTACTATTAAATGACCTCATCATTTTAAATATTTTAAAGAGGGCAACAGCTGTAGTTATAAAAGGGAAAACAATAAGGCTAAACCAGAAAAATAAGTAAATTTGATAAATATTTTAAAACTTTAAAATTGGAAATCTTATGAAATATTGGACATTTAAAGTAAATACATGTATCATTTTAAATACAAAAAGATTTTGGAAAAGTTTAGTGTATTTTAACGAAGTGATGAGAAGTTTTTGAGTATGTTAAAATTTTAATAGTAAATTCAAGTCAATAAAGAAGGGAAACATTGAGGATTAAGATAAGAATAATTATAAGATTTAAAAAAAAAAAAAAAAAAAAAAAAAAAAAAAAAACTTTTTATATACCATGCTTTTAAATTTTAATATACTAATAATATACAAATTAAAAGGAAAATGATAAATATTCTATCATAGTTTGAAGTCAAATTTGTTTTCAAATGTCTAAATAAAATATCTGATGTAAGATACTAATATTTTGCAGCGGAATAGATTTCATTTCTGTCATCCTTGGCGAAAAAAAAAGAATATCGCCAAATTATCTGGCGAAAATATTTAATTCCTTTCAAAAATCATGGTTATTTTAACAACTTATATTAAAAGAGTAATGAATAATATGAAACAATATTTCGTACAATACATATTACATGTCATACATACGTACAATGAATAATACATATTACATTTCGTACAATGCATACATCTGGCATGTATATTTTCGTGTTACGCTTTTGATCGCCAAATAATAATAATAATAATAAAAAAAGCCAAGGGCGACAGAGTTTAAAAATTTAAAATTAAAATTTTGTCAATTTGACAGCAAAATAATTCAATCTAACACCCGCGATAACTAATACATATCTATACCCAAATATAAGGATTAAAATCGGGAAATAAATTTCCTCGATTTTTAATAATTTCTTACAAAAAATCCAGTGGGCAATTAACATAGGAAATCTTTTTCTTGGCTGCACAGACGGTCAGTGAGTCACACTTCGCTTGCGTATAGAACTCATAGATATAGTATAGCATATATAGAATAGAGTGATCATTGGGGAGAAAAAAGTTATTCCTTTTCATTTGGGAAAAGACGACGTTTTTACCAAAATATGGCCGTCTTTCCCCGAGTGAATACACACGGGAATACATACTAATATTTTAGCAAATAAAATTTATGAATAATTTATTTGCTAAAGGGGAATGGAAGACTCCAGATACAGTTTCAAATTCATATTTCTTTCTTTCTTTTCTTTTTCTTTTTTTTTTTTTTTTTTTCAATACCACTTAATGGCTGTTTCCAAAGCTTTTATTTTTTATCTTTTTTCGGCATCAAAAATCTTTCTACGATAACATGGGGATGAGAGATCTATATATATTACTATATCTATGATAGAACTACATTAGCACTTTATCAATGTGTATAAAATCTTTAAATTGATTATGACGTCAATTTTCGTGAGATGCATAATTTAACTTTTTATAATTTTTTAACGTTCACGTTTGATTAAATGTATTTATTTTTATGTCGAAAGAAAATGAACTCGTATTTTTTTTTTTTTTTTTTTTTTTTTTTTTTTTGGCAACAATTAAATTAATGGAACTCACAGATATTTTGGAGCAACTTTAATAAAGGTCTATAATTAACAAATAATTGCAATAAAACAATATTGTGACAATAAATTGAGATAAAAACTATCCTATCTCTCAAGTTGGATCAAACTGCACACAGTGTGCAAAATTTCATTAAAATCAGTTCCTTAGTTTAGGAGTTTACCCCGGACAAACATCGTGACACGTAATTTATATATATATACAGATTAAATTATAAAGTTTTGATCAATGAAGCACAAATAAGTAAAAAACAGGATTAATTTCACTGTATTATCTTCATTATAATATGAATTCAATTTACACTTCAGTCTAAGTAACACGTGGCCGGCTATGCTAACACCAAAAATTTAAAAAGTGGAAATAATTGAATTATACGAAATTTATTAATAGGTTAAAAAGTTGAAGATTCTTTGTGTAGATGGCAGCACCAAATATATTTCAGCTTTCATTTCAACCCAGTCGAAAGGTATCGACATCTGTTAGAATCATTTGGAGTTAACAGATAATTGTGACTGTCAAATAATAACAGACAAATAATTAGCAATAAATTAAAATTGCGACTATAATTTGAGATTTAAACTATCCTATCTCTCAAGTTGGATCGAACTGCACATGGTGTGCGAATTTTATTATAATCGGTTAAGTGGTTTAGGAGTCCATTGAGGACAAACATTGTGACACGAGATTTATATATATTAAGATATATACTATATGTGTGTATATATATATATATACTTTTGCTACAACCTGACTTTATATTTCACTTTCACCAATTATTATATACGTGTATATTGTTAGATATGTAACCGTAACTGTGTATCTATATGTAAGATATGTAACCGTAACTGTATATATAAGATGTAACCGCCA
The DNA here is from genome assembly GCA_963930645.1 of Salticus scenicus. Taxonomy (NCBI): domain Eukaryota; kingdom Metazoa; phylum Arthropoda; class Arachnida; order Araneae; family Salticidae; genus Salticus; species Salticus scenicus. The sequence continues at coordinate 176,039,818 of OZ005653.1, forward strand.
CTGTGTGGCAACAGTAAGACTGCAGCTGCTCTTAAATAAAGAAGCAATAGATATAACATGGCGCAGCCGAGCATCGAACCAGAACTGTTCCGAAATTAATTTTCGAATAAATCCTGAATGGATTCTTTAAAAGTTCCAAGAGGTTTGGACCTCTCCGGTAATATCGCCGAAGCATGGCGAAAGTTTCGACAGAACTTTGAAATTTATTTAAAGGCAGGAGGCCATGCATACGGAGAAAGATGACGACGTCAAAGTAGCAATATTATTAAATTGCATTGGTGAAGATGCTGTCGAACTCTATAATACATTTGAGCTAACAGATGAGCAGAGAAATACGTTAGCGGATGTCCTGAATGCCTTTGAGAACTATGCAAATCCACGCAGAAATGTTGTGATCGAACGCTATGTATTTAATAGCAGAAATCAAGAACAGTTTGAAAACTTTGATGAGTTTCTAACAGATTTAAGAAAACTAATAAAATTCTGTGAATATGGAAATTTATCTGACAGTATAATTCAGGACCGCATTGTCATTGGAACGAAAGAAAAACAGCTTCAAGAACGTCTATTAAGAGAATCGGATCTAACGCTCCAAAAGACGATTGACATTTGCCGAGCCGCAGAAATAAGTAAAAAACAATCAGAAGTAATACAGCGGAAATCTGAAGTAAATATTCTAAACGAAACGAGTACCGTAGCAGACTCTGTAACTCTAATAGGGAAAAATAAACAAGCAAAAAATAAGACTTCGAACAATTCGACGTCGCGGACTCAGACAGCTGCTGGAAGTGAAAATAAAAAAGAAAAGATTTATTTATGTAAAATGTGTAATTATAATCATGTTAGAGGAAAGTGTCCAGCGTTTGGAAAAAGATGCAAAATTTGCAATAAGTTAAATCACTTTGCTAGTGGTTGCAAAAATAGGTTTAACTCCAAGAGAGTTAATAATATGGAAAAATGTATTTTTGTAGATTCAGTGCTGTGTGCTAAAGAATTAAGTTGGATACAACCGTTACAGGTAGGGAAAAAAAATCTTATCAGTTAAATTAGATACTGGTTCGTGTGTAAATATAATACATAATGATTTACTCAAATCGCTAAAATGTAATTATTCCTTAAGTCCTACTGAGATTATTTTAGAGGCGTGTGGTGGCAATTTAATTAAACCCCTAGGTATAGTTAACTTAGAGTGTAAAATGAATAGTTGTACTAAATATCTAGATTTTATTGTTGTAAACTGTAATAATTGTTCTAAAACATTGTTAGGATTACCTAGTTGTATTGAATTGGGTTTGATTAAAAGATAAAAAGTAGATTCTACTGAAATAAAAAATAAGGATGAATTTATTGAGAAAAATAAAGATGTTTTTCAGGGGTTAGGAACATTTAATTTAATGTGTTCTATTAAAATTGATAGTAATTCTAAGCCAGTAATTAAACCCCCCAGAAGGATTCCAGAATCCTTTAAACCAAAATTAAAAGAGAAATTAATTGCTCTTGAAAAAGATAAAATTATAAGTAGGTTAGAGAATCCAGATGGATGGATTAATAATTTAGTTATAGTAGAGAAACCTGATAAGTCAATTCGAATATGCTTAGATCCACAGGATCTTAATAAAGTTATTAAAAAAGAATGTCATTTAATACCAACGACTGAGGAATTAATGCCTAAGTTATGCAATAAATCTATGTATAGTGTGTTTGATTTAAAGGATGGATTTTACCAAATTAAATTAGATGAACCTTCTAGTAAATTATGTGAGTTTAGTACTTACTCCCTTTGGTTGTTTTAAATTTAACCGCCTTCCGTTTGGTTTAAATATTGCACCTGAATTGTTTCAAAAAGCTAATGAAAAAAATTTTGGTGATATACCTGGTGTGATTATTTATTTTCATATGTTAATTTGTGCAAATTCTGAAAAGGAGCATGATGAAATTGTTCTAAAAGTATTAGAAAGAGCAAGAAAATTAAATGTAAAATTTAATTCTAATAAATTACAATATCGCGTTAATGAAGTTAAGTATTTGGGTCATGTATTTAATAAGAATGGAATTAAACCAGAACCTTAACAGGTAAAAGCTGTAATGAATTTACAGGCACCTAGTAATAAAAAAGAGTTGCAAAAAACTTTAGGATTAATTAAATATCTAAGGAAATTTATTCCTAACATGTCAGAGATAACTGCTCATTTGAAGGAATTGCTCAAAACATCCGTAGTATTTGATTGGTTACCAGTGCATACAAAAGCTCTTAATGAACTTAAAGAAAAAATAAGCACAGCCCCTGTACTTGGTGTTTTTGATTCTAATAAACAAATTGTATTGCAATGTGACAGTTCTAAAAGTGGACTAGGGTGTTGTTTGTTACAAGAGGGACAACCGATTTCCTATGCATCACGTGCTTTGTCTGAGGCTGAGCAGAACTATGCACAAATCGAAAAAGAGTACTTAAGCATAGTATTTGCTACTAAAAAGTTTCATAATTATATTTATGGTAGAAAAATAACTGTTCATACTGATCATAAACCCTTAGTATCAATTCATAATAAAAGTGTTGTAAATGTTTTATCTAGTAGGTTACAAAGAATTAAATTAAAGTTACTTAAATATGATCTTGATGTCTCTTATGTACCAGGTAAGCAAATGTATGTAGCTGATCTATTATCTAGATCTTATCTTAATGAATATGATACTGATGAGTTTTTAAAAGAAATTGTTCATTGTGTAAAAGCTACAAGGCATATGCATGTAACTGATAAAAAATTAAATGAGTTTAAGAAATGTACCTTAAAAGATCCAGTATTAAATAAATTAGTAACTTATTGTAAAAATGATTGGCCTAACAGTAAAAAAGATGTTACAGACAATGTAAGATTTTATTATAAATTAAGACAGGATCTTTTTGAAGAAGATGGAATAGTCTTTTATAATGGTAGAATAGTTGTTCCTGTTGATCTTAGAAAAGAAATGCTTAATAAAATTCATGATGGATATTTCGAAATAGAAAAAAGTAAATCTAGAGCTAGAGTAATTTTTTATTGGCCTAATATGGAAAATGATATTGAAAATTTAATTTCTAAATGCTCTGTTTGTGAAAAGTACAGATCAAAAAATTGTAAAGAACCACTCATTTCACATGACATTTTGTGATTACCGTTTGAAAAAATAGGGTGTGACATTTGTGAATTTAGGAAAAATAATTACTTAGTCTTAATAGATTATTTAACTAAGTGGTTAGAAATTGTTCCCTTAAATAATAAACAAGCAGATGAAATAATTGAGAAATTAAAAGTAATATTTAGTTCGCATGTAATTCCTAAAATTCTAGTCGCAGATAACATGCCCTTTAATTCGTATCAATTTAGAAAGTTTTCATTAGAATGGGATTTTGAAATCGTAAATAGTAGTCCGAGATACGCGAAATCAAACGGTCAAGCCGAAAGCGGTGTAACAATTGCTAAAAATATGTTGAAAAAATGTTATGAGTCTAATCAGGATATTAACAGTGCGCTCCTAGAATATAGAAATACGTCCATAAAAGGGTTAAATTTTTCTCCTGCTCCAGCCTTAATGAGTAGACGAACACGAACTAAATTACCAATAAATAGAGAATTATTAAAGCCAGAACTCCAAACGAACATCAGAAATAAAATTGTAAATAAACAAAACTTAAGTAAATTCTATTATGATAGAACGTCTAGACCCTTATCGGAAATTTCAAATAATCAAAATGTTTTGATTCGTTCTGGAAATCAGTGTGAAAGAGGCATAGTTATTAAAAGAGACAAAAACCCTAGAAGCTATTGGGTAAGAAATGAGAAAAATAACATTTTAAGAAGAAATAGAATTGATTTAAAACCTTCTTATAATGAAACAATTTTTGAACAGGATTTTGAAGTGACTGGTTCTACGTCTACTAACAAAGGCTCTGTAAATATTAATTTGAATGGTAATGGTTCTAATAATCATAATTCAAAAAAGAAATCGGACTCTAAACAATACATTACCAAATATGGTCGTATTATTAAGCCCCCTAACAGGTATGGGGTAGTAAATAAATAAGTAAATAAGTAATTATTTTTTGTAACAAAGTAATTGTTCTTGTGTGTTTGTTTGTTTATATTTGTATCTTCGTTCTTTCATGCATATTGTAAATATTTAAATAACATTTTTTTTATGTGTCATTCTTTGTAAAAGGGGAGATGTTAGATATGTAACCGTAACTGTGTATCTATATGTAAGATATGTAACCGTAACTGTATATATAAGATGTAACCGCCACTGTGTGGCAACAGTAAGACTGCAGCTGCTCTTAAATAAAGAAGCAATAGATATAACATATATTGTAAGTACTCTATCAATTTTGTAAGTACGCTATTGTTTTTAATTTTTTTTTCTCACTTTATTTAATTAATTACCTTCTTCGTATTTTGTCTTGGTTAATATGGTTCTTTTTATCATGGTGATTCTAATTCGGGCATTGATTAAGAAAAATTATAACATTATACACTCTTAACGTAGAAAAACATAATTTTTATGCTCAATTCCTTCAGTGCTCTTGATAAAATTGGGAATTCAGCATACTTCCATTCTTTTGATTTTATCTTATTTTGATTTTTAACAATCTTCTCACTTTTTACATTGGGTTTGATCCTTCTCTATCGTTTTATTTAGGCCATTTTCTATAAGTTTTATCATATATATAAGAAATACCTTTTAAAAAATTTACAGGAAAAATAATACTATGTATATATTTGTGTTGTATATATTGCATTAGATACGTATATTCTATACATATATACATACACAAGGGACAAAAAAAAAAAAAAAAGAAGAAGATGCACTTGGACACTTTCCTTTTCCATTCTACAACCGTCAATTTTATTGTTTAAAAAACAAATTTTCGAACAAATTTTATTAAGCTGTCCTCCACGTACACTTTAAGATTGAGCCCAGTGTTATAAACAAATAAAATTTTCAGAATAATTGTAATTTTAGAAAGTATTTCAAAAATGGCAAGGATAAGGCAATGAACGATGCCACAAAAAGTATTAAATTTAGAATGAAAATCAAAAAAAAAAAATTTAATACGTTAGATGGCAAAATAATTAAATGCTAACTAAATATTGGTGAGATGGTTTTTATCAAGATATTATTTTTGGGCTATTAAACTGGAAATTTGGCTTTAGCGGCCACGTTGCACATCCAAGCGAGATGACCGTAAGTTAAAAAGCAAATGTTTAAAAAATCGATCTGTATCTTTTTCAGAACTTAGAAAGGATTAAAAAAAAAGTGTATAGCAAAATACTCTCTTCAAAATCAGTGTGGGAGCAATTAAACAAAGCAGGTTAAAAAACAGAAAATCTGCAAAAGAAGCCATTAAGGAAAAGAATTTAAAAAAAAAAAAAAAAAAAGACTTCAGTTCACCAAACATTTAAAAAAATTATCAGTTAATTATTGGACTGAACTGGTTTTCTCTGATGAGCCAAGTTTAATTTATTTCAAGCTGATGAAAAAAGCTAATAGGATGACGAAAATGTGACCGACTCAGTGAGACATGCAATATTAAAACAGTGACACATTCTTCGTACATTATGGTACGGAGATGCATAACTTTTCCTGCTCAAGAGATCAATTAGCTCGAAATAAAACACGGTCATTATAAAAATGGCGCCTGACCGACTATTTTGGAGTTAACTCAGACTTTTCTGCAAACAGCATTTCAAGATGATGCTGTGTGCATTTCAAGATGATGATGTGCATTTCAAGATGATATCACAGATGCCCTGTAGCAAGGGGCATCTGTGGTACGTTTATTTGATTCAAATTGTTAAAATTACTTATCCATTCCCATGCGCGCATATAATTCTGTAAGTAATCATACCTTTCCACTTTTTTAAGTTAAATCCCACAAAGAATATCGTAGAATTTCTTCTTTACCAGACCTGGAAAAATTCTCAATCTCAATTTGCTCGAAAATGTTTAGTCTATAAAAAGACAGGGGAGGGGGGGGGGATTCGAAATTTGCAACCAACAACTCTGCCAGAACTAGAAAAAAGTATTTATGATATTTGACGCAGTGAAATTTCTGAGATTTATATTAAAACACTGTAATACTATGCCATTGCGCATTAAAGTAGTAATTCCATATGAAGGTGGAATTAACCCAATGCAGAACACAATTTTTTTTAATAAAGTGTTTAGATCTAACATATAAATGGTTTTATTTCATATATTAAAATATAACTTATTTCATATAAAATACAAAGTATATGTTTATTGTAATTATGTTTAAAAAAGAAGTTTCATGTAGATTTTTATTAAGTACGTCGTAGAGCGTAATAAAGCGAATTACTAAATCGAAAGTATACATAGATATCATTTCATCTCTTCAGTATTATGCAAATGCAAGTTATTAACAATAAAAAAAGTATGAGTAAACTTTTCTGCAATGCGGCTTTTTTTTTCCCTTAGTGTGTGTGTATATATATAGGGGAGAGTGTTGTACCTCAGGACACTTTTCCCATTTTAATTTTTAACTTCTACAATAAAAGTTAGATTAATATTCTAAAGACAATATTTAAATACTCTAACAATCTCCTCTATAATATATTTTTTTTCGCATTTAACAGTTTGAAAATAAAAAATTGCCAGCCATTTTAAGTAGGAAGTGTAAACTGTCTCAAGGTACAACACTATGTTGTACTTTGGGACATGCTTTGTTGTACCTTGGAACATGCTTCAAGATTCATACAATAGTCTTAGCCTAAATCAGTTTTATTCAAATAATTTTTTAAAAAAAATTATATTTTAAGGCATGAAATAATAAAAAAAATAATAATAATACATTTTCAGATGCATTACACAAATAATAATAAATTTGAATGTTCAAATCTTATATGTAAATTAACCAAATATTGATAAAGTTCCTATTTTAACATTATATGATGTAAAATCAACTGTAAGATTTCTCGCTCAGACTTCAGTGGGAGTTTTACACTCAATGTCTGATAAAATATCATAATTTTCATATCCATAAATAAGTTTGTTGCTGTTCCCTGTGCACTTTAAAAACCTCATTGTTAATTACCTCCAGCCCTTCAGATCAAGGCGGTAACCAGGAGGTGTTTCTGGAGATTCAAACATAGAAATAAATATATTATTATTGTTATTATTTCAGATACTTTCGTAGTAAAAAAAAAAATAATAATAATTTTTCTATATATATTTTTCTAATATGTCTGTGGTTTGATCATATTCAATATTTTCCTCATCTGAACTTGATAAAAATATCAATATCAGATTCTGAGCTACTAATTTGTTGTGTAGGTGGTTCTTTTCCCCTATTCTGGATGCAGTAGTTTTGTGCTCTGCAGTTTCAATTTCAATTTTGCAGGAGAATCTGTTAAATGCAAAATTTTGCTTTCCTTCTATTGCCATTGTTTTTTCGAGCTGAAGTTTTGGAAAATCTTCACATCATTCTTGGTGATGTCACATCTTGGCAATTTTAAGTTGTACATGTTACACTTACAGATGTTAACTCATTTGTCTCATTTACTCTTTTAGATTCAACAGATTCACTTAACATTTGAATTGAATCAATTGGTTTATCAGATATATATGAAGTTATATTAAAAGCTTATTAATATTAATTATTATATTAAATTATTATTATTAGAATGTTATATTAAAGCATACTAAAACATATTTATACTAAAACAATACCCAAATTATTGAGAACTATGTATATGACACATGCTGTTCTTTGTGACATGTCCCAAGGTACAACATGGTTTACTGGCCCAAGGTACAATCACCACACGGTTTAAATAAAACCAAAATGGTGATCAATCAAAATGCAGTATCATTACTTTCTCATAACAAAAACATTTAAAAGCTTCTGTTCAATATCTATCTAAAATTAAATAGAATAGTTTTACAAATTTTTAGTTCAGAAATCGAAATTAGAATGAGAAAAATATTTACTTTTAAGTGATGAAATTTTCTTTCATTCACTAAGTCCTGTGTTCAATGTTTATGATGCTGCCTTTTATTGTGCTGTTATCTATTTGTTAGAGTCATAGTTAGAAATTAAAAAAAGTCTTATGTTGCCAATAGCCTTTTAGAAATTGCCAATGTCCCAAAGTACAAGCATCCCGAGGTACAACATTCTCTGTGTAAATCTTAAAATCTTGCATGCTTCATTATTTCGCAAAATCATACAAAATGTTCGTATTATTGCAATCACTGCTATAAAATACATCAATAAAAGCAGAATTTATTTATTTATGTAAACAATAGCATGTAAAAACGCTTTTAAAAAATACAACATTGGAGAACCATGCTCATATCCACGCAAAATCACCCGGTTCTTAAAGGGTTAAAATGACGTTTGGGGACATGGGTTCCTGTACAATTCCGAAGCCTTGTGATGTTCTCTACCTCCTCTCCAAGTTTGTCTCATCACCTCGCAATCACCGTATATATATATATATATATATATATATAACGGTGAAAAAATAATAATAAAAAAACTATTAATTTTACACGACATGTCGATTATTTTCAAAAATACATGACACATTATCCTGAAATTCAGGGATGTAAAGAACTTGTTGTACCGCATATGTTTCAATCAAACATTTGTTGTGAAGGCAAAAAAGGAGATCAGTAACCAAAAAAAAAAAAAAAAAAAAAAAAAATTGTAACATTGAAAGATCTACTGGAAAAATATATAATTTATTTTTATTCTAATACCGATTTGTATACAACATTAAATGACTTATTATTTTCCGTCAGCACATGCAAGTTTTGGGCACTTGAAACACGTGAACAATCAACATATAACTGACTGTGTTAGAAGCATGGAGTGCCTAAATGAATGCCAGTCACTTTTAATGTTTGGCCCTGGGATTTGTGGATCGTTATTGTAAAAGCCAATTTCAACTTGCAACCTTTTGAAATGAAATGTCAAGTTGTTGGGAATAATAGGTATGCGGAGGAATCTAAACGCTGTCTCCTTTAGCAGCTCCTGTAATAATGGTACATCTTATAATATTACTGCCCAGCTCTGTGATACGAAGCCTCGTGCCGTTGCATACTCTGGGAGCATCAAGGTTCCGCATTAGCAGAGCTGGAACGCCAACTTTAAGCTCCAACACATGGGACGGTACTCCCGTTAACTTCGGAGAGTTGAGAAATTCAACGGGGTAGGCAGTACTATCGTCATTACCCATCACAGTGTCTATGGATGTGTATAATTTTGAATTGCCGGCGGTTATGTCTAAAATTATTTTGTTTATTTTATTGACACAATCGTTCTTAGGTGATAGCACTGCCCTCTCACACAACCACATTAATTTTTTATATTAACCTCCAAATCGGGAAAGACTTGCATGATAAGTTCATATTCTGTAGCCACTGGATTTGAAAATTCTTCGGAAAATTGAATTTTCCCATCTGCGTCCGTTTCTAGACGACCCTCTCCAATTTGCAGAAGCTTATTTGCAAAGACACCTGATTATTGGTCGTTGTACAGTCGGACGCGCATGTTACACGTAAGATGGAGTTTTTCAATCCTATACCACAGTGGCAACGCCTTGAGACATGCGTTTATTTCATCCGCCGGTGTGCCCCTCTCAATAACTGGTAGTGTCTGTCTAAAATCGCCTGCGAGCAAAACGACAACGCCGCCCATAAACATATGGTTGCCACGTATGTCCTGAGGGAATGTGGTTCAACGCCTCTAATGCATGCTTGTGCGACATTGTGCATTCGTCCCATACTATCAACTTGCACTGCTGCAAAAGGACTTCCCGTCCGCTGTTTATGTTGATGTTGCATGTTGGGGTATCTTCGCTTGCAAGATTAAGCGACAATTTGAAAATGGAATGTGCAGTCCGGCCACCGTTAAGCAAAGTTGCAGCAATGCCCGATGGAAGCTACAGCCAGAGCAATATTGCGGTCCTTGAGCAGTTGGGCAAGCAGAAGATTCAGCACAAATGTCTTACCCGTACCCCCTGGTGCGTCAAGGAAGAATAATCCCTTCTCTTTACTATTTACTCGGCGCAAAATCATTTCATAGACTTGACGCTGCTCAGGAAGTAATCGTGGTACCATTTCATTGACCTGAGCTTCTAAAACCGCGGTATCGTAGTTTAGCTCCTTTATAGCATCGCTTGACAATTCCCCTCTTCGCTGCGGTGTGGGTAGGCCGAAATCAGCAAGACATTTTCCAGATATGGAAATCATTTTATTTTCAATCAATACCAAAATTTCGTTAATGATTAGATCATATTGAGTGTCATCCAGCCTATACGTAATATATTCTGATAAAGTGTCCTTGTATTTATCCCATGGCTGGAGCGGGTTTGATAGTCCGCAAGTGCTTACTAAAATCGCAAACAGGTCCCTAACTTTGGCTGCTGAGCGAAAAGGACGGCTTCCGCCATAGTTGCGTCCCGGTGGTTGTCATTTTCTAATAGCCCGCGAGCCTCACATGCTTCCCTGAATGTCACTCGCTCTTAACCATGTACGGTTTTAAGCATCTGGAAACTTGTCGGGGCCTGCACCTCATTGAGCAACATTCGCAAGCAAAAACCTTCAACGTTGCTGACGTGCACAGTATATATCCGACTCAATGCGTCTCCTGCCTTCATACCTAGCCAGTTTTTAACCTGTGTTCTCTGTACACGACGCTTTCATTCCTTTCTAGATGCATTCCATGAATATGTACCGTGGTATTTCAGAGTAGAGCAGGGTTTTGGCAAAGTTGTCATTTTCGCACAGTTGGAAGAATGCAGTGTTGTTTTCGGAGGTGTAGCCACTCTGTCTAGGAAATTCTGCTCAGTGAAGTATACTCGCTCCCCATTGGGTAAGTGAATTGGCAGGTGGGTGGCAGCGGGGTGTCTCTCGTGCAACGGCAAGCCCAAGATCCTCCATGCTGCTTCGTTGCTGCTGACGTATCTACCTGCCCTAGATGTTTGCACTTCCTCTCTGAAGTTAATACCGGCGTTACCTTGTTGTACACTAAAAACAGCTTGGTCATTTCCTTTGCAAATATATTTTCAAATGTATTTAATCTTTTGAACAGAGCTGCAAAATTCAAAATTTAAATGTGCATTAAATATTTAAACAACAGGGGCGAATATGGCACAATCCAACTGTTGTCCACTTCAACTTCTACAGGACCGCCACGAATTTTAATTTTAGTAATCCTACCACCATGCTCGGGTGCTATCCGCCTGTATAGGGGATATCCATTGTTATTTGTCTGCGTATCCTTCAATAGTGCCCATAGATACCTTTTTGTGCACTTTCCATCCTTCATGCAAGGAGATAATTAGTTTTGTACCCCGCAGAGTCGTGAATCATATTTTTTTACAATATTTTCATGTCACTTTTTATCCGTACTCGGGTCATAGATCTCGGCACTAATAATATCGTCCATTTTGGTTGGACGTATATTTTCTTTAAGCCAGAGTAACAAATGTACGTGGGGCAATCCACGTTTTTGCCACTCAATCGAGTACAAAAATCATTGAGCCTCTCCAAATATTTGACTTTTAGTAAGTAGAGAGACTAATTTTTGGACTTTTATATTGAACACTCTAGCTATGAGATCGTGTCTGTCGTTTGCCGTCTGGTCAGGCATGAGCGCTTTAGTTATTTCTGTCCAGGCTGGGTTACACGTGAAAATAATGAATAGATCTGGTCGCCCGTAGTTGTGAACGTACGCAAATGTGTCCTGTGTGTACTCCTGAAGGTATCTTGGGCTGTTTACAAAATATGAGGGAAGGATTACCATTTACCCTAAATTGTTGGGGTTGACATTACCATCGGTTCTTACGGCGTCCTGTAAATGTACGTAGCTCTCTGCTCGCAGCCTGGTCTGATTACGCGCTGTGTATCTCAAGCGCTCACCTTCTATTTTGATATAAATAACCACCAGAAATTGATTCAAAAGTTGCCTACACCGCAGTAGTAAATTAAAATTATTTCGCCGGAACATCATATGGAACGCGTAAAAGTCCATGCAGGATACCTTTTTGTTTGGTATTGTACAGCTAGTAGCTGGATTAATTGGATGTCAAAATGATACCCCTCCTGCCCTTTCCAAAATATGAACGGGTACTCTAAAGCATCGCAGAATAGGTGCGTGTCGGCGATTCTAGAGAGCGTGCCGTCGCATGCTCGTTGAACAATGTCTCTTGCTGTGGTCTGTTTGCTGCCTGCAGTCACGACTGCTCTTTCGTTGCTAGTTGGAGCATTGTAGCGTCGCTCGTGTTGTCCGCGCGGCACTCTGTCGGGGTGGACTACTACCTTACAGCTTTCATCAGGCATGTTATCAAGTGGCGTTTTAAATTCCCTGACTAAGGCGTTATTGTCGTGCAGTACTCATTGAATTTTACGAACCGTCTCTCTATTAACTCCTGTAAAAAGCCTTGACGTCGCTCAATCTCGGCTTCCACGTCATCCATGAAATAGACCTGTAAGAACTTTGGCTGCATGTTCGAAGTAGGTAGTAGAGACCCAATTCTATTATACATTTGAAATTGAATGGTAAAAGTTGGTGGAAAATCCTGGCATTGCGATCAATCTGTCAGCATCAAAAGATGTCATATGAAAACATAAATTATATTTTCTAATATTATTCAGAAAACGTCGTGATTCCGCTGTCTCTTAAGAAAATAACTGTTTAAAGGCTCCAGCGGTTCCTCTGTTACAGGAATGGAAACTTTTCCTCCAGAACAACACATTCTTGCAGTTTCTACCTTCCATTTAAGTGCCCTGCACAAAATCTACACTCTTTACTTATCCTCTCCATTTTGATAAGCTTGTGACTGGCGTAGTCAAGAATTGAATAATACGCAAACGCAGCTTTATCAAAGACGGACCACGTGTTTCTTGTAAGCGTTTGCCGTCGCTGTACCGTCTGCTCAGAAATGGCTCGCCGTAGATTTTCTGCCTCCAAGAGATTCATCAGCACGTTGCGAAGCCAAATTTTGTGCATGCTGTTGCCGCCTCAGTTGTGATTGCTCCAGAGTTTCAGCAGCACGTTGAGATGCCAAATATTCGGCGTGCTGTAGTCGTCGTTGTTGAGTTTGCTCCTGAGTTTCAGCAGCACATTGGGTTGTCAAATATTCAGCGTGCTGTAGTCGCCTTTGTTGAGTTTGCTCCTGAGTTTCAGCAGCACGTTGGGTTGCCAAATATTCGGCGTGCTGTAATCGCCATTGTTGGGTTTGCTCTAAAGTTTCAGCAGCACGTTGAGTTGCCAAATATTCGGCGTGTTGTATTCGCCTCATTTCTGAATGCTTCGGGGTTTCAGCTGATCTAGAAGTAGCCTGTCGCTCCGCTTGCTCAATTCTTCTAAGCTCCGCTTGAGGAGTCGTCTCTCGACTTCTAGCTACTTTCATAGCCCGAGCTTTATTACTTCTCTTCGAAAGATTCGATTTACGTTTTCCAGGCATTTCGAAAAATTATCAAATAATAATAATAATAATAATAAATTAATTTAAAAAAAATTAAAAGTGAACTGAAAACAAAGTACAACTATGAAATAATAACAAATCAAAAGAATTAAAACTACTAAGAAATAAAAAATAAATTATAGTAAAAAAAAAAAAAAAAAAAAAAAAATAAGAAACACATTTTAAATGACAAAGTGAACTAAAAAGTTAAAAACGAGAATAGTAATTAACCAAAAGAATTGAACGCGTGATGCTTTCTACTTATATTTTTATAAATAACTATCAAATAAATATTCATCAAATCAAAATATCGAAATCAAGCACCCCACGTTTTTTTTTTTTTTTACAATGAAATGAATTTATTTTCATCTCCCGGCGAATTGTTGAATAGTATTTTAGTTCTTAAATATAATTAAAAAATTAAATATAATCACAAAATTACTCCTTCCTACTATTAACCTTGAGTCTCACTACGGTAGATTGGAAGAGGGAAGTGGGGAGGCAGCGCTCAGCGGTAGTTTGAGAATTGACGAACGCATAAAAAATTTATTCAGTTAATTAATTAATTAACAATTTACATTTTTCTGGTATAAATAGTAGCTTATGTCCAATTCAAGACTATTTTCTATCTCTGTACCAAATTTCATCCAATTCCGTTTAGCCGTTGTGGCGTGATTGGGTAACAAACATCCATCCATTCATCCATCCAAATTTTCGCATTTATAATATTAGTATAGATTATAATGCTTCTTTTCATTAATCTGTTTTCATTTGTTTGAGAACAGAACTTTTAACACGTACTTTTGCTTTTAATGTGATGGATTTTCAGATCAATGCAATGTCATTTTTATATAAAACTCGACATGCTATATTATAGGCTAAATATATTGCAATCAGAATATAAAAATATTAATGACTGAAGAAATATGAGTAGTTTTAATAAATAATTTTTAACTGCGCGCAAGTGTCAACAAAATTTAATTTACATATTAGATTGTCAACTGCAAAAAGTAATTTGAAAAAAAAAAAAAAAGAAAAAGAAAGAAAGAAAGAAAAAAGGAAAAAAGAAAGAAAGAAGGAAAAAAGATCCTTAAACAAATATTATTAAATTTCAGAAATATATATGCTGCAGAATAATTTGAAATTCAGTTGATCTCAGAAAAAACAAAGAAATTTTATAAAATTTGTATTTTGAATCAATTAATAGTAATATGGTGCGCATTGAAGCAAAATACATTTTGGATACAATCTTTTAAAATTTTGCTTCTTTCTAAGATTAGTGAATAGATTTTACCGATTTTTAATATATTGTAAATTCGAGGTAATGGGGAATGTTGACAATCGTTGAAAAACAGTCTTTGAATGAACTGTCTTACAGTTATAAAAATTTTCATACATGTGTATTGGAATGTGTCAATAATAAATATATTAAAATCTTTCGAAAAACTATAAAAATTCTCAAAATTCAAAATTTTAATTACAAAATTTTTTTTAAATGCTCCATGTGCGACTGAGTGTTTAAATAAATTTTCCACTCGATTTTACATTATTTTAGTTTATCAATATATTCTAAACATTTTTGTGCATTAATTAGTAGAATGATTCATAAGTTAATTTTTTAAAAATATTTTTAGTGTTTGAATGTTAAACATTTACATGAAATTTCAGCATTCAAACATAAAAATAATTTTAAAAAGTTAACTTATCAACTAGTCTTCTAATTGATGCACAAAAATGTTTAGAATATATTGATAAAATGTAATAGTGTGAAATTGAATGAAAAATTTAAAAATTCAGTCGCATTTAAAAACTTTTTAAAAAAATTAAATTTTTGAATTTTATTTATTATTATTATTATTATTTTAATAATTGTTGATAAATTTCAATATATTTAACATTGATATATTTTAACATGTATAAAAAATTCCGTAACTCTAGGACAGGTAATTTCAAAAACCGATTTTCAACTTCCACTATCCCCCTTCACAGTTCTCATATTCGAATCTCTTAGATCTTCAAAATACATAAAAAATCCCTTCTGATAAAATTTGTTTTAATACACTAAAATTAACGCGCTTTTTAATTTCACCTAAATAAAATAATATAATTTAATAAAAAATCATGTGTATAAAATATAAATAATTCTATTCAGAAAGAATTTTTTAATAATAATAATAGTAAAGCCTAATTTTTAAAGCATATGAGTTTTGTTCGATCTGAAACAATTTACAATTATTAAAACACACTTTAAACAATTATCCTCCTTAGATCATAATACATGCAAATTCTTTTATATGCTCCTTAAAAGAACTATAAATAATAAACACACAATTTTCATGGGAGAACATGCTCCCAATAATAAAATTAGAGTAACTTTTACCATTACAAAATAAAATACTCTAAAAAAATTATTAAATATATTTTAAATAAAAACACAGGACACACGATAAGCATTTGTAGTGTGTTCTATGTTTTAATTAATTCAGTAGTCCATGATATCAGTAACTCAGGAACTGATCTTCATTTTAACGGGGATTGTAGAAACAGTTCGTATTAAAAATAATTCATGTTAAGGGCCCGCTTCACTCACCGTCGCCGGAAGTCGAAGCTAATGTTATTCTATGGGAAATTTTCTTTACTAATAATTAATTAACTAATACATATTTTTAAATTCTGTTTTCACATTCAGAAAATTGACGCACCTTTTTTAAAAATGTATATTTTAAATTTTAAATTTTTAATATTTTATTTTGAAGCTGTAAAATAGGAATTTTCAATATGTGAAATTTTCCATTTTGCAATTAAAACAATACATTTTTAAAAAAGGTGCGTCAATTTAACAGTTGGAAATTTTCTAAATAGGAAAACAGAATTTTAAAATATGTATTAGTTAATGAATTATAAGTAAAGGAAATTTCCCATAGAATAACATTGGCTCGGGCTTCCAGAGATGGTAAGTGAAGAGGGCTGTTAAGCGTGTTTACGTTAACGAGATTCGACTGTATATGTATTTTTTCTTTCTTGAATTTTTAATTGATCTTATTCTTTAATATTCAGGAAAAATCCCAAATGCATTTTAACTAGTTTTTCACAATTTGGATAAATCATTAAAGAATATATATATTTTTTTAAATAAGTTTTTTTCTTCTTTTTTTAATACGATTAAATTTTTTTAATTTCCATAATTTTATCTACTTGAGTTGTGTATCCAACTGCGAATAATTGTACCACATGTATCAGAAAATTGTATTTACCGTAGTTTATATCCATTCTGCTTTGTTTCATTAGCGGTTATTATATCTCTCTATCACTATATTCCAGACTGTCTGGTGATTCGAAGAGACAGTTATAGCGAACGAAAAAAACGCTGGTCGTAAAAGTAATTGTTATTTGATGTACTCTACGTGACTTGTATTTAATATCACTGAATAATATATATAAATAGTCTCTCAGGGCTTATATTGGAGGGTGAAATTATAAATTTTTACTCACCCTTGAGTACGGTAAAAGTATAGTGATGGTCTATTGTATGTATAGGTTAAACATCTGAAAGGACTCGCTTCTTGCGCAGGTAATCGGTTTATCATATAAAATATTACATAGCATATTAGGAAAATATTTTAGAGATTGTCGCCCAACTATTTGTAGTGCTAGTAAAATGAAATGAAACTGACTAAAGTGTTATTGGTGAAGGCTATTGTAAGTAAAATAAACACAAACGAATATCATAAAAAATAAATTATAAAACCATATATATAAAAAAAAAAAAACCTCTACAATGAAGAATTAACAAAACAAAAATAGGGGGTGGGGTGGGGGCAAAAACAAAAGGAAAAAGGAAAAAATATATAAATAAAAGAAGCATCAATATTTATGAAATTTTAAGTTTAATATATACGAGAGTTACTCTGAAATTTTTGAGATACGCGCAGACGATAAGCGGTAGAAAAAAAAATTATCGATTAGATTTGAAAATGTGAACTATTTTAGCCTGGTAGACAATTTTTTATCGGCCATTTGCAAGTAGTTTAGCGTAAAATAAATTTTAGACAGAAAAGAAAATGGAGTTGACGCGAAAACATTATCGTGCTATGGTTTTCTATGATTTTGAAGTGGGATTAAATCAAGAAAAATGCGTTCAACGCCTACAATTAGTTTTTGGAAATAAAAGTCCATCTCGTGCAACTGTATTCAGATGGTTTACAGAATTTCACAGAGGTCGTCATTCTCTCCAGGATGAAAAACACACAGGAAGGCCCTTGTCAGCAGTAATCCCAGATAATGTGTCTGCCTTTCAGAAAATGTTAATCGACGACAATCGCTGTACCTATCATATGATACAGAAGGAACTTAACATTGGATCCGCTGCAATATATAAAATTATTCATGAAGAATTGCATATGAAAAAATTAGTTTGTAGTTGGCTTCCCCGAAATTTAACAGAGCATCAAAAACAAGAGCGTGTCAGGATCAGCAAAAAAAGTCTTAAATTACTTAATGATGGTGTCCACCGCATTATTTCTAAATTAATAACTGGTGATGAAACGTGCACACCATTTTTTGATGTTCCAACACGCCAAGAAAGCAAAGTGTGGGTCTTTGAAAATGATCCCAAACCCACAATGGTGAAAAGACAACGTGCCATGAAAAAAAGTAATGTATGCCGTTTTCTTTGGAAGTATAGGATTGGTCAAAGATATCAAGCTGGAAGGACAGAAGACAGTCGCAGCTAACTGGTACACTAGTAAATGTCTTCCAGAAATTCTTAAAGAAGTGAATTTTAGAGGACTCATTCAGAAACCATGATAATGCATCTTCTCATTCAGCAGGATTAACAGTTGGATTTCTTCAACAAAAACGCATCAAGGGGCTGGAACATCCACCCTATTCACCTGATCTAGCTATGTGTGACTTTCGGCTACTTTTTAATCTGAAAAAAACTTGCGTGGGCGTCGTTTTCATTTCAAAGAGGAGACTGATGAGTCTATAAGTGCATTTTTTTTTCTTTTTTTAATCGATTTCAAGAAATGAATGGTTAGAGGCATTTAATCTTTGAAGAATTCGCCTACAGAAGTGCATTGATGCTGGAGAAGACTACTTTGAACACACCTAAAATTTGGTAAGTTTAACATTAATTACCTATGCGTATCTCAAAAATTTCAGAGTGACCCTCGTATATATATATATATATATATATATACATAATAGATATCGTAATAAGATTAAATCATAATATATATACGTTTGTTAATATAATTACGAATTTCTAAATATGACTCATTTTTCTTAAAATGACTCATGTAGTATTGAAAAATATGTTTTTGTTGACGTGAAACAATATTTACAACCAAAAACTCTTATAATAAGAAAGCACCACTGAACTGGCGTTTTAATGTAATAATTACTAAACGTTGAATAAAAACCATAAAATGCAATAAATTCGCAACAATTGTTTCGATTCGAGACAGCACACGACCCTTCGTTAGGCGAAACAAAGTAGGCACGAGTGCTGCAGTCAAAGTGGCAACGTAGTCAAGCGTTGCCGCTTTGACTGCTGCACTCGTGCCTACTTTTTTCGCCTGACGAAGGGTCGCGTGTTCTCTCGACACGAAACAATTGCTGCGAATTTATTGCATTTTATGGTGTTTATTCAAAGTTTAGTAATTATTACAAGGGCCCTTATGTTGAAAGTCGTTATTATTGCATCACCTCTAGAAACTTTGCGGCGAACTTGGCAAAACTTTTGGCAGTTCGGTAATATTTTGTTAAGAGACAATCGCCATAACATTTATTTTGAATCTAGAAAATTTTATACCATTCAAATCAAGCTCACTCTTCTTCACATATCCACACACACACTTATTGGCGAAATTTGAAATTTGGCGCCGAAGTAGCTCGGATGCTCCTTGCTATTGTGATAGTCATTTTAATTCATCGCCGAATTGCAACAAAAATTTAAAAATCGTCAAGGTTGCCCTATATTAAAACTATAACAAAAATATTTTAAGAAATGGATATTGTAAACGTTGCTAAGGGACACAACACAGTTACTGTATGTCTTTATATAGATGAATAGACTAAAAGAAGTCCTGCCGTACTAAAGGAAATTCTGTTTTGTATAGAATTTTATTTGTATTACTTAGAAAACAAAAATATACTTCGTTTCTTTTATCATATTATATAATATCATTCAGTACAATTATTATTTTTATTTTTCTATCTTAATTTGTTTATAAAATTTTGCCTTTGAATTATATTTTATTTACTTTTAGGTCATGCTATTTGTAGCCAGCACTGGACAGAATCGAAACCTCCTTCGTAAAGAATACCGAGTAGAAAGCAATCAAAATACAGTCGTTCCCACTTAATCGGGTAACGGATAATCGAATATCCCGCTTATTAGAATATAAAGTTATAGAACCAAATTTTTCCCCATAGAAGTAATGTTAAATTTCCCCATTTAAAGATACATGTTTTACAACGTCACCCCGCTTAATCGCATAAACGCCCAAAGTTTCTTAAATAAAATTCCTCTATTTCTGGGCATTTTTTTTTTTTTTTTTTCTCATTCTCAAAAAAAATTCTGTTCTTCGTTTAAAAAATTTACATAACTAAGACATACCCTTTAAACATGAGACGGTATTCTTGCCGAGGGGATAAAAATTGATGATAAAACAAATTTATAAAATCAGCAACTGATGATGAAACTGAAATTAAAATACAAATGATCTCCAGGAATTAGAAATCACAAATTTTGAAAGTGTTCAGGTGACTGAAATAGAAGTTTATGAACTCATAGATGTGGTTCGTATAAACTTATAGATGGAGAAACAGAAAGAGATGAAGAGTTTAATCTTTCAATAAAATCTTTAAATGAAAGTGATAAAGAAGAACAAGCAAATCCGTCCCCAACGATAGATGAAGTTGCAAAATCCTTTAATATTATTTATCGTCATTTTGAATCTCATAGAAGCGATTATAATCTGTCTATGTGCTTTAGAAAAAGAAATCGAAAATTTTTTAGTTAAATCTATGTCAAAGTAATCAATCATAACGGATTTTTTATTTTTATTTTTTATTTTTATTTTATTTTATTTTATTTTTTTTTTTTTTTTGTTAAAAATAAAATTGTAAATATACTTTATTTTGCATTTATTCCAGCATTAATTACATTTATAAATAAAGTTACTATAATATTTTAACTTAGTAAAAGTTTTGTTAAATATTTAAATAAGAAAGAGGTATCGATGATTTATCTTTTCATGTAAGTATAAAATCGCTATAGTTATACATGCAATTGCGTTTCTAGTCTTCCCCGCATAATCGAATATCCCGATTAATCGAATTAATATAGTTGGAATGGTAGATATTCGTTTAAGCGGGGCCGACTGTATAAGCTCTTTGCCTGTGTATGCTAATGAGATATTATGGTATAGGTTGTAATTTTGAACGAATCCTTAGAAGTTCTCAAAACGAACCTCTTTAGAAAACGCGGCACAATTTTACCTAGTATCAGATATCATTCTGTTCTTTTCTTGTGTGATCTTTATTTTCAAATAAATCTCATCGGCATTCTCGCAACTATGAAAACTTTAAATATCGCAAATGGTATTAAAAGAAAAAAAACTGAATGAAAGGAAATTTCGGAAAAGTTTGGAGAAAAGTAAAATATTCTTTATTAAATTGCAGAATATACTACACTGAAAAAAAAAATCTGAGACTGATATCTAGAAACTAAATTGTTGCTCTAGTAAACATAGTTCCATGTCATCTTTATGCATTTTAGCTAGCGAGTTCTAGAAACCCCTATTAGAATTCTAGAGCGTTTTCCTGTATTATTGAGGTCAAACTTATTTAAAAATCTCTGCAAATAAATAGGACAAAATAGTATTATAGTTTTAAGCAATTAAAGAACACGCTTTTATAGAAATGGGAACTAAAAAGTACAAAATATCTATTTTAGTATTAAAATGCAGGTAAGAGAAAATCGTATGAGTGACACACCATAATATTTACAATAATATTTACTTTAATTAAAATAATTTAAAATTAAACAAGAACCATTTTAAAAAAATCTTCCCTGACTGGGCCCGAACGCTGGACCTTTAGGTTCGTAGCGCGGAGCTTTACCTCACAGCCACAGCGTTCACGTAGGGAAAGTCTTTTTTTACAATATAGATTTTTTGTTTACTCCCAGAGCGGTTACAAACATACATACAAACATACATACAGTTGAAGCTAATAAAAGCGTGTTAAAAAAGGCGAGTTTTAGTAACTATAATTTCGGTTTATGATTTAATTCTAGGAAATCAAGCGAGAATTTCTCGCAGTCAAAGGATTCATAATATTCATAATATTGTTTCGCCATCTAGAAAAGTGTAGACCATAGATATAGTAATACATATAGATCTATAATCTGCCTGTTATCGAGCAAAAATTTTTGATGCCGAAAAAAAGTTCTAAAATCATCCATTAGAAAGTAATGAAAAAAAGAAAAAAAAAAACTGGTGTGTCATTCACACGACTTTCTCTTACCCTGAAATTTTATACTATAAATTCAGGTTGGAGATTAAGAGGTAAGATAACGAGTACTGTTATATAAACCTATGTTAAACAATTCAAATTAGGCTTCGGAAGAGTTTTATATATAATAATTATTTCTGTGTGAGGAGGGCTACCGCCCCAATCAACCCCCCGTTTCGTTAATGCACCTACATTTATATAGAATTTAATTCGGTTATTAAAACATAATTCTGTTTTTAAAAAATAATTTATTAAAAAAATTACTTAAAAAAATTATCTTTTATGATAATACAGTCGATTTCCATATTAGAGAAGAAGAGTAACACTTAATATATATATATAAAAAAAAGTTGAATTTATTCTCAATATTACAGTAAAATATATATATATATATATTGTTAAAAATGAAAAAAATCGATAACTTTATTTTAAATTATCGCAGATCGATGGTTCAACCATTCGCTTTAAAGATATTGGCGAACTCTTTTGAAAGATACCCATCATGAAAATTTACTCCCCTCGAGGGGGACGCGGCGAGGCTCCTACATACACAAAACAAATTTTCCCAGTTGACTATCTGTATTACAAAAAATATATATTCGTTTAATTTGGTTTAGTGCAGTCTATAGATGTTAAACACTACTTACCTGCAATTTCCCCCATAAACGTAATGTATTTGAATACTTTTGAATGTACCTGTACACGAACCATTCGCTTCATCTCAACGAAAAGCTTACTCTAGCATCCCTATATGACACACATTTAGAATACCGAGTTTGGAATTTCTGCTACTATTTGTTCTTGAGATATGCTGATAACAGACACACAGACAGACACACAGACCATTCGCTAAAAACATGATTTTCGTATTCAAGGGACCTCAGAACATGTAAATATAACAAAAACTCACGTTCGAAAATTTGACCCTAAAACAATACTTTCTCGACCCTACAGGTAAGAGAAAGTAAAAAAGAAAAATGAATTTGAAACTGTATCTGGAGTTTTTCATCCACCTTTAGTAAATAAATTATTCATGAATTTTATTTACTAAATTATCCGTGAGTATTCCTGTGCGTAATTTACTCGGGTAAAGACAGTCATATAGACCTCTCCATGATCAATGTATGTCTTATTACTATATCTATGGTGTAGAGTAGAA
Organism: Salticus scenicus; assembly: GCA_963930645.1. Taxonomy (NCBI): domain Eukaryota; kingdom Metazoa; phylum Arthropoda; class Arachnida; order Araneae; family Salticidae; genus Salticus; species Salticus scenicus. The sequence continues at coordinate 176,062,969 of OZ005653.1, forward strand.
ATTCTCGATCATTTCGTTTATTCAGTTTATTTGTTTACCTTATATGCATAACTCAGAAATCTATATTTACAAGACTCTGATTTGCATATTTCTCATTACGCATCCGTGCAGCGCCCTCTGTCGACGAAAAATTTAACTTTGTTTTTTTCCGTTACAAAAAAAAAAAAAAAAGAAAAGAAAAGAAAGAAAGAAGAAAAATACCCTTTCACGAGAATAACGTTTTCGTAAGTCGCGTTCAATTCTACCAATTCCTTCAATTTTTATGAATTTTTAAAATTTCTACAGACTTATGGGACGCCCTGTATAAATAAGTGTGCTCCAGAGTCACACAATATACTCGGATACAGTGCGAGAACGAAATAAAAATTTATTGAACAGAAATGTACATTACAGCCTACAAAAGAAATAACTTAAAGTATACTTAATACATTTATTTGTACAACATAGAATAAAATGATTTTAAATTTCAACGTCTATTGGTCTAAAAAAAAAAAAAAGTATTTAGTCAAAAGCATGTGTCCTACAAAAAATGGAATGATTAATATTAACGATCTGATTAAAGGTTTAGAAAAAAAAATTTCTTTTTTTTTTTTTTTTTTTTTTTTTTTTTTTTAGTATGTTAGTGAAAATTGCTCAAAGTGCATTTTCAACTGCGTTTTGGGTTTCTAAAACTTTAAACAAAGTTGAAATGTTGAAAGCTAACGATGGAACGCGTAAAAACCGCCAGAAAGTTTCTTGTAATCTATGTGTACTTTATGTATTGAGTTGTTTGTTTTTTGAGATACTTAAATATCATCACCATTGTTGTGATCATCACTATCATTATTATTATAATTGTGTTATTTTGTTGTTATTGTTATAATGTTGGAATCTTAACCTTAACCTCTTAACACTCTTTAACGTTTATTGGTTTCGCATTAAAACCAAATATTTAACATTTTTATGCAAATTTCTTCAATATTTTTCTTCTGTTTTAAACGATTTTTAAACTTTTGTTTCTTCTCTGTTCGGTAAATAGCAGCACTACTCCGAAATTGAATAAACTATATTTCAGAGGAAGCCAAATGCAGAAGTCATTTTAAATTTCATGGTAGTTGCTGCTTTAATGACGCACTCGTGCCTATTTTTTTTTTTTTTTTTTTTTTTTTTTTTTTTTTTTACCTGGAGAAGGGACCGTGCTATTATTTTGACCTAAAACGGCTGTTGTAAAGTTTTTTTGTTTTTTTTTTTCGATTTATTGTGATTACTTACAAAGTTATTTAGTTATTAAATTAATTACTATCTGATTTTAGTTGGATTAAAAAATAGCTTTTTCAAACTAAATTTTTTTCAAAAATTAAAAATGTTAATGTTTTATTTTACATATTTATGATCAGCTATGTCTCTAATATCCATTTCTGAAATTAGTTTAGTAACTTTGAAAAGAAAATATGTAGTGAATGTTAAAGTTTAAAATATATTTTGTGGATGTTAGAAATTAGAGAAAGTCATATATAATTCTGAAGGTTTGTGTCAGAAAAATAAATGAGAAACCAAAAAATTCTCAGCATGAATCGATTTTTTTTTTTTTTTTTTTTGAAACAATGTACTATACCGGGCGATCCAAAAATCATACAAAAAATAAAAATATAAGTTATTCAAAAAGTATTGACTGTAGCACTATGCGGCTTTCACTGAAAGGCGCAGAAAGACATGGAATGTTTTTAAATAACAAAATATTTATTGCCAAATTAGTTTAATTTTACTCAGTCAGGGGGTGTTTCATTTGCAAAATTATTTTTTGACAGTGGCACAGTAGATTTAAAAATGAAACTATGCCTATAAATATTCAATGTGATGATCGTCATTCATGAGAATGACCGTCAGACGTTGCGCATTGGGAATTCTCAAAATAAGGGTTAACTAACAATACTTTAACTCTTAACCTTCTAGCGGGCGCGCTGCTTATACGAACATGAAAGGTCGCGCGTATTTTTCACATACACTACTGCCAAATATGTATTTTAAAGTATCTGAATATTTTAATTATAGTATAACCATTTGAAGATTAATAAGAACATTCAATTGGAACTTTTATACATTAAAAAAAAACTGAAAGAATGAAACTGAAAGCACAAAATCAATATAAAGTAATCAAAGAAACATCGGAATTATCTGAAAATAAAATAAAGCATATAGTTGATGTTTTGTCATTTTTAATAAAAAGCGTATAGTTAAAAGTTAATTAATTTTAAAAATATTTAAAATAATAATGTTTAAAACAAAAACAACAAAGAATCATTTTAAATAGCGAAAAAAAAAAAAAAAAAAAATCAAATATAACAAAATATTACATGAACGGTCGCGCGTATTTTTCAAATACAAATAGCAAATATACAGCTTCATATCATTGTCACGAGGTTCAAAAGATAACTAAAAATATATCAATATATACTGAATGAATAGCCACAGATAAGTGTTCCAAATGGCCTCTGACTTTAAGATATACAACGAGATTCACCGCTAGTGTATCTCTCATATACGCGCGCCCGCTAGAAGGTTAACAATGTCATGATTTTTCTTTTAAAATAGAAGGGGATACTGAGAATAACATCGCCAATTGTTGGTAAATATATATAACTAATATATTTATATATTTTTTTTTTCTTATATATAAAACAATCCCATATTTTTCTGCACATTTTAGTGAAAACCGCATGGTTCTATGGTCAGTACTTTTTCATAATGCATTTTTTTTTTTTTTTTTTTTTTTGTGACCTTTTGGATCACCCGGTGCAAGTACACCCAAAGAACTGGGCATTTTTTCACCTGATTTTACATTAAAAATATGTACACTGGCAAAATACTTTGAAACCACACTAGAAATTAATCGCCCTGAAATTGCTAACCGTGGCTATTTTCAATCCGTATTTTATGTCAACATGATGAGTTCAAATAAATGAAGAAATTTTCCTTGACATCTGATTTTAAAAAAAAGAAGAAAAAAAGTAGATGAAGAAGAAAAAGATAAGAAAATCCTGCTACAGTTAATCACATATTAAGGAAGACCGCGTCATCTTTCTCCTGATATATTGATTTTAGAAAGTTCTTCCAATAAAGAATTATCTTTGCTTGATAACTCTTTTTTTATTTTTATTTTTTGAACTGTAAAACTTTAGTTGGGCTTCGCAAGGAAGCCTTAATTTGTAGCAGACTCAGCAAGCTTAAGCATTACTTTGTAGCGTATTCCTAATCCGTATAGCTTATGAATACAGCTGAAGTTCATTTCATGGATGTCAATAAAAGAAACAAGGTATAGATATAGAGGGGGGAAAACATAAAGCAATTTTTTTTTCTTTTTTACAAGTCATTTTCTAGAATCTATCCTGTCATTTGATTAAGTCAGTTTAGATTATTCATCCATTAAAGCATTTAAAGCGCTGACTTTTAAAACTATGCCATGAAAGGCTTCTCTGGTGATTAGAGATTTCGTGTTCTTCTCTCTGACCTTTTTCTCCTTGAAATAAGTTGGTGTCATCAAATGTTAATCATAAAAAAAATATATTTTTTTTTTATTAATTACTAATCAAAATACTAGTTCATTAATTAGAAGCTGTAATCTCTCACTTATATGATTTAATGCTTCATGTGTAGCTAAATTATGTTCTAGCATGAAGAATTAAAATAAAAATTTAAGTAAAAAAAAAAAAAAACCTATTTTAACAATAGAAGCTTTTTATTGTGGAGCCTTGAAAAGTATAAAATAAAAATTTATTCTTGCAAAGACATGCTATAAATAAATGGAATTTTTAACATTAAGAAAATTGTAGAGAAAAATACAGATATTTCACTTTTGCAAGAGATGAAAACTTTTAAACATTCAAAATATTTTAAAAAGCTATCGAGACCAATATTCTTAGTCATTAGTTTCTACATAAGTATTAAACCACAAATTTCAAAAGTCTCGAAAGCTTTTAAAAATATTTTGAATATTTAAAAATTTCCATCACTTGCAAAAGTGAAATAGCTGTATTTTTCACTAAAATTTTCTTTGTATTGAAACTTTCATTTATTTATAGCATGTCTTTGCAAAAATAAATTTTTATTTTATGCTTTTCAGTGCTTCACAATAAAAAGCTTCTACTGTTAAAAAATGGTTTTTCTTAAATTTTTATTTTCTGATTTTTAATTATAAAAAAAGCTTCAAAAAAAAAAAAAAAAAAAAAAGGATACTGCTTAGACTTTGAAAGATTTTATTTTATCAATTGACACCTTTTCTATTAATTAGCTGCAAAAATTAACGCATCGGCCCTTGAAGAATCGAAAACCCACGACACGCTCTAACCAAAAATCAAAGAGCAGTAAAGAAAAGTCATAGAACATGCTAAAAGATTAAAACAAATACTTATACAACTAGTATGTTGTGGCCACCACAAGACTTTCTTCTATATTTTCCTATACATATTCAATCAGTAACAATATTAAAAAAAAAAAAAAATGCGAATTTTTTTCTAAGTTTTTTTTTTTTTTTTTTTGGTTAAAAGTAAAAAAAATCGATAACTTTGTTTTAAATTATCACAGATTTATAGTTCAACCATTCGTTTTAAAGGTATTGACGAGATCTTTCGAATGATATCCATCTTCAAAATTTACCCCTCACGGGGGGGTACTTCCCCCCAGGGGGGGAAGCGATGCCCCCCATGCACAAAATTTTTTTCCTAGTTACGTACTACTATTATCAATAATTCATATTAATTTTACAATCACAAGTGTAAAATAACTCTTATTATGCACATTTATACGAATTTTTGTCCTATTCTGCCATGTTAAAAATTTAGATAAAATGCTATCACAGCGCCTCCTGTTGAGCTATTCATCCCCAAATATAATCAGCACCAGTTTATGTCGGGGACCAACTAAATACCAAGTTTGGTAAAATTTCGTTAAAAAAAAAAAAAAAAAAAAAAAAAAAAAAAAAAAAAGTTTTTTTTCTAAGTTTTTTTTTTGTTAAAAGTAAAAAAATTCGATAACTTTGTTTTAAATTATCACAGATTTATGGTTCAACCATTCGTTTTAAAGGTATTGACGAGATCTTTCGAATGATACCCATCTTCAAAATTTAACCCTCCCGGGGGGGTACTTACCCCCCAGGGGGGGAACCGATGCCCCCCCATGCACAAATTTTTTTTCCTAGTTAACTACTACTATTATCAATAATTCATATTAATTTTACAATCACAAGTTTAAATTAACTCTCTTTATGCTCATTTATACGGAATTTTGTCCTATTCTGCCATGTTAAAAATTTGCATAAAATGCGATCACAACGCCACCTGTTGAGCTATTGATCCCCAAATCTAATGGGCACCAGTTCATGTCAGGGTGCAACTAAATACCAAGTTTGGTTACATTTCATTCATTGGTTCGTGGGATACAGCGTCCACAAAAAAATGATACAGACACACAGACAGACAGACAGACAGACAGACAGACAGACAGACACACAGACAGACAGACAGACAGACATTTTTTAAAAACTATCAATTCGTGTTCAGGACATCCCAAAACGTGTAGATCCGTCAAAAAACGGAGGTCGAAAATTTTCGCGAATCCAATACTTTCTCTATATTACATATAGAAGAAAGTAAAAAGAATATTGTTCTCGAATGCTTTTTAAAATATTTTGAATATTTAAAAAAAATTATCTCTTGAAAAGTGAAATATTTATATTTTTCTTTAAATATTTATATTTTTGTGTTTCAACAATTTTCTTATCGTTGAAACTTTTTTTATTTTAGGTAGATTTCTTATAGGAGATCTACCTATTGCAATGGTTCTCATGACACGACTTCTGGAAAATGTCTTCATATCTTCACCCCTATTATGACCCCTAGAACCCAAAACCACCCCCTAGAACCCAAAACCGTTCAAAAGTTTATATAGGTATATATATATATATAACGCTTTTTCCCATGTTAAGTTGTGAACACGATAACTGGAGTAATTTTTATTTAAATTTAACCAGCTGCGGATAAGTTGTCAGGACAGTACACATCTCGGTCGAGTTCGTAGATGGGGTATCCAGCTCAAAGGAGGTGGAAATTTTCATTCGCCCATAATTTCTTTAATATTGAAAATAGGAAAATACTTCAAATCAGGCGAACGCCTTACCCTAAAAAACAATTTTTGCATTTAAACTTTTTCGATAGCTACAATTGCTTAAAAATTATAAGTTAAAAAGTGATTTTTCGTCAATTGTGATGAAGCCGACTTTTTCTTTAGCTTTAATTGCTTAAATTTATAATCTGATGCTTACGTCACGTGCAAACAATAATAAAAAAGATAGCTGAAAATATAAAAACCATGGTAAGAGCTTTAATTAATCATTTAAAAATATAAAATTAAAATAATACGTTAGTCTTGGTAAAAATATCGTTTGTGGTGAATAGTTTAGAACACCGGTTTACGCAAGAATTTAAATTTACGATTGAAATTGAGAGTAATACGTTACAACTTCATTTGACTTTTTATCTTGTGGAAACAACATATTGGTCTGAGAAGAGATATGAGGTTTTTGCGTGGGAAGAAAATATAATGACGCCAAAGCTGCCATTTTCATCGCCAAGCTCGCTAAATTTTGTCATCAAATAACTAATTTCGTCGCCAAGTCAAAAATTTCGTCCTCAGCTATCAAATTTTGCCGCCAAATCACAAATTTCATTGCTAAGTCGCAAGTTTTGTCACCAAATTGTATATCTTTATGGCTTCTGTTTGTTGAATGATAATGAGCTTGGATTTTAAAAATTTGAAACATTTACTGAGAAATAAATCTAGCTTAAAATTTTAAGTAGAATGAATAGTAGTAGTTGATAATTAAATTTCTTAAAAATAGAACAGCGACGTATATAATGCAATGTGTGGGAACAAAGCCATTGGCTAAGTATGTATTAATGCATATGTAATATTTCTTTACTTTTGTAACATTAACGTAAAGGAATCTACCTTTGCCTTTAAGCTTGCCGAAAAGGGATTTTTTTTATAGCATTTCCTTGCAAGAATATGTTTTTAATGCTTTTACGGCTACACTACAAAACTTCTAGTTTTTTTTTTTTTTTTTTTTTTTAACATTTTTATTCTTGTGCTTTTTAGTAACTAAAAGAAGCTTCTTAAAAAAAAATAATAAGAATAATAATAATAAGAATAATAATAATCAAAAAATTTTAGGATAGTGTGTAGACAATGAAAGATCTTTATTTTATCATTTGACAACATCTTTCCCATTAATTATGTGCAATAAAGTAACACATCGGTCTTCGAACTTACAACCATCGCGTTATCAACATGACGCTATATCCAATTGAGCTAACAAGTGACGAAAAAAGGTGCTAACATTTACGTTAAAGTGGAGACTGTTTTTCAGTGTAACACGATAACAAAATTCAATTTTACTAAAAAGCCTCTAAAAAAATATTTATGTATTTTTTACTTAAAACTTTTCATTTTGTGCTTTTTTAATATCTAAAACATTTTGTATTTTTTAATATCTAAAAAAGAAAAAGCTTCTTAAAATTTTTTTAGAATACTGTGTAGTCAATGAAAAATATTCTTTTATCAATTGACACCTTTACTACTAATTATCTGCAAAAATTAACAAGCCAGACCTTCGGGGATCGGACTCTCGACCACCGCGTTATTAACGTGACGCTCTAACTAAATTAAGTCAAGGAGCCAGGGCCTGATTATCCAAAATGCTCAGGAAGCACAAGCTTCCCCTCTAAAATTTAAGAGGGGGCCCCATAAGGATTAAAAACATGGTCTTGAATTTTTTGTTTCATATTTTCATACTGAGATTGAATTTTTCCTGAGAAAGGTCCCCTAGCTTCAAAGCTTAATCGGGCCCTGCAAGGAGCGACAAGCGGAATAGCTTATATAAACTTTAAAATGGAGACGCCTTGTTTATTAGCGTGGCACGAAGATGCGATGACGAAGTCAGTTTCATATAAAAAGGTTCTAAAAAAATATCACACACTTATTTGAGCAATTTGAATTGTTTTTCATAATTATACACGAATAATTCAATGACTCTAAATACATATAGATTAATTTATTCAAATTTTCTTATGGCAAAATTATAGTTTAAAACTGAGTATAATACACAACATCATGTGCTTGTTGTCAGACTCTATATTTCTATTCCGTTTCAACATTAAAAAATTTCGTTTCGATTCAGATTTATAGTCACTTTTTCTAAACTTAATTACTTGTATACCAGCAATGTTAAAATATAGTTTCTGTTCATTAAAAAATGATCCGGTGTGGCACACAAAGTGTCTTACTCTATAATACTATCGAAGTATTACAGTTTAAGGTACGTAAGATATGAGATATTGTATTTGACCATTTTTATTATATCAGTATAATAGTTAAACAACAGTTCAAATCAGAGTCAAAAATAGTTTTATTTGATGTGAATTTCTGTGTTAGAAGGGTTACCATCCCTTCACCCCCCCCCCCCCTTTGAATATTGTAGCTATATCATAAAACAATTCAGTATGTGAATAAATTTTAAAATTTAATCAAATTATTCGGAAAATTTCCGCTTACACACTCTCTGACACTTATTCGATTAATTTTGAGTAGCCTTGTATATTATCTATATATTATATACGTACCAAATAATATGCTTAAATTTATCCCATTGAAAAATAAAAAGAAAATAAACCGTACATGGCAAAACGTGAATGCACTTCGAGCCATTTCCGAACATAGCATTAATAAAGAATTCTTCTGTGGGACCCTGTAAAGGGAGGACAAATATTTTCCATACCATAACTCGCTTTTGTGCAAATAATATGCTTAAATTTATCACATGAAAAAAAAAAAAAAAAAAAACGTACATGGTAAAACATCAATGCACTTCGCGAAATTTCCGAACACAGCATTAATAAAGAATTCTTTTGTGAGGCCCTGTAAAGGAAAGACAAATATTTTTCATACCATAACCCGTTTTTGTCATATAAGGACATATTCGAATTTCATTTTATTTAGATCAGTATAAAGATGGTAACTGAACTTACCAGAAATTTTGATCATAGACGATATGTATTTAAATATTTTGGTCGATTCCTGTACACCAGCCATTTGTCAGATTTCTATAAAAACGTTTCAAGTAGCAAAAAAGATATGATAAAGATTTAGAATATCGAGTTTGGACTTCCTGTTAATATTTATTTTTTGAATTATACTCATAAAAAGAATTACACATACACCACACGCAGCACAGACTGATAGTCAGGCACATAGATGAGCCACAAAAAGGGTTCAAGGGACCTCAAACCGTGTAAACATAGTAAAATCTGAATTCCGAAAATTTGACACCAAAACAATAACTTTTACACCATGTATGGGTAAAAGAATTTAAAAAAAAAAAATACAACTGTATATTTTATCTAAAAGAGAAAATTATACTGCACAAAATGGTGGAAATAAACAAAATAGTATTTTAGTCAAATATTTGATTTTTCAAATGTAAATCCTGGAAGGAATTTCAGCATCCTTTCGTTAACCGGATTCAGAGAACATCAAAACGCTTAATTTTACAAAAAAAAAAAAAAAAAAAAGAAAGAAAGAAAAAAGAAAGAAAAGAAAGGAAAAGCGCTGAAAATTTAACTTTAAAAAATAATTTATTTGTGGTATGAACATGAGGAATTAATTTCCTTCACTTAACATAATATTATAAAATACAGTAAAGCATTTCCACAAATTACAATCAATGAAAAAGAATGTTTTCATTTAATTATTGTTATCTCTGTATGGCTTTTTTAAATTATGTACACACCACATTGTGTGTACTTAAATACATATAATTTTATTAATATAATATTAATAACACACAGCACAACATGAAATGCACTTCCATCAACTTCTATTATACTCTCACAATATCCTAATTTCTTTTGGGTAGCTCTGTAAATAAATGATGAATGATTTTCATATCATATTATATACGAAATATGTATGCATATAAAAAATATATATACTTGCTCATTTCATTTTGCTTACCTCTGCCTATAGATGTTAAACCGTACATACCAAAAATTTCGCCCATACATGTAATGTATTTGAATTCTCTTGGGTGTCCTTGTACACGAACTTTTTGCTTCGAAATTTTAGTGTAGCATTATTATATGATGCAGATTTAGAATACAGAGTTTGGACGTCCTGCTACTATGTGTACTTGAGAAAATACTGATAACACACACACAGAGAGAGAAACCGCTAAAAACGTGATTTTCTAATTCAGAGAACCTCAAAACGTGTAAAAACGCAAAAACTCAATTTAAAAAAATAGATCCCAAAATATTACTCTCTCTACTACATTCATGTATAGTTTGGGATATATATATTATATATTTAAAAAAATAAAAAAAATAAAAATCTCACTTGGATATTTTCTATTTCTTTTTCTACAATCGCCAATTTTATTGTTTTAAAAGCAAATTTTCGAACAGATTTTATTACATTGTCCTCCATGTACAATTTAGGGTTGAGCCAAGTGTTAGAAACAATATGCAATTGTTAGGAAAATTGTAATTTTAGAAAGTATTTCAAAAATGGCGAGGATAAGGTAATTTACGATACCACAAAAAGTATTAATTTTAGAATGAAAATCAAAAAATGTTTTAATACGCGAGATGGCAAAATTATTAATGGTAACAAAATATTGTGAGATGGATTTTAGCAAGATATAAAATTTTTGGGCTGTGTTTAAATTGGAAATTTGTCTCTAGGCTCATACATTGCTCATCCAAGCGAGATGACCCCAAGTTAAAAAGCCAGTGTTTAAAAAATCGGTTTGTCTTACATTTAGAACATAGAAAGGATTCAGAAAAACTGTTTAGGAACATAATTTCTTGTAATACAGTCCAACAACGATTAAACAAAGTAGGTTTAATTGCCAGAAAATCTGAAAAAAAAAAAAAAAAAAAAAATCCATTATTAACGGAAAGAATTAGGAAAGCAAGACTTCAGAGGGCTAAAAAAAATATATATATAAAATAAAAAATAAAAAATGATCAGTTAATTAGTGGGCTGAAGTGTTTCTGTCTGATAAGTCAGGTTTAACTTATTTCGAGCTGGCGGAAACAAGCAGGTCTGATGACGAAAATGTGACCGACTTAATGAAAATTACAAAAATTAGAAAAAAAAAAAATATATTTATTTTATTTGGCTCAGTGAAATTTCTGAGGTTTATGTTAAAACACTATATAATATTATGCCACTGCGCATTAAATCAGTAGTTGCATATAAAGGTGAAATTACCCAATGCAGAATACATATTTTTATCAAGTAATTGTTTAGATCTAACAAATAAATGGTTTTATTTCATACATTAAAATATAGCGTGTTTATTTCATACAATAAACCAGAATACAAAATATATGTTGTGTATACAAAATATGTGTGTGTGAGGGGGGGGGTTATTTAATACTCCGTACAGAGTAATAAAGCTAATTATTAAATCAAAATGTAGGTACTCAATGTGATGTGTATATAATTTATATACAATATACAGAACTTACAATTAACAGATATACATACATACCAACTGCTAAAAATTTGACCTTCGTATTTAGGAGACCTCAAAACGTGATATTATACAAACGTCAGACTGGAAAATTAAACTTCAAAATGGATATCATTTTATGTCTTTCGTATTAGGCAAACAGGGCAGTTTTATTTGTTTCAATCATTAGTTTTGAAGTTATTACAAACACAACAGGTATAAGTCAATTTTTCTGCAGTACAGCTTTTTTTTTCCCCACACTGTACTCTATATGGGTAATAGAAAGTAAATAATCTGGTGTGTCACTCACATGACTTTCTCCTACCCTGATTTCAATACTGTAAGGACAGATTGCAGATTAAGTGGTAAGATCATAAAGTTCAATATACTTTTAAAATAATCTAAAATAGGTTTAGGAACAGTTTAATTTGACATATAATTCCTCAACCCCTCGTTCAATTACAGTGCTTACGTTTATTTTATTTTATTTTAGTTTTTAGTTTTTCTAAATCAGGGCTGTTATTAATTTCCTTTTCAAACTTGCCAATCTTGATCAAATTTTTCAAGTGTGGCAACGTAATACGAACTTTAAAATACCAAATTTGAATTGCCTACATTTATTCCTTTATAAGTTAACAGATATACATACAGACCAACTACTAAAAATTTGACCTTCGTATTTAGGGGACCTCAAAACGTGATATTATACAAAAGTCAGACTGGAAAATTAAACTTCAAAAATACTTCGTTTACAGTATGAGTATGGGAAATTAATTTCCTTTTTTGAGCAGTGTTCGCCGACATAATGAAATGTAGCCAAGCACTTCCATCAATTATATTCAATAGAAAAGAACGTTTAACTAAATTTTGGATAGCTCTGTATATTGTATATAAATGATATACACATCACATTGGGTACCTGAATTTTGTATTATATTAAAAGCACATGATACAAAATGAAATACACTTCTAGCAATTTCCAAGTTTAACCGCAATATATTCAAATACTTTGGATGTCCCTGTAAACGAATCATAAATGATTTTCATATGCAGTCTACACAAAATATGCTTTTATGCATATTTAAAAAAAAAAAAAAAAATGTTAATTTCAATTTGTTTAGGGCAGCCTATAGATGTTACAATGTATTTAAGAAAAAATTCTCCCATAACGTAATGTATTTGAATTCTCTTGGATGGCCCTATACACGAACCATTTTTTTGAACTGAATGAAAAGTTTAGTGTAGCATCACTAAGTAGGAGAGATGTAGAATATCGAGTTTGGAACTTCTCCTATTTGTTTTTGGGGTATGTTGATAAGAAACACACAAAGAGAGAGACACACAGACACTCAGACCAATCGCTAAAAACATCAGGAAACCCCTCAAAACGTGTAAATATAACAAAAACTCAATTTCGAAAATTTGACTTAAAAAAATACATTATCTACAGGGATAAGAGAAAATAAAAATAATATGTTATATAGAAACATTAATGCTGTAAATCCGCAGATCACAGTAAACAAATTTAGATGGCATAATGTTGAAATAAATAATTGATAATGTAAAATTACGGTTTTTTCTGTACTTGCTTTCTGTACTTCATAGATTTGCAACTCATAGAATATTCAAATGAGTATTTTTCAAATACTAAGTAAGAGAAGTACAGGTAAACAAAGTACTGTAGATCAATAGCACAGAAGGTTTAATGCACAGTAAGAAACTAAGTGAGTTTAAAATAAGTACGAAAAGTAGAGATGTATGTCAAATGTACAGGTATGTCAAGCAGGTTTTAAAGAAAAACCTCACATAGACCGTAATGCTTTGGAATACTTTTGTGAGATTCTGTACACAAATGATAAGTGCTACTTATAAAATTTTCAATAGGAAATACGATTTATGAATATAAGTAACATAGATCAGTTTCAAAGCTATCATAAACATTTATGATAGTGAGAAGACAGAAAGACAAGTCGACGGCACTTTTCAATTTTGTTGGGAATGTGTTAAAACTTAAACAACTTTTTAAATTATGAAGAAGATATATATATATATTTTTTTTAATTAAAAGAAAATTGAAAGAAAAAATCAGGATAATAAATGGATTGGTTCTAGCTCATAAGTTTACTTTTAATAATGATTTTCAAAAGTACTTTTTCTCAGTCATAATTAATTTTTTCATAAAAGTTAAATTTCGTTTTCATTATACAATGAAATCGAAATTTTCGCAGAAGGTCCATTTCTCGTGTGGCAAGCCACTTAAATTCTACTCTTGAAAGTTCGATTTAATTACAGGTGGGTTTGATGAAACATTTTTTTCTTTTTTAAACTGGAGAATGGGATCAAAGTTTGAAAAAAAAAAAAAAAAAAAAAAAAAAAAAAAAAAGAGCAGATTTTTAAGATTTATCTTTGGTTTATTTTTGGTTTATTCGGATATTTTTAAGAGTGCGAATTAGTGTTCTGCATCAGAGCAATCCGATTTCACCCGAGCCCGATCCGATTCGTGGGTCAGTTTTTGGTGGGGTCGACTGAATAAATTTTATGCTGATCGGGTTGGCAGTTTTTATTTTTCTACGGGTCAGATTGCTTTTAACGAGTCGGGTCGACTTGAGAACATCTTTCAAAAACATTTTACCATAATAAGTAGAAATTTGTTTGATATAATTATAACTTTATAACTGATGTATACATACAAAGTATGTCCATGATCTGATGATAATTATTAGCTGTCGAAAAGATAAAATTATTGCGTTGGCAACTTCAGGATAAGCTGTAAAATAAAGTCAAGTTAAAAATTAATTATAAATGAACGAACACCACCCAAGAACGGATCCATGAGGCAATATGTTGGTTCAGTAGTTCAGATAAATTTATTGATTATTTCAAAGAAGATAATTTGTGGCGTGACCATAGATGGCAATAACAGTATAGAGTGGGGAAACGACACCGGACACAAGACCTAAATCTTCTTCATCTAGATCATAATCGTAAGAGCCGTCCAGAGCTAGAGCGAAAAATGACATTGCTTTTGGAGTTTAATTTTATTTACGCCAAGTTCAAAGTTTAAGATAGAGAATGGTCGCAGTAATCGTTACGAATATTTATATGTATATATATATATATATATATATATATATATATATATTATTGATTATTATTATTATTATTTTGAAAAGGCGACCAGTAATTCGTAGGCCGTTTTTAATGAATGTTGGCATAATTTCGCCAAGTTTTAGTTCCTGGGAAATAACCAGCTAAGCATATATTTTGTCTGGATCATGTAATGCAATTCGGCGACAAGAGGGCGCATGCGTTATATTTCGATGTAAGATTAAAAGAAGATTAATTATTATCTGGATTCACAAAGCAAAAGATAGAAATTAGTCAAAATAATATCATTTACCGAGTGAAAAGAATTTTCATTACGCTAGATTTGTTAAACGAATACTGGGAATCGATGAAAAGTTTTGATTCAGTTACATTGAAAAAGATAGGAAAGGAAACATATAAAAATTAGAAAAAGTATAACAGAAATCTATTATTTATAGGTTAAAAATAGTTATATCGTTATATTTTAAATAGTTGTTTAAGATTAAATAATTTTATTTATAATTTTATTTATTTAGAGAATTTACCTATCTTTTAAAGAGAAAACAAATTTTATAATATATAAAACACATTTTATAATATGTGATAATCTACATACATCACATATTTTCTCCCTCTTGCCATAAAAGAAAATGCAACCATGCTCTTCCTAAATTAACAAACGTATAGGGACATAATTAACACAAATAAACAATGAAATGTGGTAAAATAACACACTAATATAATAAAAGGATATAATTAACTATCTCTCTATATATAAATGACTAAGACACTTTTTTTTTTCTGTTTGTCCGTTGCTGGACGCAAGTTGATTGGCTAAGAGAGATTTTCTTCTCTTTGTCTGTGTGTTGTTGCCACCAGCTTTTCATACTTTAGTTAATTTAAAAAATTGTCACCAGCTTTTGATACTTTAGTTAATTTAAAAAAAATCTAACTGTCCGATCGAGACGTTAATTAAACCGACGGAATCAGAAAAAATGTCCCTTTCATTTGGTATCTTATTTGTAACGAAATTTTGATTAGATTTTTTTTTTTTAATTAATTAAAATGTGAAAATAATATCCTGGAAAAGCTTTAAAAATGGATATTTAAATTTTTAATTGTTGCCAAAAAAGAAAAAAAAACATAAATAAATAAATAAATATTAAATATTAAATTTGCTCCTGCACATGAAAAAATGAAAAATGAAAATGGAGTAAAGAAAAAAATAAAATAAAATAAAATAAATAATATACCTCAATTTTGATCCCCCCACTTTTGTTTAAATATTATGTTAAATAGATGAATCGCGCTTGGCATGAAAGCTAATTCAGCATTACATTAACGAGCTTTACTTATTGATAATCCTGGGTAATTTTTAAAATTTTGTTGCTGAAATAGATAGGACATTTTTCGCCAAGGACTCCACTTTCGTAAAAGCCACTTTAAGCTAAGTAGCGCATAAAAAATATAAATAAATTACAAAATGTTGAAAAACAGAAAAGAAAGAAAAGAAAAGGAAAATGAAAAGAAAGAAACAAAACAAAATAATAACATAAATTATGTATTTTTGTCTAAAGTGACGATAAAAATTCAAAAGTCGCCAAGGGAAGCTACATTAAGGCTGTACCATGATCAGGTTTACATATTTCAGTATTTCATTATTTATTTTTCTATATACCAACTACTATTGACTAACTCAACTGCTATTATAACCATAAAAATTAATTATCTCATGCGATAGATGTAGCCGATGGTAGAACATTGTAATATTATATTTGGTGTGAAATTGTTGATATTTTATGGTTGATGGAATAAATCAAATAAATATAGAAAATAACGTGAAAGAAAATATTATGAACACCACGTATAGTGTTGTTCATATTTAACTGGGATTTAAATATAAAATGGCTACTTCAATTTTTTCGATACTGTCTGTTTCGAAACTATCATCTGATAAGCACCCAAGTGGAAGCCCACTGGTAAGCTACTGTCACGGTCAATAGGGACAGACACCCGAGAGTCTGCAAATGAATGGGTCGCTGCCGAAGGCAGCGGAGAACCAAAGCGGGCTTAAAACAATTTCATGATTTCTTTAAATTTTATTTTTGTTTGTAAAGCGATATAGAAAAGAGTTTCCTTTAAATATAGTGACCAGCGAAGCGAGAAAAACCTTCGTTAATTCACTACCTTCATTGATTTCATGAATTAAAAAATGGTTTCGTTAACAAACTTTGATCTATTGGCACGCAGGCAGCATCAGGCCGAGTTTTGTACATTTCGAGTTTGAATTTGAAATTTTTTCCGCATTCGGAATTCTGTTCGTTCCCGAACCGGGGCTTTGCTAGTATAAAATAAATGAGTAATGTTGATCAATGGTCACGTAAAAATACAAATAGAATTCAATAATAAGCAAGCAATCATTATAAAATACTACACTTAAGATGACATGTCATATATATATATATATATATATATATAGAGAGAGAGAGAGAGAGAGAGAAAACTATTGAAATGAATTTATATATATATAAGTTTAAAGATTAGAAAAATAAAAAAGGTTAGAAAAACCAAAAGGAGAATTACAAACCAATGCGCAAAATTGCAGCAAAAGGAAATGCAAAGCTTAAATGTAGGAATACATAAACAAATGAATGAAATAAAGAAAATTAAACCCCAAAAAACACTGAGGTCTTCATCAGGGAGGCCCCCTGAGTGTAGGGGTAAAAGAGAAGTTTCTGACAGGACAGTAGCAATTAGCTAATAACTATCTTTAGCCCCCAACTTCTCACCAAACAGAAAAACACCATTAACTGAATCAAACATGTATATAATGTATAAAATACTAAAACATTTATAAAATTACATCAATATTGACATCAATATTACATCAATTGACTATATATATATATATACAACAATAAACTATATACATATATATATTATATATATATATATATATATATATATATATATATATATATATATATATCGTCCATTATTCAATAGGATAAATAAATATTTGGTAAGATAACTTTTTTTTTTTTATGTACTTGCACTCTTCAGTGTAAGTCATGACACAAAATTTTATCAAAGGACGTCCAAAGGAAATACAAACAAAACAAAAAATCAAGTATTTCAGTGATTTGTCTGTTTAAAAATATATTAAAAATAATGTAAAATTATTTTTAAAAATTATTCATCTAAAGCATTAAATGTTTTTTCAATACTAAATACTATCTAACAAATATATTTTAAAATAATGTTCAAACGTTGATATTTAAGATATCCCCAAATATTTTTTAAATAAATTATATCACTGAAAAATAAATATTTTTAAAACTATAATGACGCTAATTTTACCATGCAAGTTAATATTTTGACAAAGCTTTACAGCAATTTTGTTATTTACGCATAAATATATGTATTTCTTTTCATAAGTCAAAAAATTAAAAAAGAACATGAACGTGTATTTATTTTTTCTAGTGGCATCAGCTATATATATATATTTTTTTTTTTTTTTTTTTTTTCATGGAGTTTATGGGGTTATTTTAATCAAAATATTGAAATTTCAAACTAAAAAATTTATTTTATCAAAACTAATTGTAGTATATAGCACTCAGGGAGACAAGTGTGGCTTTCGTTTAGTGACTTTTTTTTTAATCATTTCAGTAGTTACAGAGTTTAACCTCTACATACAAACAAACTTTTCCTTTTTTATATATTAGTATAGATTTATTTGTTTAATATATATGTATATATATATATATATATATATATATATATATATATATATATGAGTGTGTGTATGTGTGTGTGTGTGTGTAGTAATTATATATAAAATTAATAATTTATATTAATTATACATAAAATTATATTTATATACAATGATGTTGTATGTTTTTATATCAGGATGCTCATTTTTTAGAAATCTTTATTCGTGTTTTTTTTTTTTTTTTTTTTCTAGTTCTTTATGTGATACTTGGTTTCACGTACTGTCATGTTTGAAAAGGTTTTCAATATTTTCATTCTTAATATATGACGGAGCTTTTGTGTGAGCCTTTTGGAACGATTTTATTCATCTTTCTATATGCAAAATTCAGCATCTTCTGTTATTTAGAGTGTACCCTTGCTTGGCAATTTCTTATTATTTAATTAAGTTTACTAATACTTGATTTGTCATGCTGCATTTTGCGCAACTTTCATGTATTATTGTTAATTCTTAAAATATTATCTTCATGCTTATTTGAATTTCCTTTCCTTGCATTGTTTTTATATCATAAAACTTTTAGCGTTTCAATATTATTTATTACTTGCCTTATGGATTTACTTTATTTTGGTTATAGTTTTTGATAAACAGTGATTTAGCTTTTATTTATAACTAGATTTAGGTTTGTTTATGATTAAATATCCTGGGACTCTTGTAAATAAGTATTATACGATCTATCTTTTATTATTCAATATATTTAATCTAGAATTCAATTTTTCTGTTATTTAATCTAGTATTCTATATTTGCTGTTATTTATTATTCTCTTTTTCTCATATTATTTTAATCCAGATTTCTATTGTATTTCTTTCTTTCTTTCCTTGTATATATATATATATATATATTCAATCTTTCTTTCAATTCTTATCTTGTGTTGCATGAATTTACTGGACTAATGGATTATGGCAACTATCTCATAGTTTAGGCTTAAGTGATATACGTCATTTCTCTTCTGCGTAAGTACTTTAACATGTTTTTACTAATCAGTGAATTTTACTTAAATGGTAATTGTGACAATAACTTTATACGTAATACATCTATTTATTAATTTCATTGTTGGTATTTTCATCTTTCTCTCATTTGCTGAGTATTGTAAAGGAATTAAATTATTTATTATATATATATATATATATATATATATAATTTTTATGTATTTTTCTTTCATTTAAACGCTATTATTTATTTATTTTTTTTTTTTTTAATTTATTTATTTTTCCTTTCTTTTGGCAAATATTATGCTAAATTCATTCATGTAAATTAAAATCTAATCTAGAATTCATTTATTTATTTAAAGAAATATTTTTATATTACTTTGATTTTATATTTAAATATATTCTTTTATTAAAATCTAATAATGGTAGTACTTAGTAAAATTTTAGATACTGGCAAATTAGTCCATAGTATTACTAGGCCTAATGCTCGGTACATGGAGATTTGTAGGGATTTCCCTGGATCGATAAAAAGTTACCTATTTTCTAGTCCCAATCGTAGATTGTACTTTCAAACCTGTAAATGCTCTTGGTGTCTTATTTGTCCTAATACTGATAAATCACAAATAAAAAAACTCTTCTAATGTGGTAATTTTCTGCAAAGCTTTTAATGTTATTTATTATTTGAAATGTAATGAGTGTCACATGTAATATCTGCACTGATAAGTATAAAGGATTTAAGTCCATATTCTTGATTTTTCAGGAGACGAAAAATAAAATTAAACTAACTAAAAACTAATTAGAAGAATCGATTAGGAAAAAGGTGTTATGTTGATTTATATCCTTTATACCATTCAGTGATTGTCAACCTTTATTTAATAAAGGGAAAAAATCGAATTTAATATTTTATACCAAAGATTAATGCTAAATTTCTGACTTGAATCTTTTTTTACCAATGGATTTTCTCAAAGACTAAATGACATGGATTTAAATCCTTTATACCAATCGATAGATAATTTTTTTCCGAGTCTGACTATGTACTTAACTCAAAATCGACATTTCTGGACTTAAATCCTTTATACTTATCAGTACAGATATATTGTATAAACTAGTAAACATTTACATTTAAGACTTAATGATCATAGGTCTAAAATTAAATGCAAAAATTCTCATTCTAACTTGTTACATAATGTTGAATATTCACATATTAAATTACATGATTTTCTGAATGTAATTGTTGAAATTTTAGATATAATAAGAAATGTGAATCTTCGATTACTAATGGAATCTAAATTTATCTCATTTTTCAATACGACTTACCCGTATGGTCTCAACCAACAAGTATACCAGAAGACTAATTTGGTCTATTCTGACTTAACAAAGTTTGATAATTATAACAATATTTATTCTCGTTTAAATTTTATGCAATTTCAAAAAACTTCTAGAACTAAACGTAGTCTTAGGAAAAACAAATTTATGTGATATGACTAAAAATGTGATATGATTAAAAATTCAATTGATCGACTTGCTGCCTCTTACAATCTAAATTATAATTGCTTAGAAATTAGGAAAATTATCTTTAAAATTAAAAAACATTTAATTAATGTTTACTTTAAAATTTTTCAGAAATACAATTATTCTAGACAATTCTCTGACGCATTTTTTGATATTTTATTTTGCATCATCGAGCTTCCTTATTAAATATAAAAATTTCTACTAAGCCTTCTTTTAAATCTCACAATACTCAAATAATTATCAATTTCACTAATCCTGTTTTTAATTATGTCAATTTTCAGTCTATTATTAATAATGAATGTATCTTCCCTATTAAAAATTTATCTATTTACAAATCTATTAAGTATCCTCTTACATTAGATCGACGTGTTTACAATAATTCTTCTAAAAATACACCTTCTTCCAATATTGTTTGTTAATGTAATGACCCTAATTACAAAAAATATGTTGACACAACACATGGACATATTATTACTGGTGATCTTAGTATAGTTAATGATCTTTATTTGTATAAACTTATGAATTATGGCACTATGACTCCTACAAAAAGTAACATAAATCAAATTTTAAGTCAGCTTTCTCCAGATTTAGTTTTATTTATTTATAAAATTGCAATTGATTATAACAAACCTTTAGAATATTTCAATGTTTGGAAGATTAATGCTTTAAAAATTCTAAAAAGTCAGCTTATTATTCAATCTAGATTTATTAAATACGAAAACAATAAAACTTTAAATAAATCTATCAGTCTATTACAAAGTAAATTTATTATTACTTATGTAGATAAATCACCGAATAATTATGCCATTTTTTGTAAATAGTTATATAAACAGATATTAGACAAATCTATTTTATATAGTGATATTTTTAAGCAAACCACCTTAACAACTGATATTAATAATAAAAGGATTTTAAGCTTTCATAAATTATTAAAACTCCAGTGTAAAAATTTCAACTAACCATATAAAGTTATGATTCCTAAATTACATAAAACTCCTGTAAAATTTCGCACTGTACCTATTGGTTGTAATGATTAATAATAATGTTGCTTGTAATCTTCTATTGAAAGTTTTAAAAGCAATTTATAGCTTAACCTTAAACTATGACAATAAGCATTGTGTTAAAAATAGTTTTCAACTTGTTCATAGAATTATTAATTTCAAACATATTACAAACATTAGTACAGCTGATTTTAATGATTTATTCAACAATATTGACATTCATGACTTACATAACACTATGTTAAATTCTTTTTAATGAACATAAACATAGTATAATAGAAAAATATCTTTTCATTACTTTAAAACATTACTAAATTTCATATTACATCATGATTTTATTCTATACAATTACAATATTTACCAAAATATTAAAGGTATTCCACAAGGTGGTTCTGCTAGTAGTTTATTATCTGATTTATATCTTCATTATTATAAAAGAAGCGTCTCTTTATGAATGACTTAATGTTCTAGAGATGTATTAATGATATTACCGTTTTTTATTTTAATGATTGAAATACTAACACCTTCATAGATAATTATCCTAATAGTCTTTCATTAACTAAAAATCGATAATAATAAAAGGAAAGGTTTGTCTGTCTGTCCGTTTGTTCTTCTATACGTTCAGCCCCTATTGAACGCAGAAGTACAAGAATTGACATATGGGTGCTCTGGAGCCTTTCCGAGGTCCTCCTGAAAACAGAATTTAAAAATCTTAATTAGTTTCGGAGATATTAATTAAAACGTCGACCCATGTCGATTGAAAAATGACCAAAAATCCGCAGCTTATTGCTTACAAAGAGGCATTCTATCAGCAGACGATTTTAACCGTTGTCTGGAATGGAAACAAAACATCTGGAAGTAATTAATGTCACATGATCTTGAACTGGGGTTAAAAATTGCAAATTTCAAAGTGCTTCAAATTTTCTTTTTCGCACACAACACTTAATATACAACCTATTCAGCATAAAACCAACCTGCAGTTAAAATTTCATCAATTTTCATTAATAAACAAAGCAGTTACATTTTAATTGCAAATTAAATTTTATTCTAACACGTAATCTATCTTTCAATAGACGATAGGAGTTTCTATAGCAACAAAATACATTTGAAGGAACTAAAAAATACTTTTTCTTTTTCTTTTTACTTCCATTACCCGACTACCGTGGTATATATAGGTTTCGGGGACTTAAAAAATATTTATTTTTCTTTTTACTCCCATTAACCGACTACCGTAGATAATGGAATTAGAGATTTCACGTGATTTACATGTTTTAGAATGTCCTGATTAGGTTTTCTTTTGTATCTCAGCTGCTAATTAAAATAATTTCACAACACATTATTTGAAAGCTTTGTTGATTTGGAATTGAACAGTAGATTACAGAAATTTCTACCGCCAGATATTTTAAAATTTCAATATTTCAAATTCTAATTAAATTATTTTTAATAGATCATTCGAAAGGTATTTTAAAGTACTTTTATATTATCGAAAGTGGGATTCGAGATTTCGCCTGATTTACACGTTTTAAGGTCTCCTGAATCGGTTTTATTTTGTATCTCAGCTACTAATTAAAATAATTTCATAAGTAATACATCATTTGAAAGCTTTGTTGATTTGGAATCGAACAGTAGATTACAGAAATTTCTACCGCCAGATGGCACTGTAATATTTTAAAATTTCAATATTTCAAATTCTAATTATTACTAAATTATTTTTAATACATCATTTGAAAGATATTTTAAAGTACTTTTATATTATCGAAGGTGAAATTTGAGATTTTACCCGATTTACACGTTTTGAGGTCTCCTGATTAGGTTTTCTTTTGTATCTCAGCTACTAATTAAAATAATTTCATAGGTAATACATCATTTGAAAGCTTTGTTGATCTGGAATGGAACAATAGATTACAGAAATTTCTACCGCCAGATGGCTCTGTAATACTTTAAAATTTCAATATTTCAAATTCTACTTTTCAAATAAATTAATTTTAATTTTATTTAAATTTAAAATTAATTTAATTTTAATTTTAAGGTTTATTAGTAATTAAAATTATCAGAAACAATTTAAACTAAATTTTATTTACTTAATAGTTCAGTTGATAGATACATCTCTCTAATTAACTGTAAATTTAACTATTTTCAGCCTCATGGCTGTGGTTGTGCGTTTGAGCTTTGTTCGGCGTGCTTTGCAATTGTAGAGTGAGTAATAATTTTGGTTTTATTATTTAATCTAAAAAATAAATTTGTTTATTAAGTAATATTGATAATTATTGATCTAAAAGTATGTTTCTCACTTTTTTTTTTTTAATTATTTTTTTTCCCCCGTCTTTCCATTTGAGTTTTAATTTATTTTCATGTCTTATGGGTAATGTTGGGCATAAAGTGTTGTAAATTTTTAGCAAACTGCATACAGCACGACAGAAATATCACCTTATTTGCATGCAACATTCATTCTATGCCTTTGAAAAATTAATGATGTTTTTTGTTGTTTTTTTTTTTATCAGGATGCTCAATTTTTAGAAAACTTTATTCATGTTTTTTTCTAGTTCTTTATGTGATACATGGTTTCATGTACTGCAATGTTTGAAAAGGTTTTCAATATATCTATATCATTATATAAAGCGCAAAAAATTGTTTGTTTGTGGAGGGTAATCTCTGAAACTACTGAACCGATTTAAAAACTTCTTTCACTGACCGAAAGCTACAGTATGCCATATTGTTATAGGCTATATTTAATTTTGATAAAATAAATTTTAGTTTAAAATCTGAGCATTTTAATTAAAATCCCCATAGAAGCCGTAATAGAAATGGAAATAATGAAATATTAAAAAAATTAGCTGCTGCCAACATAAAAGAAACATTTACATATTCATTTCGTTTTTAAAATATCTTGACGTGAAAAGGAAAGAAATATATTTGCACGTGCATTAAATTGAAATTCATATAAAGCTTTTTTAATTGTTAAACTTACACGTTAAATCTGACGTCATTATAGAATTAAAAGTGTTTATTTTTCTAATAATTTAATTTGATATGATATGATATAATATCTAAGCATCAATGTTTAAACCACGGAGTCTTTATTACTCCGTGGTTTAAACTGATGTGTGTAAACGAAATTGGAATTTAAAAATAAATAAATAAATAAAATAAAATAAAATAAGAAATTCTATTTTATAATATTATTTATTTTAATTTATAATTGTTTCCAAAAAGATTTACGAATTAATTTATTTTTAGACATATAATAAAATATATTTTCACGCGAACAATAATATAAAAAGTGAACTGGATTTTTTGTAAAAAAATAATAAAGATCGAGGAAAATTATTTCCCCATTTTAATCCCCATATTTGGATATAGATATGTATTAGTTATCATGTGCATCCGTTAGATTAAATTGTTTTTGTTGTAAAATTGATAAAATTGGAATTTTAAATTTCAAAACTCTAGAAAAAAAAAATGGCAAATTTCCATATTCGATTGAAAACATAAACATTTCATTTCAAAGGATGATATTTACACAATAAACATCCAACTAATAAACTAATTAAAAGGGAAAGGATAAATATTCTATCATAATTTGAAGTCAAATTTGTTTTCAAATGTCTAAATAAAGTATCTGATATAATATACTAAAATGTTGCAGCGGAATAGATTTGATATCCGTCATCCTTGGCAGAAAAAAAAAATATCGCCAAATTATCTGGCGAATATAATTTAATTCCTTTCAAAAATCATGGTTATTTTAAAAACTTACATTAAGAGTGTAACGAATAATATGAAACAATATTTCGTACAATACATATTACGAAAATGTACATCTGGCATGTATATTTTCGTATTACGTTTTTGATCGCCAAATACAAAAAACGCCAAGGGTGACAGTTTTGAAATTTAAAATTAAAATTTTGTCAATTTGACAGCAAAATAACTCAATCTAACGCATGCATACAATAACTAATACATATCTATACCCAAATATGAGGATTAAAATCGGGAAATAATTCTTCTAGAATTTTAATTAAAAAAAAAAAAAAAAAAAAAAAAAAAAAAATCCAATGAGCGATTAACATGAAAAATCTTTTTCTTGCATCCACGGGCGGTCAGTGACGTCATACTTCGCTTGCGTATTGAGATGTTTAAATTTATTTGGCGACTATTTTTAGCAACTAACAGTTATGGCAAGTAGATCAATATACATAGCGCATACAGCCATTACTGAAATGTAAATAGCATTTAATTATTTGAGTTACATTATGTTGACTGGAAACCTATTTAATATACCTATGCTCTATAGCTATACTAATATAAAAAGAAGAAAGGCTTATATGCATATGTAGAGAACGATCGCTAGAACTAAAAAGCCGATTGCTTTTTTTTTTTTTTTTTTTTTTTTCAATAATCAAAAATTACACTGTCTCTCTCTAAGTGCTAGAAGCTATAATAAATTTTGGTAAAATAAATTTTTAATTAAAAGTTTCAATATTTTAATTGAAAACAAAGCATAGATTTGATATCTATCGCCATTGGCGATTTTTGTATTTGGCGATCGAAAACGTAATACGAAAATCTGTATATTATCGTAGTAAATACGACATGTATGTGTTTACTTCAATTACCCTACTACCGTAGGTAGTGGAAGTATTGTATAGGTTTTGGCAATTGGTCAGTGTGTGTGTATATGTGCACGTCTGTGTGTAATCTTCTGGCTGTCATATCTTCAAAACTATCAAAAATAGAACTACTAAACTTCACAAGTGATTCAGGTCTGGTGTACAAATAAATGTTCCAAATTTTCGTGAAAATTGAAAAACCGGAATTGGGTCATCGAAAACCAGAAATGGGACCGTAAGCCCATATTCAAAAACACCTCTAATGATTTTCTTCAAAGTTGCTGTATAAATAATATATTAGATGCCCTTTCGATTGAAAAGTTGCTTAGTTCAGGAAAATTGATAGGCGTCCTCTATAAACAGCTTAATTTCAGACTTCGCAAGTGCGTTCCTTTAAAAACGCCTGTACGGATTTTTTTCAAACTCGCCATGTTAACTTCCTATTAAATATCCTTTTGTATGTAATTATTGTTTTTAGGTCAATAATTGAGTATGCTAAGTTTTGGTAAAAGTTGGTATCTCAAAAACGGCTCTAACGTATTCTTGAAATTTTTTTCTTTAATCCAATTTAGATAACCTTTCTCAAGTATTACGTGCTTATTACAGGAATATTAACGGTCATTCTGATTAGGTAGTTCAGTTTTAGATCTCGGAAATTCGTGTTTAAAAAAATAACTATCTATTTTTTTTCCCCTTATTTTTTAACTCGCTATGCAAACTCTGTTGTATGTGTCTTTATACGTGTATCAAGTTTCTCTTACTCGAAAATCTCAAAAAATGCAAGTAATATCTCCAAAAAATTGTATATATTACGTGTAATAGTGGGTAATGGAAGTCGTGTGGTTGTTTCACACCAGATTCTGTAATAGTATATATTGTACGAATATTGTTTCATATTATTGATTTCTCCTTTAATATACATTATTAAAATAATAATCAATTATGGAAATAATTAAATATATTTGCGAAATGAACAAATAAATAATAATTAAAGCTATTATGACGTCAATTTTATCAAAAACATTTTCATGTCATAGGTTTATTTTTCAATATTTTTTATTCATGAGTAAAGAAATGTTTCTTTTTATGAAATAAATAAATAAATAGCATTAAGTAAAAATTGCCAACATTTAACAACTAATTAAAAAAAATAATTGTAAAATTATATTTTGACTTTCCAGTTAATAATATTGCCTGACTATAACATATAAACTGATATATTTCTTGATTTTTTACATATCAATCCATCTTTAACTAAAATTTGTTCATCAGTGCGAAGCCGGACGGGTCAGCTAGTATATATATATATATTAACGAACACACTGACTGCATTGCCTAGAAATTTTCATGTGTTAGTGAAGTATATCATTTTACACAGTGTTGGGCATAATTGATTAAAAAGTAATTGAATTACAATTAAATTACAATTAAATTACAATTATAATTATTTTACTGTCAATCAATTAACAAGTAATTGATTACAAATAAATTGAATTACTTATTCAATTTATTTGTAATAGTTCAATTTATTTGTAATCAATTTCTTCTTAATCGATTGGCAGTAAAATAATTATAATTGTAATTTAATTGTAATTTAATTACATTTTAATCAATTATGCCCAACACTGATTTTACATCAAATAGTTGAGATGACAAGCATATTTTTTATGATTACGGCTCAAATAATTGACAAACTTATGAAAATGTAGGGGGCACAAAGACGATTCGGAATCATACAGTAATTCAGGATCGGAAATGCAATCCTAACGAGTTAAAAGATTTTTTAGTCCTTCTGTTATTGTTTAAAGACAGACCCATATGATTCCAATTTTATTGATTATATCCATATGATTCCAATAGATATCCAATTTTATTGATTATATCCCATATGATTCCAATAGATATATATATATATATATATAAACAAGAAACAGGAAGAGTGGTCAAATCCCGTAGATTTTATGACACGAGGATTCAGGGCTTAAGGGCTGTCACAAAAAGTTGTCATCAGTCACTCGCAGAAATGTTAAGATGAAAACTATGAACACATGGTGATCGAGAAATGGCATTTAAAATTTAAAATAAGTTATGAGTTTCCTAATCGTTACACCCCCTAACAGTCCCCCTATCTTGTTATTATTGCATTTCCGACCCTGCACTGCTATGTGATTCCGAATCGTCCTTGCGCCCTCTACATCTCCTGTATGTTTGCCGCACCGGTAACGAATCTCTCGGTATTGCTATGTAGATCATGACAATTTCATCTTTAAAAGTAATTATCTTTAAAGTGTAATCCAGGCAAAAACTGGAGCTATTTAACTGCTCTTTACAAAAATTCTACTCTTCAGAAAATGAATCCCCTTCGCAAAATTTAGATCCATAAAATGGGCCTTTTCACAAAATTTTATTTTATAAAACTGATTCTTTTATAAAAATTTTCCGCCTTTTCAGTATTATTTCGAATGACTGCCTACCTATACTTGGCTCAATAAAATACTAGTTTGATATTAAACCTGTATTAGATTGATTGCTAAAATGGAAAGTTTTACACATTTTTTCCACAAAACTTAACTAAAATTTTTCTGAAAAAACTCTTGTTTTTCCCAAAAATGAGGTAATTCATGGTAAGTTTTAATGTAAAATTGCTGTGGCAGTTCTTTCTGATGACTCATTTCAATGAGATTACATGGAAATTTTAAAAATCTTATATATTAGTTAATTTTATATTTTAAGCATTACTAATTTCATTTCAAACCTATCAGGCCTTTGCAATATGTGCAGCTGTTCATAAATTGACATCAATATGGCTTGTTTTCAATTAATAGGACTACAATAATAATAATATTATTATTAATAACATAAAAGTTATACAGTTATCAGATACTAATTATTTAGTCTCACTTTATTCAGCTTGCAATTAGGGATACTGGGTCACGCAGTTTCGTGATTCTAGGATTATCTTATCTGAAATAGAACACATTCTATTCCCTAATATAGAACTTTCGTGTTTCTTTACGGACCTTATTTCATTATACTGAAACAAGAAACATTGTACTGAAGTTTCGTAACCATACCTTTTAGGGTTTCTCATCATTAATCTTATTAGATCAATCTCATTATTGGTCTCATTGTAAAAAAAACTTGACATAATTGATTATTATTAAACACTAGATAAAACCGTCACGTTGACGGGTTTCAGATTTAAAAAGAGAAGAAAAAAAGTTTCGCATAAATTTGCAAGGTTTTATATTTAACTTTTTTTTATTATTATTATTCAAATCGGGGAAAAAAAAATACATATCCAATGTACGTATTAGCTACTAATCACATTAATTTCAGAATTTTGCGCACGAGGCATTTTTAATCTATACTATTATATAAAGAGCAAAAAAAATGTATGTTTGTGGAGAGTATAATCTCCAAAACTACTGAACCGATTTAAAAACTTCTTTCACTGATCAAAAGCTACACTATCCCTGATTGTTATAGGCTATATTTAATTTTGATAAAATAAATTTTAGTTTAAAATCTGAGCATTTTAATTAAAATCCCCATAAAAGCCATAATAGAAATGAAAATAATGAAATATTAAAAATATTAGCTGTTGCCAACATAAAACAAACTTTTACATGTTCATTTTGTTTTTTAAATATCTTGACATGAAAAGAAAAGAAATATATTTGCACGTGAATTAAATTGAAATTCATATAAAGCTTTGTGAAATGTTAAATTTACACATTAAATCTGACATCACTATCCGCGATTGTAATGAAATGCTCTCCCTCTGGTGGGCTACGGTGAAATTACAATAAACATGGTTTAATTCGAATTCCATATAGCCGCCATTGCTAGCCGATGTTTAGTTTCACATATATTTATTGAATAAAAATGAAAAAATACGGTAAAAAAGATAACACATACTTTTGTGTGCCACAGTGTAAATCCAAAGCATCAAGAAATCCAGAATTGAGCTTCCATTTATTTCCAAATGACGAATTTAAAATTTCAGTTGCTTCGGCTAATGGAAGTAAAGAATTAATCAGATGATTTGAAATTAATATTTGTTCAACTTCAGTTAAAAATCTACTTCCGATCGAACTTTGAATAAACTGAAGTATTTTTTCCAAAAGCAATCAATTTTCCATAATGTAATGGCGGAGAAATTATAGTACGAATATTAAGTAGAATAACAAGAACACTATTGGAACACACGTGGCTAATGTTTACTAACAACTGCAGTGTTCACAAAGCGCCGTCTATCGATCATTACAAACGCGGATAGCTTATTATTATTTTTTTTTCTAATGATATAATTTAGCATTAATGTTTAAACAGATGTGTAAACAAAATTGGATTAAAAATAAACTAGCTGGAACCCGTCGAATTCGATGATCACTTTATTGACCGTAATGTTTCAAAAACCGTCGCATCATTATTTAAATGTATTTCATGTTAAAACATCTAATATAATTTACGGCATTTCACTTAAAAAAAGAAAGTCGGAAAAATGCTTATAAATCGAAATACTATGTATGACATCACTTTCTACAAATTACTCTCAATGTGACGTCAAACTGACTTCAAATAAACAGATGCTATCTTTTATTTTCTATTTCGTTTAATACTAAGACTATATGTTAGCTGACCCGTCCGGCGTTGCTAGGGCCCATGATACCTTAAATGAACCTTAAATTTGTATTATTTTATACCTTTAACTCGATTTTGTTTGAAATTCTGTTTTTAAATGAAAGCATCACGAAAAAAATAATCATCTGTAACAAAACAATTACCTCGATCCGAACGAAACTCTGCCTTGTGACCTCGGTGCTTGCAGCAGCGCATACACGGTGCTAACAACATAAAAAAAATTCCCAAAAATTAACCTGGAACCGAACGAAACAGCCCGACAATGCCTGGGGCCGTGATAATAACCTTAAATTTGTCAGATTTTATGTCTTTAACTCGAATTTGTTTGAAATTCTATTTTTAAATAAAAGCATTGCGAAAAAAAAATAATCAGCTGTAACAAAAAATAATTACCACGAACCGAACGAAACTCTGCCTTGTGACCCCCATGCCTGCGGCAGTGCATACGCGGGCCGCTAACAACCTAAAAAAAATTCCCAAAAATTAACCTGGAACCGAACGAACCCGCCCGGCAATGCCCGGGCCCTTGATAAAAACCTTAAATGAACCTTAAATTTGTATGGTTTTATATCTTTAACTCGATTTTCTTTGAATTTCTATTTTTAAATCAAAACATCACAAAATAAATAATCATCTGTAACAAAAAAAAATTTACCTCAAACAGAACGGAACTCGGGTTCGTGATCCAGTGCCTGCGGCACGTATATGCAGGCCGCTAATAACATGGAAAAATTCTCAAAAATTAACCTTGAACCGAACAAACCTCTGACTCGTGTTACCGCTGCCTGTGGCAGCGGCAACGTATAGCAGGCATGCTACGCACGCGCTGCAAAATCCACTTTCCTCCACCAGGGAGCGCAGTATGTTGTACACGAACATCACCAATCGCCTTGAATTTCCAAGACCTTTCAAATAAGGTGTCACATGGTGGTGTCAACTGCAAAATCCTTTAGTTGCACTTTTCACCGCCAGGGGACAATGCGTGTTCTATACGAACAACACCAACGACCTTTAAAATAAGGTGTAACATGATAGGGTCTACTGTAAAATCACCTAGTTCCGTTTTTAACCACCAGGGTCGCACTATATTGTATACAAACATTCCCAATCAACATGAAATTTTAAGACCTCTATCATCAATCGTCTTGAATTTCCAAGACCTTTCAAATAAGGTGTCACATGGTGGTGTCAACTGCAAAATCCTTTAGTTGCACTTTCTGCCACCAGGGGGCACAGTGTGTTCTGTACGAAGATCACCATCCGTCAGGAAATACCAAGACCTTTAAAATAAGGCGCAACATGATAGGGTCTAC
Source organism: Salticus scenicus (assembly GCA_963930645.1). Lineage (NCBI taxonomy): Eukaryota > Metazoa > Arthropoda > Arachnida > Araneae > Salticidae > Salticus > Salticus scenicus. The sequence continues at coordinate 176,095,383 of OZ005653.1, forward strand.
AGCAAAATCACTTAGTTCCATTTTTCACCACCAGGGTTCGCACTATGCTGTATACAAACATCCCCAATCGACATGAAATTTCAAGACCTTTAAAATGAGGTGCTACATGTGTGGGTCTAGAACGGATTTCCCTCTCAAACTAATTTCCCCCCTTTCCCCTCCCCTCCAAATCTACTTTCCCCCTTCCCCCCCCCTTCAAAATCGAAAATTCCAAATTCGCATATATTGATTTTTTAGTATTCGACTCTAGTCCCCATATATACAATTTCTTCACCGTGAAGTAATTTGAAGCTTAGTTAAGCTCGTAAACGTGTTTTTAACCCAAACGCGTGGGAAACGGTTTCCCACCCGTTTCCCCCGGAGAGACTTTTTTTTATTTTTCTCTTCTCATAGCACATCTACAGACCAAGACCTTTTTTTAGACACCTCAACCAAATTTTTACACCAATAGTTCTCTCAATATAGTGGAGACAGACAAAAACATGTTTCAAATTAATATATAGACTAGCTGAAACCCGTCGAATTCGACGATCACTTTATTGACCGTAATGTTTCAAAAATCGTCGCATCATTATTTAAATGTATTTCATGTTAAAACATCTAATATAATTTACGACATTTCACTTAAAAAAAAAAAAGTCGGAAAAATGCTTGTAAATAGAAATACTATATATGACATCACTTTCTACAAAGTACAGTCAATGTGACGTCAAACTGACTCCAAATAAACAGTTCCTATCTTTCATTTTCTATTTCGTTTAATACTAAGACAACATGTTAGCTGACCCGTCCGGCGTCTCCCGGGCCCATGGTAATAACCTTAAATGAACCTTAAATTTGTATGGTTTTACATCTTTAACTCGATTTTGTTTGAATTTCTATTTTTAAATAAAAGCATCGAGAAAAAATAATCAGTTGTAACAAAAAAATTACCTCGAACCGAACGAAACTCTGCCTTGTGACTAGTGCTGGACGATATCAGAAATTAAATATCGCGATATATCACCAAGTTAATATCGATATTAGTGATATATTGCGATATTTCTTTCAAGGCAGGAAAAAATAGACATTTGTTATTTTTTAAAGACATATGCACGCAAATTTTAAAGTATACAAGTATAGAGTGTTTTCCATGTATTTTCTGGTATATTACTACCATAACTTTATCATAAAAAAAAAAATCATAAAAAGTGAATTAATGTTTTGCGTTTCTTATAACTTATACTATTGCTTTTTAGTATACCTCTGTATAGTTTATCCTCTATTCTTCCCATTTTAAGCTTTAATTATTTTAAAATCATATTTTAACACATCTAATACGTGATCTGTGTTTTATTTGTACCAAGTATATCAAAATTCATAATTCTACTAAAAATAAAGCTTCAGAAAAATTGTCTTAAGATGTAGGTATTAAATAAAAATGAAAATCATTTTAAATAGTTCATAATTGCCATTTTAAATAGTTCAAAATTGCCATTGAATACACCTTTTTTGGTTGTAGAGAGTAATATTTTTTACTTAAAACTCTTATATGCATCCTAAATGTCAGTTACTTGTCATTTTTATTTTTGTATCCTCTTACCAAATCATTACAATATCTTTTAAATATATATGTTCAATTCACATTCGTAATAGTTTCACAATAATTGAAATTTGAATTACATATTATATATATATATATATATATATATATATATATATATGTGTGTGTGTGTGTGTGTGTGTGTGTGTGTATGTATGTATACATTGTCAGTATAAAAATTATATTATTTAAACAAAATTATGTTGAAGTTTCATTTTGTTACTTAAAGTAACTCATTTTGCATTTAAACCAATTTTATTTAACATGTACGGCTTTAAAAATAAAATAAATAAATAAATAAATGGAAAGAGAAAAAATAAATGCTACATAAAAAAAGTAATATCTATTCAATATTATATAATTCTATAAAGAAACTGTCACTGTAAAATTACTGACGATAAAACTTTATTTTACATCAGTTAGATAGCATAATTTCTCCCTTCCCATGTTATCCAATGGGATTTTTGTCGCTTCGTTTTATAAAAATATTTTATTCAAAAATGAACTTTTTCGAATTCTGTTTTTTGAATATTACTCTTTGAACAGGTCGTCTTTTAGCTTAGTGAGCAATTTTTCGAAAAAATAAATTTAAATATTTTACTTAGAGATCCACAATTAAGAGTCCATAATTTACTTATTGAAATAAAATATTTAAATTAAGTTTTTCGAAAAATTGCTCACTAAGCTAAAAGGCGACCCGTTCAAAGAGTAATATTCAAAAAACAGAATTTGAAAAACTTCATTTTTGAATGAGATATTTTTATAAAACGAAGCAACGAAAATCCCATTGGATAGCATGGGAATGGAGAAAGGGAGCTATCTGACTGATGTACAGTCTTAATAAAAAAATATTTTATCGAAATATTTAATAATAATAAAATAATATTAAAAAAAATTACATTCCGTAATTGCTTATATTTTCAGAAGTTTTTTATTAAACCCTAAGAAAATTTGCAAAAAAACTCTTCTAGTAGATATCAGTTCAGTGATGCCAGATGGTCGAAAATTATTTCCCCAAACAGATCTTCAAATTTCCCCAAATCACGGCTTTTTTTTTTTTCGAAAAAATCCCCAACTTGATTTCTACTAAAAAGAGAAAATAAAAATTTCTTCAAAAAAAAAAAAAAATATCAAGTAGATTTTTCTATGATTTAAGCTCAGATTTTTCCACAAATGAAGGCAATTTTTGAAAAAAAATCCCCAAATAACAATAAAGCTATTGAAAGTCTCTAGTCATAGCGATAAATCATTACGTTACCAACATTGACAGAAAGTTGAAAAACGCCCCAGATTTGTCCCCAAAAATTTTAGAATTTCCCAAAAAAGTCCCCACAAACATTTGGTCTCCAAAATTGTCCCCAGAAGCCTTAAAAATCCCCAAAATGGGGACAAAATCCCCAATCTGGCCTCACTGTATCAGTTCGGCTTTGATGATCTTTATTAAACACATGTTGAAGCATGTTATTGGCCATTTTATATCGACACTTTGAAATAGACCGATATCAATGAACCAATAGCAGGAAAGGAGCTAAAACAGAAGATATTGTTTTCATTCGTCATATTGCCTTTTCTGTGGTTTCCATCACCTACGATATGCATGAATGTAGAGTGGGAATTCAATATAGTGTAATATATCAGAACCCATAATAGATATCTCGGATAGGGATATATCGTTTCGACTAACATCAAATCTCTTTCCTAGTAAACACACCTGCTGATTATAGGTATGAATACGCATTAATAGTGAATGGATTGTGATATTGGAGTATGTCTGATGAATTTTTTCTGAAGGGGTAGAACTGTGACCTTGAACGAAGTCAGTTTATTGACGGGATAATCAAAGCAGATGGCTTTCAATAAATACTGGTTTATTTTTTTATTATGCGGTGGCCTTTTTAAAGCAGTGATGTTTAGATTTGAGGTTATGAAGGATGAGGAAGTATATGTATTGCAATAGAGATCGTTTGGCGTGTGGTTATTTTTTCTAGTTTATCAGTGAGTAATTAGAGGAAAGTAGAAAATGAGTATTAGAATAAGATATTCGGCGCTTTTTTTTTTTCGGGTCTCGTTAGCTGTTGTATGTTGGCTGATCGGGTTTCATTCGCTCGAGTTTCGTTCACTCGGGTGCGCACTAGGCAATATCGTTAAATTGGCGGATATATTGGCGGAGCTAGATCTTAAATATTGTTATCGGGATATTAAAAAAAATAACGATACTTGGGGATATATTGATAAATAATCCAGCCCTACTTGTGACCCTGGTGCCTTCGGCAGCGCATACGCCGGCTGCTAATAGCATAAAAATATTCCCAAAAATTAACCTGGAACCGAACGAACCCGCCCGGTTTTGCCCGGGCCCATGATAGTAACCTTAAATGAACCTTAAATTTGTATGGTTTTATATCTTTAACTCGATTTTGTTTGAATTTCTATTTTTAAATGAAAGCATCACAAAAAAAAAAAAAAAAAATCATCTTTAACAAAACAAAAAAAAAAAAAAATCATCTGTAACAAAAAAAAAAAAAAAAAAAAAAAATCATCTGTAACAAAAAAAAAAAAAAAAAAAAAAAAAAAAAAAAAAAAAACCTCAAACAGAACGGAACTCGGGCTCGTGACTCGGTGCCTGCGGCAGCGTATATACAGGCCGCTAATAACATGAAAATTTTTTAAAAAATGAACCTTGAACCGAGAGAACCTCTGACTCGTGTTACCTCTGTCTGTGGCTGCTGCACTGCATAGCAAGCATGCATGCTACGCACGCGTTGCAAAATCCACTTTCCTCCACCAGGGGATGCAGTATGTTGTATACGAACATCACCAATCGCCTTGAATTTCCAAGACTTTTCAAATAAGGTGTCACTGGTGGTGTCAACGGCAAAATCCAACGGCAAAATCACTTTCCACCGCCAGGGGGCGCAGTGTGTTCTGTACGAACATCACCAAAGGTCGGGAAATACGAAGACCTTTAAAATAAGATATAACATGACAGGGTCTACAACAAAATCTCCTAGTTCCATTTTTCACCACCAGGGGGCGCACTATATTGTATACAAACATCCCCAATCAACATGAAATTTCAAGACCTCTTCAGCAATCGCCTTGGCTTTCCAAGACCTTTAAATAAGGTGTCACATGGTGGTGTCAACTGCAAAATCCTCTAGTTACACTTTCCACCGCCAGGGGGCGCAGTGTGTTCTGTACGAACATCACCACCAGTCAGGAAATACCAAGACCTTTAAAATAAAATGTAACATGATAGGGTCAACAGCAAAATCACTTAGTTCCATTTTTCACCACCAGAGGTCGCACTATATTGTATACAAACATCCCCAATCGACATGAAATTTCAAGACCTTTAAAATGAGGTGCTACATGTGTGGGTCCAGAACGGATTTTCCTCTCAAACTAATTTATCCCCTTCCCCCCCCCCCCCCCTTCCAAATCCACTTTCGCCTTTTTTTCCCTCTTTAAAATCGAAAATTCCAAATTCGCAGAAAGTGATTTTTTAGTATTCGACTCTAGTCCCCATATGTACAATTTCTTCACCGTGAAGTAATTTGGAGCTGAGTTAAGCTCGCATACGTGTTTTTAACCCCTGCCCCCCAGGGGATGGGGACCGTTCGACTTTTTTTATTTTTCTCTTTTCATAGCACATTTACAGACCAAGACCTTTTTTTAGACACCTCAACCAAATTTGTACACCAAGCCGTTCTCTCAATACAGTGGAGACAGACAAAAACATGTTTCAAATTAATATATAGATTCTTTCCTGTTACCACACTGTAAGAAAGGCACAATAATTAAAAAATAAAATGATAACACGTGAACTTTGTTTTTATAAGGCAATAAAAATTCTAAAAATTAAGATTAACTCGCTGTATTTTTGCATTTCCGAAAATGAAATAAAGAAATAAGAGAAAAAACGGCAAAATAAGTAAATATTTTTTCCTGTTGCCACACTGTAAAAAAGGAACAATAATTTAAAAATAAAATGATAACACGTGAACATTCTTTTTATAAGGCAATAAAAATTCTAAAAATTCAGATTAACTCGCTGTATTTTTGCATTTCCGAAAATGAAATAAAGAAATAAGAGAAAAAACGGCAAAATAAATAAATATTTTTTCCTGTTGCCACACTGTAAAAAAGGAACAATAATTTAAAAGTAAAATGATAACACGTGAACTTTGTTTTTATAAGGCAATAAAAATTCAGATTAGCTCGCTGTATTTTTGCATTTCCGAAAATGACGTCATTCTGAAAAAGAAATGTGCATTTTCGTATATTAATTGGGACCGTTCGAGTTTTTTTAATTTTTTCTCTTTTCATAGCACATCTACAGACCAAGACCTTTTTTTAGACACCTCAACCAAATTTTTACACCTAGCCGTTCTCTCAATCCGCGATTGTAATGAAATGCTCGCCCTCTGGTGGGCTAAGGTGAAATTATCACACCACTGCATATCCTCATATTATGCAATCGACTTTCCATGATGAAATGGCGGAGAAAGAATAATAATTACACGTGGCTCTTATATTTACTAACAACTGCAGTGTTCAGAGAGCGCCATCTATCGATCATTACAAACGCGGATAGTGGAGACAGACAAAAACATGTTTCAAATTAATATATAGATAAAAAAATAAATAAATGCTGAAGCATTATATTTTATGCGAATATTTTATATGAAGCATTTATACTGAAGCATTAAATGTTTTTCAACATTAAATACCAAAAAGTGTAATTTATAATAAAGTTTATATACCTTATTAAAATACGCAAGCGAAGTGATGACGTCACTGACCATCACTAGGGCCAAGAAAAAGATTTTCTATGTTAATCGTCCATTGAATTTTTTGTAAAAAAATTTTAAAAATCGAGGAAAATTATTTACCTATTAAAATTATAAATTATTATATTTTTAAAATTATTTGGGGATTTTAATCCCCAATTTAGGTATAGATATGTATTAGTTATTTTGGGCATGTGTTATATTAAATTATTTTGCTGTTAAATTGACAAAATTTTAATTTCAATTTTAAAAACTGTAGAAACTAGTATGTTGTGGCCACCACAAGACTTTCTTCTATATTTTCCTATAGAAATTCACTCAGTAACAATATTTAAAAAAAAAAAAAAAAAAAAAATCCAAGTTTTTTTTCGTTAAAAGTAAAAAAAAAAAAAAAAAAAAAAAAAAAATCGATAACTTTGTTTCAAATTATCACATATTTATAGTTCAACCATTCGTTTTAAAGGTACTAACGAGACCTTTCGAAAGATACCCATCTTGAAAATGTCCCCCCCCCCAGAGGATACTTCCCCAGGGGGGGGAAGCGATGCCCCCACATGCACGAAATTTTTTCCCTAATTAACTACTACTATTATCAATAATTCATATTAATTTTACAATCACAGGTTAAGAATAACTCTCATTATGTACATTTATACGAAATTTCGTCCGATACTGCCATGTTAAAAATTTAGAAAAGATACGATCACAGCGCCTCCTGTCGAGCGATTGATCCTCAAATCTAATCAGCACCAGTTTATGTCAAGGGCCAACTGTACCAAGTTTGGTTAAATTTCGTTAAATTCTTTTTTTTTTTTTTTTTTTTTTTAATTACTTTTTTTTTTCTAAGTTTTTTTTTCGTAAAAAGTGAAAACAATCGATAACTTTTTAAATTATCACAGATTTATAGTTCAACCATTCGTTTTAAAGGTATTGACGAGACCTTTCGAAAGATACCCATCTTGAAAATTTACTCTACTCGAGGGGGGACTTCCCCCCCCCCCCAGGGAGGTTCACGAGGCTCCTACACATACAAAAAACTTTTCCCAGTTGACTATCTCTATTATAAATAATTCTTGTAAATTTCATAATGATCACTAAAAAATAATTCTCTTTATGCACATTTATACAAAATTTTGTCTATATCACCATGTTAAAAGTTTGGAAAAAGGGATGGCAACGCAACCTGTAAGACAATTTTTACCAAAAGTTTATAGGCTCTAATTTATGTCAAGATGCAACTGCATACCAATTTGTATGAAATTCTGTACAGTAGTTCCTGAGATACAGTTGCCACAAAATTTTGTCACACACACACAGACAGACAGACAGACAGACATTTTCTAAAAATGGGCAAATCGTGTTCTACAGCTCTCAAAATGTGTAAATCCATCAAAAACCCGAGGTCGAAAATTTTTACGAATCCAATACTTTCTTCTATTGAATATAGAAGAAAGTAAAACTAGTATGTTGTGGCCACCACAAGACTTTCTTCTATATTTACCTATACATATTCAATCAGTAACAATATTTAAAAAAAAAAAAAAAGTACGATTTTTTTTTCTAAGTTTTTTTTTTTTTTTTTTTTTTTGTTAAAAGTGAAAAAAATCGATAACTTTGTTTTAAATTATCACAGATTTATAGTTCAACCATTCGTTTTAAAGGTATTGACGAGACCTTTCGAAAGATACCCATCTTGAAAATTTATCCCCCCCGGGGGGGTACTTCCCCCTCCAGGGGGGGTAAGCGATGCCCCCCCATGCAGAAAATTTTTTTCCTAGTTACATACTACTATTATCAATAATTCATATTAATTTTACAATCACAAGTTTAAAACAACTCTTATTATGCACATTTATACGAATTTTTGTCCTATGCTGCCATGTTAAAAATTTAGATAAAATGCTATCACCGCGTCAGCTGTTGAGCTATTGATCCCCAAACATAATCAACACCAGTTAATGTCGGGGACAAACTAAATACCAAGTTTGGTTAAATTTCGTTAAAAAAAAAAAAATTGCGATATTTTTCTGTTTTTTTTTGTTAAAAGTAAAAAAAATCGATAACTTTGGTTTAAATTATCACAGATTTATCGTTCAACCATTCGTTTTAAAGGTATTGACGAGATCTTTCGAAAGATACCCATCTTGAAACTTTGCCCCCCGGGTGGGAACTTCCCCCCCCGGTGGGGGGGGAACCGATGCCCCCACATGCACAAAAATTTTTTCCAAGTTAACTATTACTATTATCAACGAGACCTTTCGAAAGATACCCATCTTGAAAATTTACTTCCCCGGGGGGGATTTTCCCCCCCAGGGGGGGAACCGATGCCCCCCATGCACAAAATTTTTTTCCTAGCTAACTACTACTATTATCAATAATTCATATTAATTTTACAATCACAAGTGCAATATAACTCTCTTTATGCCCATTTATACGGAATTTTGTCCTATGCTGCCATGTTAAAAATTTGCATAAAATGCGATCACAACGCCACCTATTGAGCGATTGATCCCAAAATCTAATCAGCACCAGTTTATGTCAGGGTTCAACTAAATGCCAAGTTTGGTTAAATTTCATTCATTGGTTCGTGAGATACAGCGTCCACAAAAAAATGATACAGACAGACAGACAGACAGACATTTTCTAAAAACTATTAATTCGTGTTCTCCATATCCCAAAACATGTAAATCCATCAAAAAGTGGACTTCGAAAATTTTCGCGAATCCAATACTTTCTCTATATTACATATAGAAGAAAGTAAAAATGGCAAACTTCCATTTTCGAATGTAAACATAAGCATTTCATTTCAAAGGGTGATATTAGCACAATAAATATCCAACTAATATACTGATTAAAATGAAAATGATAAATATTCTATTATAATTTGAAGTCAAATTTGTTTTCAAATGTCTAAATAAAGTATCTGATATAAGATACTAATATGTTGCAGCGGAACAGATTTGATATTTCAACCTTGGCGGGGGAAAAATGATCTCCAAATGATCTAGCGAATATATTTAATTATTTTCAAAAATCATGGTTATTTTAACAGCGTATATAAAGAGAGCAATCAATAATATTAAACGATATTTCGTGCCATTTATATCGCGAAAATATAAATCTGGTATGTATATTTTTGTATTATGTTTTTGATCGCCAAACACAAAACAAGTAACTCGGACGCCAAGGACGTCAGAGTTTTGAAATTTAAATTAAAATTTTATCAATTTGACAGCAAAATAACTTAATCTAACGCATGCACACAATAACTAATACATATTTATAAGACCTAAATATGGGGATTTAAATCGGGAAAAAATTACCTTGATTTTTAATATTTTTTTTACAAAAATTCCAAAGGCCGGTTGACATAGGAAAACTTTTTCTTGGCCCCACAGATGGTTAGTGACGTTACACTTCGCTGGCGTATAGCCATGATTTTTGAAGGGAAATTAATGCTGCGCAAGATAAGTAAGCTATCCTTATTTCTCCAAAGACGAAATATCAAATCTGTTCCGAAAACTTCATAATAGTCGTCAAGCAAGTGAATATTGCTGGTGCAGTGAAAATCATTTCTTTAATATTTCCCTCTCGAGCATTTCTAAAAATTAATAATTCAGAAATAATTTTCCAGAAATGTAAGCAATTACGTTTCCTTTTTCAATTGATTATAATAATTTATTTAAAAGCATTTGTCGACATTATAAGTGTTAACGCTTAAACATAATTCTACCTTTTTCAGTTGTATGACTGTCACGTAATTTAGAGCATTTGGCGATTTACACACATGGTTAAACCAGTGAATATTTGGTGGACGGCAATTAACATTGAACGTTTGAACCAGTGAGTTCCACTGATGAACCAATGAATTAAAAATCTCTGATAGGAAAACTTTGAATCATGTTCCATTACAGAATCAAGGAGACTTTACTCATTCAATTTTATTGCCTGCTTCTCCAGTCACTATATTTAAATGATTTTTTTTAATTGAATAATTGAGAAGTTTAAATTTATTTGGCGACCATTTTCAGCAACAAACAGTTATGGCAAGTAGTGTAATATATACAGCGCATACAGCTATTAGTGAAATGCAAATAACATTTAATTATTCGAGTTTCATTATGTTGATTAGAAACATGTTTAAGCTATCTACACTGTCCCTAAGTGCTACAGGCTATAATAAATATTGATAAAATAAGTTATTAATTCAAATTTTCAATATTTTAATAATAAAAAAAAAAGCATAGATTTGATATCTGTTGTCCTTGACGATTTTTGTATTTGGCGATCGAAAACGTAATATGAGAATCTGTATATTTTCGTTTGATGTATATTTTCGTATTAAATATCAGATCTATGTTTTTGTAGTATATACCCAGGTAGCACAGTATGGTATTTTCAACGTTGAACAAACGGCAATGCATTCCGTTGAATTATAGTTTTTCCGTAACGTTAATAATCTGAAAATATGTCTCGTTGATTTCCTCATCTTTCAACGGTGGTTTTAATACATTTTACAACGTAAAAAAAAAAACGTTGTAAAAGGGTTGTACGAAAACGCAATACTGTCGTTTTTTTTATAACCTAAAAAAAAAAGTTGTAAAATGGTTGTTCAGAATCGCAATACTGTCGTGCTTTTTATATCAGTTTTAAACGGCTTTTCTTATGTCTTATAAACGTTGAAATCCAAGAAAAATAGCTATCTCCATATATCCATTGAATTTTTGTTTCTAAAATATTGCTAAAAATTTTAAAAAGAAAAAATTAATAAAAAAAAAATGGAACATTCTTTTTTACTTAATTTTTAGACTTTTTTTATTACTAATTTTATTACTTTTTTAATACTCAATATACGAAAATATTAGATTCGTAAAAATTTTCAACTTCCGTTTTTCGAGGAAAGCTAAATTTCATAGTACATACAACTGCACAAAATATAATATGTGAGACAACCAATATAAAAACGAATGCTGAATTAGTTAAGAGAGTGTATCAGCAGACAGGTGATGCTCTCATTACTCACTTTCAGAGATTTTTACATGACATCTCAACATCAGTTAATTAAAATTGCTGCAAATTCTGTATATAAAACCTTTATTCTGAGAAGCTGTATAAAACTTTAGTGCATGTTAAATAACATTATATATAGATTATTTTTTCAGCAAATATGAAAAAAGTAAAATTTTACAAAAGTACAGTTTTAAAAAAGAGTATTAAATATTTAAAGTTAGATCGACCCCTGAAAATTTAAGACAAGAAATCAAACATAAAATTAAAGAAGGGGAAAAGAAACACTCACTTCATTACTTGAAAAATCTTGTTTAAATAAATACAGCATCCACAATTAGACGAGAACTCTGTAATTTTTAATAGTATGCTAGCAGGTAAACACACCCAAAACCAAAGAATATTATAACTTTGAGCTTTTAAGGGAATTTACCAGCTAGCAAGTTGTTTGGAAATTACGTAAAATGTCAGAAAACTTTCGTACCATTTTAACAGGAAAGCGATATTCATCTTCTTTCACATCACATTCACTTTCAAAATGGCACGCGTCGTATCGTAAGACGCTTTTAAGGTTTGCCACAATATACTTGGCGATTTCGCATGTAGAACGGGAGGGAGAAAGCGTACATTAGAACACCTTCGTTAGCTACGGTTTCCGAAAGCCAAAGAACATTCTACTATATACTTGTTAATATAATTTGCCGAAAGCGTCCCTTCTTATCATGTTAGAAGTTCTTTCGCAGCACACCATATCTTCTAAAACTCTAAAGAAAATTATAATATAACACGCACATCCCGCCAATTCACAATCGTGTATCCATAACAAGTTGAAGAGATTCAACGTCATTTGACAGAAATAATGACTTATAAAAGGCACCTATTAATTCGTTGAAAAAACATATTTTTTATTAGAATCAAAAAGGAAAACAAAAACTAATAAAATACCTATTTTAAAACGTCGAAAAAATAACAGAAAAGTACAACCATAAAATAACGTTTGTTATAGGTTTTCTTTATTACTGTGTAAATATTCGAAATTGTTTAGTGTGAATATTGCGAAATAAAAACTATTTTTCAGCGGACATAAAATAACGTAACCAATTTTTCACTGTTCAGACTTATTTGCAACGCTATAACAACGTTATGTGTTACCTGGGTATTGTACTAATATTGTTTCATATTATTGATTGCTCTCTTAATATACATTATTAAATAACCATCAATTTTGGAAGAAATTAAATATATTCGTGAGATAAACTGGTAACCATTATTATTTTTTTTCCGCCATGCATTATAGATATCACAACTCCCCCCCCCCCCCCCACAAAAAAAAAGGAAAGAAAAAAGGCTGCCAAAGTACCATAGTAAAATCATTCTTTTCAATATTTCGCTCTCGCGTGTTTCTATAAATGAGTATTTCAAAATTAATTTCCCTGAAATGTACGAGCTCTACATTCTTTCTCTAATGATTATAATTTATTTCAAATTTCACAATTGTAATTTGTTCACCAGTTTAAGTAATAACGCTTAAACATATTTAAGAAATGTACTTTATAGTTAACGTTCAGCATTCAACAAAAAAAATTTAAAGCCAGAGTTGCTTTTTTTTTTTTTTTTTTCACTACTTAATTTTAAATTCTGTTTTATATATATATATATATTTATTTAAAGAAACTAATCGGAGCAGATTTGATAATGTCCTTGCCGAAAAAAAAAATAATAATAATAAAAAGGTCGCCATATCAACTGGCAAACATATTTAATTCCTATCAAAATAATGGTTATTTTAATAACGTCCATTAAGACAACAATCGATAATATGAAAAAATATTTTGTACAATATGTATTACAAAAATATACACTTGGAATGTATATATTTTTGCATTACATTTTTAACCTCCAAATAAAATATCGGCAAATACGGCAGATATCTAATATAAGCCAAACAATCGCTAAAATATATATTGTTTCTCGTCGTTTATTTTCAGTTATGTGACATTCATGTAATTTGGCGCATTTGACCATTCACACACATGGTTAAACCAGTGAACATTTGGTGGCTGCGACCGCAATCAACATTGAATGTTTGAACCAGCGAGTTTTACTGATTAACCAGTGAATTAAAAATGGCTGACAATCTCACTCTTAGAAATACTGGTGTTCTACTGTGGAATCAATGAGACTTTACTTATTAAATTTTATTGCCGCTTCGCTCCGCTATTTCAATGATTTAACTGAATAATTGAAAGTTTAAATTTACTTAGTGAACATTATCAGCAATTAACAATTATGGCAAGTAGCGCAATATACAGCCGCTAAGGAAATGCAAATGACATTTGATTATTCGAGTTTCATTATACTGATTAGAAACATGGTTCATTTAAAATAAATTAAATATGTATTCCAATTGGGAAATCTGCTTTTGTATAGGACTTCCTTGGCGATATTTCCAATTTGGCACCGCGATAGATGGGATATATCACGCCAAAGTCTCTACGCTATTGCGATAACCTTCTAAATTCATCGCCAAAATCACAAAAAATGTTAACGGTCGCTATGGAGGACCATTACTAAAACAGTAACCATTTTGCGGACGTTAAATTTAAGAAAATAAAAAACACATAAGCTATTTATTTAATAAAAATTAATATTTTAAGAATAAATAAATAATAATAATAACAATAATAATAATTAAAGCTGTTATTACGTCAGTTTTATATTTTAAAAAATAATAAAAACTAAATCATGTCATAGGTTTCATTTTTCAATACAATTTATTCGCATGAGTAAAGAAATGTTTCTTTTTATGTAAAAAATAAATGAATAAATAGATAAACAGTAAATAAAAATTGTAAACATTTAATTTTATTATCATCAGCTTGAAAATTTAATTTAAATAAACAATATTTTTAAAAAATGAGAAAAATTGCATGAAACGTAATTTTTTGAAAGTTCTATAAGGAATATTGAAAATATATGTTGCAAATATGCACGTATTTCTTTTTATAGAGAAGAATTTCTAAACTTAACGTGCCATAGTTTATACTGTACGTCAAACACAGACAGGCAAATTATTTCTTCTATTAATATAGATACCGTTTCGAAATTTGAAATTTAGCACTGAAACAGCTCAAACGTTCCTCGGCAATGGCTTTACTTACGCAACAGAGATAGTCATCTTTGTACATCGCAAAAATGGGAAAAAAAAAAAAAAAGATATAAATAGCAATAAAAATAAACTTAAGAATCTATATTAATAAAATCAGACTTTTGTCTGTAAATTTGTCGGAATCGAAAAATTTTGCGATATCTTCACGTTTCACACCCCACGAAAGCCGAAAATGACTTCAGAAAATTTTGCCTGTGTGTGTGTGTCATCGTGTCCGTATGTCGCTTTTTTTGTCCGGGCATCACTCGAGAACGGCTGGGCGTAATTCAACGGCGCTTGGCAGGAATTTAGGTCTTCACCCAACTTAAAATTATATCTATCAACTTTTCAGAAATTCCCCCCCGTTCCCCCCTGGGGGGTAAAACACTAAACCAGGTTTGTCCGGGCATCACTCGAGAACGGCTGGAAGGAATTCAACGGCGCTTGGCAGAAACTTAGGTCTTCACCCAACTTAAAATTATATCTATAGAAATTTTCAAAATTCTGATTAGTGTTTAAATTGTGGTTAAAAAACGCCTGCGCATGCGCCATAAATATTTTTCACTAAAACGCTTTGAATGGAAAAATAAATTTTTAAGATAAAGACTTTTTTTATTCGCGTGATTCGCACTACAAATTATGAAAAGATTGAAATGAAGTTTTGCCATCTGAGTTTCATAGTTTAGTTAATGTTAAAACATCTAATTGTCGTATCGAAAAACTGTTTATACCCCAGGATTCAGAAAAATCTCCTCTTTCATTTGGTACTGATATTGTAACGATAGGTCTGATACTTCTAATTTATTTTCCCTTTTTTCCGTTTTTCCGTTGCCACTTAAATTTCATACTTTAGTTATTTTTTTTAAAATCTAATTGTCGCATCGAAAAACTGTTTGCACCCCTGGATTCAGAAAAATCACCCCTTTCATTTGATATCAAATTTATAAATATAGGTATGATATTTCTAATTTATTTTACCCTTTTTCCGTTTTTAATCCAGATTCGGTAAATGGTTTTATATTTATAAATATGCATTTATATATATTTTTATTTTCGAGAAATAATATGAAATATTTTTAATTTCACGTGAATAATAACAAAAATTAGAGAGAAAAATACCTACAAAAGTTGGTGATTTTTTTATGAGGAGTTTGCACGTAGATAAATATTTTCATAGAGATATTTGGCATTAGTTTAATATTTTTATTTAATGAAGCAGTACTTTTCTTTCCTGCAGTAAAACAAAATTTTTTGTTATTATTATGTACCTTATGAGGGTTTTTTTTTTATGTTCTCCCATTAATTGTAAATGATTATAATTTGGATTTTATTAAGATTTTTTATTTTTATTTTGTAAATATCAGAAAAGATTTTTTATTTTATTTTATTATTTTATTTTATTTTATTTATTTGTTTATTTTGTGTATGGAACAGCTTTAGTATTGGATCCCTTTGGCAAATAGCTCGACATAGCTCGGACGTTTCTCGCCAAGATCTTTAATTGCACAATTGAGATAGCCAATTCAGTTCATCGCAAAAATGGCTTAAAATATTTAAATTCTCCAAAGGGGTCCCGTACTAAAGCTGTGCTTTTTGTATTTATTTATTTGTAATATTTTCTATTAAAGACTTCTGTGGTCACGAAATTTGGTGCGTAAATTGTTTGTTTGCATCCGGCACTTATTGTAACTGGATTTCACAAAATTCGGAGGGCAATAAACGGTATAACTTCAGTATAACCCAACAGCTGAATTTGGCAATTTTTCTTTGGCGCCATTTTGAAGGATAACAATGTCGTTCTGGACTTTTTGCGATATAATATGGCAGCTTAATATGTTGTTTATTTTGGATTTATGATTTTATGTTTTATGATTTAGATTATGATTTTATCATTTATCATATATTATTTATGATTTTTAGATTTATGATTTAGCCATAATCGCCAACAAAAAAATCGCCAAATATCGTTGTGGGGTTATACTGAAGTTTTTCCCAAAAAACATGTGTAAAAACATGTTTTTCCGTTTGAATTCGCTTTGAATTATCTTAGAATGGCGAATTTTGGTGTGCGGATATTGATTAAGTGTACGCATTATGTACATTAGTGGGATTTTGCAAAACGTCGAACTCACCAGCTGAGGAAGGGGAAGTAAGGAGTGGGTAAGTTGTGCCGAAGACAGTGGAGACCCAGACTCCTCACTTTGCGAGCGAGAAAACCTCTACCAATCACAGCGAGAACTTAGGTTATTAGTAAAGATATGGGATTTTGACAACTCATTTAAGTTTAATGTCCAGCGAAGCGGGCAAAGCCTGCTAGTTAATATATAAATAAGTAAAATGTCGTCATGGAGGTCCTTTAGCAATGCTGTATCTTATCTATTTACCTACGCATTAATTTTTAATTCATATAATTTAAATTTTTCTACCTTTCGAAATTCCTTCTTTTTAGGAACTTTTCTTTAGAATATGCCTAAAAAAAGTCACAGTTTTACAAACAGTTGTTAATATTGCCTCACGAACACATAAATTGATATGTTTGTTGTTGTTTTTCTATAAGGTACCTGTACCCAATATGGACACCCTAAGGAAAATGTATTTTTTTCACCCCCGAGTACACGTCATAGGACTCCAAAAATGTATGACCACTATCCCTGGACTGTTGACTACCATTATTAAAATTAGCGACCTTGTAATTATTATGGTTTAATTTAAATGATAAAAACAAAAATTGTTTACAAGTGTCCATATAAGGAACCACCTGCCCCTATTATGGACATGCATGTCCATATTAGAGACAGGTGGCTCCTTATTGACCTACTACACAGGGTGTAAGTCCCTGCTGCTTTAGCTGCACTGGCAAATGATGTCCCACTGTGTATGGCTCGAATGGCATTCTGCAATTTTTCCTCTGTCCACTTGTCTCTTTTTTTCGGCACCATAATGAGCAAATCTTTAAAAAACCTGGAAAAAAAAAACAGTAAGAAGGAAACATAAGAAGGAACATAAGAAGGAAAAATTTGACAGTTTATTCACAGGTAATTTGGACGAACTTTATTTTCTCTTTTGATTTTTTTTTTTTTTTTTTATGTTTTGCCCCACTTCCATCCTCCCCAGGTCCCACCTCACCTTAAAAATTAAAATTTCTTGATGGAAATTTTTTACATTACTATCTCAGTATCTGATTTGAAACATTTTTGCAATTGAAAACAAAAAGTTTAAGTAACAGTTAAGAAAATAAAAGTCGTTCAAGTAATCACTGACAAACCTGTAAAAAGGTGTACTTCCACTCTTAATTCGTAATGTACGGATACTATAATTAAGATTAAAAATACATATAAACATTAATTTATTATGAATTAGCTAAATAAAATAACATTAAACAGATATTTTACAAATTTGTGAATCTGAAGATTCACTTGCTGTACTTCCAATGTGGACATGACATAAGGTGTCCATATTGGGAATCGGGCGTAGTTTTAATAAATCTTGTAATAAATAAACAGAGAAAACATTTTTAAGCAACATATGCAATAGCAATCGAAAATATGTTTTATCAGCTTTCTAAAACACTCCATAATTCAATATTTAAAGTAATTTTACCATATCTAATAAGAATTTAAACTTACCTGTAATTACGATCAGCACACCACGAAAAAACAAGTTTCCTTCAATATGGCGAACAGCGCGCTTTTTTGCACTTTCCAGGCTAAATTATCTTTTCAACTGCTTTTCTTCACGTACATGTTGCGCCATTTCTTGATTAAATTTGTTACTTTTAAAGATATTAGGGGTGTCCATATTGAGAGCACTGTCCATATTGGGTACAAGTACCTTATTATCCATCTTTAGCTAAAATTTGTTCATCCGTGCGAAGCCGGACGGGTCAGCAAGTGCAAAATAAATCTGTTAAAATGACTTATGTAAAATTAATTATGACAATTCATCATAATGAATTATGATTAATCAAACTGTAAAATGAATTATATATATATATATATATATATATAGTAAAGAATTTTAGAACGTTATAAAATTTAGCATTTAATAGATACATGATTAACACCAACAACATTCAAATAAAAGTTATTTTAATTCAATTTAAATGCTAAGCACTCATTTTATATAAATCTAAAATAGATCGAAAATAAATCGACATATTCATTCCTTTACAAAAAGATTTATCACAGCAAATTTTTAATGTAAGATTGATCTCAGAAGACCTCAATAAAAACAAAAAAGAAAATCTGGAGTGACTCCACTCGACTTTCCGAATGTTAAGTAATTAACGGTTGTATGAATAAATAAAAGTAAGAGAAGTCATTAAATAAACAAAACAAAAAATTATAATAGGGTATATAAATACTTTTCTCTATATAGCATGTTGTTTAAATTAACGCTATTGCCCTTCAAATAATTTTAACCCATAGATCATAACGATAAAGAAATTTTCTTTGTGTTCCTGTAAAAAATTATAAATGCTAGACTCAATAAAATCTATAGAGTTCGTGTGACGGTGACCTATATCAATTATATAAATTTTCAGCTCAATCGGACGCGGCGTTAAGACCCCATCGCACTTTAAATAATTTGAGTCCATAAGCCACAATGATAAAGAATTTTTCGTAGTGTCCCTGTACAAAAAACTATACTTGTTAGATTCACCAAAATCTATGTAGTTCGTGCAACGGTGACCTATAACATATGTATAAAATTTCAGCTCAATCGGATATAGCGTTTAGACACGCTATCGCACTTTAGCGAATTTGACTCCATAAGGGCATAATGATAAAAAAAAATTTCGTAGTGTCCCTGTACAAAAAACTATACTTGTTAGATTCACCAAAATCTATGTAGTTCGTGCAACGGTGACCTATAACATATGTATACATTTTCAGCTCAATCGAATAAGGCGTTTAGACGCAATCGCACTTGGGCCCATAAATCATTATGATAAAGAAATTTTCGTTGTGTCCCTGTAAAAATCTGTAGGTGCTAGACTCACCGAAATCTATACAGTTCATGAGATGGTGACCTGTAGCATGTACATAAATTTTCAACTCAACTGGATGAGGCGTTTAGACGCTATCGCATTTTAAATAATTCGAGCCCATAAGCCACAATGATAAACATTTTTTTTTTTTTTTTTTTATGTTCCGCTAAAAAATTATAAGTGTTGGATAGTCCATATTTCATATAGTTAGTGTGATTGTGATCTATAACATGTATATAAATTTTCAGCTTAATCCGATATGGCGTTTAGACGGTATCTCATTTTAAAAATTTGAGCCTGTAGGGCATAATGATAAAGAATTTTCCGTTGTATCCCTACAAAAGAACTATACGGGTTAGATTCACCAAAATTTATAAACTTCGAGAAACGGTGAGCTTCAGCATGTGTGTAAATTTCCAGCTCAATTGGACAAGGCGTTTAGACACATCGCAGTTTAAAATTTAGGCCCATATAGACCATAATGATAAAGAATTTTTCTTTGTGTACCTGTAAAAAATCTGTAAACGCTAGATTCACCAAAATTTATACAGTTCGTGCAGCTGTGACTCATAATATGTGTATAAATTTTCAGCTCAGTCGAATAAGTCAGTTAGACGCTATCGCACTTTTAAAAAAAATGGGCCCATACACCATAATGATAAAGCATTTTTCTTTGTACCCCTGTAAAAAAAACTATAAGTACTAGATTAACCAAAATCAATAAGGTTCGTGCAATGGTGACCTTCAACATACGTACCAACTTTCAGCTCATTTTAACAATGCGTTTAGACGCTATAATGTTCACTCACACGCATACATACACACATATACACGTACATCATTGTAAAAATAGTAAATATGAATTCATGGGACCTAAAAACGTGTAGAGATACTAAAATCCCAAACTCAGATTTTTGAGATGATTACAATACTTTCCTCACTATAGTGTTCGGAAAGTAAAAATAAGAAAAAAGTCCCCAAATTTTTAAATTAAATAACTCTGCCTAATCTGTATATCTATATATTAATACGTGAAGCAAAAACTTTGTACCCCTTTTTACGAAAATTGCGCGGACGGAGGATTATGAAATTTCGCACACTTATAGTTTATATAGAGAAGAAGTGCAGAATGCTAATATTTTTTAAAAATACAACGACAAAGACGAGAAATTGGAACATTTGTGAAACGACAAAGGTGCAATTCAAAGCCTATATTATCGGGTTTTATTTCCAGATTAAAATTAGCATTTTCATTTTTTTATACTGTTGCCAAAATTTTGAAATTTCAATTAATAATAAAAAGTTAATATGTTAATAACAATAATAAAAGTTAATAACAATGAGTTATTTTTTAAATAGCCAGTTTCATCTGAAAGAGTTATCGCAGAATGCTAATATTTTTTAAAAACACACAAGTTTTGCATTATATATATACTAATTATATATACTAATTAATCAACTCAACTCAACTCAACTCATTCAATTTGTATAGATCAGTTTCTAAAGAAATCAACCTAAAATAAAAAAAAAATAACGATTTTTTCTACTGACGATGAAAGTTTTTTTCTACTTTTATTATGCCTCGACATAGAACATTAACGGGTCGGAGTGAGAGACAAAGAAGAAGGAATCTATATTTGCGGACACATAATAATAATAGTAATGAAAATACAAATAGTGTTAATAATATACAGAATGAAGAAGTGAATTTGACAGATAAATTTAAATGTGCACGAAATGTCATTCCAAAAGTTTTTTATAGTTATGATTGTGGATTAATGGATTTGGAATGCAGGTTTTGCAATGCGAAACATTTTGAATCTGAAGTCACTTTAGGTGACAGAACTGCATTAACTTCATGTTGTCATAAGGGTAAAGCAATATTACCGCCCTTAAGTCAAAATGAATATTTTAAATCATTGTATGATGGACTTATTTCAAATGAACCTTCAATAAAAAGTAAGTCAAAAAATTATAGTCAGTATAGTCTTTGACAATAGAACCTTAATAATGTTTAAACTTATAATTTTAATTAATTATGGTCGAATTTCGACCACTGGGCGACCACTAGTATATATAAATTACGTGTCACGATGTTTGTCCGGGGTAAACTCCTAAACTAAGGAACCGATTTTAATGAAATTTTGCACACTGTGTGCAGTTTGGTCCAACTTGAGAGATAGGATAGTTTTTATCTCAATTTATTGTCACAATATTGTTTTATTGCAATGAACAATATTCCTGTGACGTCACAGTAGGTAAAATCGCCGAACACGTGGCCGATATTTTGTAAACAAACTAGATTCAAGATGCTATTTTATTGTTACGCATAACATTTTCCTAAACATTTCTCCAGTGAAACTTAATAATCAGATATCTGTTCAAACAAGAACAAAAGAGAAATGTAAACAACTGAATCGAATGATAAAGTTACGACTATTCCATATCGTAAAATTGCAGAACATTTTATGTATACACACACACACGCATATATATATAATAAATAAAATATTAATAAGAACATTTTATTACCAGCTGATATTCTTGTAGCCTCGAACCCAAAGTGGGAATATGGTCCATTATTTGTTAATTATAGACCTTTATTAAAGTTGCTCCAAAATATCTGTGAGTTCCCCATTAATTTAATTGTTGCCAAAAAAAAAAAAAAAACGAGTTCATTTTCTTTCGACATAAAAATAAATACATTTAATCAAACGTGAACGTTAAAGAATTATAAAAAGTTAAATTATGCATCTCACGAAAATTGACGTCATAATCAATTTAAAGATTTTATACACATTGATAAAGTGCTAATGTAGTTCTATCATAGATATAGTAATATATATAGATCACTCATCCCCATGTTATCGTACAAAGATTTTTGATGCCGAAAAAAAAAAAAAATAAATAAAAGCTTTAGAAACAGCCATTAAGTGGTATTGAAAAAAAAAAAAAAAAAAAAAGAAAGAAAGAAAGAAAGAAATATGAATTTGAAACTGTATCTGGAGTCTTCCATTTCCCTTTAGCAAATAAATTATTCATAAATTTTATTTGCTAAAATATTAGTATGTATTCCCGTGTGTATTCACTCGGGGAAAGACGGCCATATTTTGGTAAAAACGTCGTCTTTTCCCAAATGAAAAGGAATAACTTTTTTCTCCCCAATGATCACTCTATTCTATATATGCTATACTATATCTATGAGTTCTATACGCAAGCGAAGTGTGACTCACTGACCGTCTGTGCAGCCAAGAAAAAGATTTCCTATGTTAATTGCCCACTGGATTTTTTGTAAGAAATTATTAAAAATCGAGGAAATTTATTTCCCGATTTTAATCCTTATATTTGGGTATCTATATATTAATAGGCAAGCATAAATTTTGTTGTCCCTTTTTAACATATTAATTATGCGATTAGAGGGTTGAAAATGGTATCATTCGAAAGGTATGGTTAGCCGGAAGGTGCGAATACAAATATTATTTTCTTACGATGTCAAGAAGGTATTTAAAAATACTTTTATTTTTTATGCATTTTCCCCCATTTTTCCCTTTCATACACGTATTCCTTTACATTAAAAAATACCTAAAAGTGGAAAGTTGTTAAATCTGGCAATTTCATAAAACTCAAATAAAACCATAAACACAGTAATTTGTATAGCATCCTTATACGCAAGCGAAGTGATGACGTCACTGGCCGCCCGTGGAACCACAAAAAAGATTTCCTAAAGATTTGATTTATGAGAAATCATTTTTTTATTTTCTAATTTATTTATGATGTAATTTCCTTCTTTTTTGTTTTATGATTTATGTCAGCTGTAATTTAAAGAGATATTAGCCGTACGATAAATTTCATGTTTGTGTATTAATATGTAAATAATATATATTATTTAATTTTTGAAACTTCAAATGTTCTTTGTTATTTGTCTTTTGGCAACAAAAAGTGACTTTATTTATTCATTTAAATATTTGGTTCTTTTATCGTTTGATTGACAAAAAATTGTCAATTAAATGCTCATTTAAATCTGGCTCATTTAAAATGGCAAACTTAAAGTTTCGATTGTAAACATAAACATTTCATTTCAAAGGGTGATATTTACACATTAAATATCAAACTAATACATAAGGAAAATGGTAAATATTCTATCATAATTTGAAGTTAAATTTGTTTTCAAATGTCTAAATAAAGTATCTGATATAAGATACTAATATGTTGCAGCGGAAGATATTTAATATCTGTCGTTCTTGGCGGGAAAAAAATCGCCAAATTATCTGGCGAACATATTTAATTCCTTTCAAAAAGCATGGTTATTTTAACAACGTATATTAAGAGAGCAATCAATAGTATGAAATAATATTTCATACAACAGATATTCAGAAAATATACATCTGGTATGCATATTTTCGTATTACGTTTTTGATCGCCAAGTACAGAAAACGCCAAGGACGACATAGTTTTGAAATTTAAAATTAAAATTTTGTCAATTTGACAGCAAGATAACTTAATCTAGCACATGTACACGATAAATAATTTATAATTATATCCCAATATGGGGATTAAAATCGGGAAATAATTTTCCACAATTTTTAATTTTTTTTTTTTTTTTTTTTTTTTTTTTTTTACAAAAAATCCAATGGACGATTGACATAAAAAATCTTTTACTTAACCCCAGCAACGGTCAGTGACGTCACACTTTGTTTACTCATATCTTTTGCATCAGTAAAAAAAAAGTAGAAGAGATGGAAAAACTTTTGATTTCCGGTTTTCCATAAATTTACACGTTTTGAGATATCCTTGCAATTCAATTAACTGAAATTGACTACTTATTTTTAAAAAAGTGGATTTATTATTCTTTCCTCTGCTTATATAAGAAGATAGTATAAGATTCAGAAAAATTTTAGATTTTCGGTTTTCGACAAAGTTACACGTTTTGAAATTTCCCGAACTCTATTCGACCATTTTTGAAATATCTTTCTTTTTGAGTTCAAACCATAGAATAATAATAAAGGAAGAAGGAGCATAAGTGTTTCTACATAAGCTGTTGTGTTGCCACAACAAACAGCGATAATAGCGCTGAGGATGGGTGCCCTACTTCAAGGTTGAGAGGAGCAAAAGTAGCTTTCGCTGGCATTTCACTAGAAGGGGTTTGTAAGCATTAAAAGTATTGGCGCGCTCCTTCTTCCTTTATTATTATTCTATGGTTCAAACACTATACCTTATGAACCAATGGAATTAATTTAACAGAATTTGATATTTGGTTGGACCTTGGTTTGACATGGTACCGATTAGCTTTTGGGCTGTATCACCGAACAAGAGGGTTTTCACGTTGCGATTTTCTCTCATTTCAGGAAAGGCCCAACATCTACAGAGAGAAATATATTAAGTAAAACTCTGCTGATTCAGTTAGAGTGCATATCGGCAAACAATTGCCGCAGCTGTTTTGCAATTTAATTCCATTAAGACAAGGCAATAACTTTGTTTTACATTGCTTTGCAAAACAAATGGTCGAGTTTCGACCACTGGGCGATACTAGTAGATATGTATTAGTTATCGCGGGTGTTAGATTGAATTATTTTGCTGTCAAATTGACAAAATTTTAATTTTAAATTTCAAAACTCTGTCGCCCTTGGCTTTTTATTATTATTATTATTATTATTTGGCGATCAAAAGCGTAACACGAAAATATACATGCCAGATGTATGCATTGTACGAAATGTAATATGTATTATTCATTGTACGTATGTATGACATGTAATATGTATTGTACGAAATATTGTTTCATATTATTCATTACTCTTTTAATATAAGTTGTTAAAATAACCATGATTTTTGAAAGGAATTAAATATTTTCGCCAGATAATTTGGCGATATTCTTTTTTTTTCGCCAAGGATGACAGAAATGAAATCTATTCCGCTGCAAAATATTAGTATCTTACATCAGATATTTTATTTAGACATTTGAAAACAAATTTGACTTCAAACTATGATAGAATATTTATCATTTTTCTTTTAATTAGTATATTATTAGTATATTAAAATTTAAAAGCATGGTATATAAAAAGTTTTTTTTTTTTTTTTTTTTTTTCTTATAATTATTCTTATCTTAATCCTCAATGTTTCCCATCTTTATTAACTTGAATTTACTATTAAAATTTTAACATACTCAAAAACTTCTCATCACTTCGTTAAAATACACTAAACTTTTCCAAAATCTTTTTCTATTTAAAATGATACATGTATTTACTTTAAATGTCCAATATTTCATAAGATTTCCAATTTTAAAGTTTTAAAATATTTATCAAATTTACTTATTTTTCTGGTTTAGCCTTATTGTTTTCCTTTTTATAACTACAGCTGTTGCCCTCTTTAAAATATTTAAAATGATGAGGTCATTTTATAGTAAAATTATCCATAATAGCATATATTATATTTCACTCCTCCATAAAAATTGATTTTAAAATCTTCTGCTTCTTTTATGCTTTTATTTTAATTGAATTTTAATACAATTTAATTTATATATTAGCCATTTTAGCATTTTTATCCTAAGTAGCATTAGAAATAATATATATCACTTCTCCATTACAATTTATAGGACCCTACAATAAAAATAATTTGTGCTTAATATCAACTCTACGAAAATTTTTATGAATCGCTTCCAAATTTTGACCTAAGGTTCAAATCTCAATCCTGTGGGTTTTTACATCGGCTACATACAACGTTGTCGTCTTTGTTCGTAAATAATAATTTGACTGTACTAAATAGTTTACAGCCGTATAATTCAACGTATAACTTAGTCACAGCAACGCGTGGCCGGGTCTGCTAGTAAATTAAATAATTCAATACATTTTTGTCACAAGGAAATAAAACGTTTAATGCTACGTTTGTTGGGAATGTTGTAGACTTGCTAAATTTAACTATAAAGAAGAAGAAATCGCACAAAAAGTCAAAATACGCATATTTTTTATAAGGCTTAATTTTTTAAATTAAAAAAAAAATGTATGAAATGAAAGTTTACTTCATTTGAAATATTTTTTTAACTAAAGTATATGTCTATAGAGCATTTCCTCGTGACGTCATGTGGTTGGCAAAAAAGCGCGCTCGACTTTCCCGCGCCCCGCCCACCATTGATTTTCCGTTGGTAGTAATCAAGTAATCAAGAGATCCCAAGCCTTTTTGCCAACCACTCATAAAAGTTGAGATGTTTGTTTACAAAAAAGGAACTGCCCTATAATCAAAGAATGCGAGAATATATTGTATACATAATAAAACTACTTTGATTGGGTGGGTTAATTGTTGGTAATTGGTTAGTTGTGTGGGTCATTTGGATATTGGTTGGTTGGGTGGATCATTGGTAATATTTATACATAAAAAACTTTTGTTTATTCACATTATAGTTCGGTTAACATTTTTCTACATTTATTTTTATTACTAATATTTTTAATTTTAATAATCTGTTTTCATTATAATTATTACTGCATAATACATGCATATATATTTATATCATATGAATAAATAAATAAATTTGGTCTTATTAAAAATAAATTTTTGTTAGTTTTAAATCTGGAAAATGCTTATAATGCTTCATTTCATTTCTTTCAATGAAAAAACTATTAATTAAATTGTAATAAAATAAATATATTAAACATATATAAATATATTTTTAAAATATATATTAAACATTAACAACTAAAAAAAATAAATAAATAGACAGGGTCATATTAGTTTTCAATCTTAGCTGTAATTCTCGATTTTTACTTTTACCGTACATAGATGACAGCATTCCTTTTATTCTTCAAGTGAACTTTTGATATTTTTAGTAATTGATTAAGAAAAAATAAATGTTAATATTTTTATTTTATAATATTTGGTTTATTAATACACAGAGATCAATTATAAAGTAATTTATTTTTATTATTTTTAAATTTATATCAATATTCGCCATAAAACAGTTAGACTTTTATACGAATTGCATTTACTCAACTCTCTCCGTTACCGACATAATTTCTTCATTTTCGGTAGTTTCTAGTATGTTTCCACGATTAATTATAATTAATTATAGAAACATACTACAGTGGATAATCAAATTATTAGATTTTTTTTTTTTTTTTTTTTTTTTACATTTTTTCGATTTTTTGATTTTCTAAAAAAATACTAGACGAAATGGCCCGGAACCTCAAGCATGCAAATAACATTTTAAAATCTCAGATTTTCCACTATCGATTTACTTCAGAGTGCAAATACGCGACCAACCGCAAATTGAAGAAGAACAAAAATTCTTTGGATCGCCCTGTATCATAAAAAGCTACAAATGGCTTGTAACTTTGACACATGAATGCACATACTATGTACAATATCTATGTGTTTTGCATTTACAGTAAATATTTTTTTTTTACTGCGCATGCGCGAAAGGTAGAATTTTTTTATTACATAGGTTAAAAGCTAGATATATTGGAAAGCTTTAATCAAAAGTTCATTTTAACCCGTTTACCTGCCAATTAAAAATTACGCGATTCTTTTCTCAGTGCCACCACACTGTAAATACAAGTGTCTGAAATTCAGACAAAATTGTGTCTGAAACGGGTGTTCAATTTTAAGATGCTAAAAAGTGTCTTAAAAGGCACATCGTTTCACACTCGAAACGTCTGAAATTCCGCCATCTTTGATCCTGTCTGAAGTGAATATTTTTCATAGATAAATAAATAAAAAGAAAGATGCGTTTTATACTGTTTACCTGTGAGAAATAGATTTTAGAATCTCCTAGAGCATAGAATATATATATTAATAATTTTAAAATAATAGTCCCCGTTTCCCCGGCGGGAATCGAACTGACAACCAATGGATTCAAAGTCGAGTGTCTTCCCAATCAAGCCATCGGTGCTCACGCTGAACTTTGCTTGTATAACGAAATATATTCTAGTATCCGTAAAACAAATTGAAGTTTTATGTCTTTGCAATAAAACTGTTCATAAGAAGTAAAGCTTAATACATATTATCTTAAATTTCATGTGTAGAGGTTTAGAGTTTTTTTTTTTTTTTTTTTGTAAAATGCGTAATAAATATGAAAAAATAGTAGCCTATATATTTTAAACGATTTTTTTTTTTTTTTTTTTAAACTGGTATTTGCAAGAAAACAAACTATATACATGAAACCAAAAAAAAAAAAAAAAAAAAAAAGGAAACATAAAATAATTTTTAAAACGCGAAAAAAATATCAATTATGCACAAATTGTTTAAGATTGTTTAGCTACGAATTCGTTTTCTTAGCTACAAGTTACATGCTTCGTTTATCTTAATATTTTTTTGATTCATTACGTGTGAGAATTTTAAATAAAAATTAACTTTGTTTTTTAATTTTTAACAGAATAAGATCCGTGTCTAAGTATTTTAAATAAGTTAACTACTTATATTACATAAAATAATGTCAAATTTATTTGTTTAAAAAAAATGTTAAAACAGGATATGCATGCTGCTTAAAGTAGATTCCATATGGAAAATTTGTTAAGTAATACAAATGTCTGAATTTCTAAGTGTCTGAAATTTGTAATGTCTGAATTTTTAAGTGCATAAATTGTAAAATGTCTGAAATTTTATGTGTCTGAAAATGTTATATGTCTTAATTCCAGACATATCGACCTTATTCAGACACTTATCTGAGCTCATTTATAAAAAAGACACTTACGTGTCTTAATTTAAGACAGCACATGCGTCTGAAATTTTGCATGCGTAAGTGTTTCAGACATTTATGTGTCTGAATTGACATTTCAGACACACTTCTGTCTGAATTTAAGACGCTTCTATTTACAGTGCATTTTCCCCACAGAAGAGCGTAGTTTTGCGTTTACTGTTCCAGAAACCTTCCCTTTTTCCGATTCCTCCCACTTTCATCTTCTCTGAAATAGGTAAAACCTTCCAAAAGACTGTCACGGTCATTCCAAAACCATGGGGCTAATTTCACAGGTAACAGCATAACACAAAGGACCTCACTTCGGAAAAGCGTATATATACGCCCGAGACAATTAGGGGGTTGATAGAGTAAAAATTAAGCAAATTTTCGGCAAAAGAGCTAAGTAGATTTTAGGCATTTTACAGAGTTGAAATTTCATAAACGGTTTTTTACATGTTGCGTATTTAATTTGAAGACCCATTATTTCCAACTACGTTATAAAAATTCTTTTTTGTGAAAAACCCCTTATGAAGTCTTAAATCTTAGAAAATAAATAAAAATATGTTAGAGTTACAAAGCTATAAGGAATTTTTCACACACACACAAAAAAAAAAAAAAAAAAAAAAAAAAAGTAAATAAATAAATAAATAAAATAAAAAATGTATTGTATATGTTGGAGTATCGCACCACTCCCCCCTTTCCCGATGGTGTGAATTTTTAATATGAGTATTTTTCAAACAAACTCGTCAATACCATTGAAATGAATTGCTGAACTATATAGCAATGACAACTTAAAAAAAAAAAAATTATCGGTTAAAACAAATATTTGAAAAGAAATAAGTATTTTCTCAGAAGTCATCTATAAATCAGAAAATTGACTATTTCCACATATATACTTCTAAGATGAAAAAGATTTATAATGAGAAAAAATATTAATGAATAATTTGTACTGATTAAATTTGTATAAGAAGATATAGGAGAAAGTTTTGTGAAGGGCTCGGCATTTTACTTTAAATATTATATTTATATTAACCCTGCAGTTCTCTTATATTTAATTCTTAGCATGTTTTAATTTCCTATGAAAACGACAATTTAGAAATAGTTTCTAGACGACTTCATTAGTTAGGAATACATGTTATTTTCCTCAAAATATTTTAATTATATAATTTAAAATAATTCTAATGTATTATACAGAAAATGGGAGCAGAATTGGAGCGTGAAATACGGAGGTAAATTTTGAATTTGAATTTTTAATCATTTAATATATAAGGGAAGGAATACCGTGAAGTTTCTATCAGTTTAATTTTAAAGAAAGTATTTTCTCTTAGCCATATGTATGACAGAGAACGTATTCTTTTTGAGTCAAATTTTCGAAATTGAGTTTTTGTTATATTTACACGTTTTGAGGTCCCCTGAATCCAAAAAATAGTTCTTTAGCAATTGGTCTGTGTGTGCGTCTGTGTATCTGTCTGTGTGTCTGTTATAAGCATATCTCAAGAACAAATGTTAGCAGGAAGTCCAAACTCAGTATTCTGAATATGTATCGTATAGAGATGCTGTCCTAAACATGCCGTTGAGATCAAGCAAATTGTTCGTGTACATGGACATCCAAGAGAATTCAAATACATTACGCCTATGAGGGAAATTGCAAGTAAGTAGAGTTTAACATCTACAGGCTGCACTAAACAAATCCAATGAATATATATTAGTTCCCCATCATACTATAGGTATGGGGAACTTAGGTAATCGTGAAAAATTTCGACTTCGATTTTTTTACTTTTTTACACGTTTTCAGGTGTGAGGAATCCGAAAATGACAAAATTTGTACGGTGTCTGTTAGTGTGTTATCCTGTTAGTGTGTTAGTCCGTTAGTTTGTTAGTCTGTTTACACGATATCTCACGAACAAATGATCGTAGAGAGGTCAGACCAGTTTTAAAATATTACTTTCGACACTGGCAAGTACCCTATTTATTTGCAACATTTGAATTAAAAACTTCGTAAGTTATTTGAAATTTATGATTTTCTTAACATTGGAGAATAGGGCAAAATTTCACTTAAACTTGCATTAAATAAAAAAATGTTTGCTGTAAAAATGTCAGACCAGCTTTAAAATATCAGTTTTGATGCCGGAATGAACATCAGTTACTATAAACATGCTACTTTAAATATTTCGCAAGTTATTGGAAATTTACGAATTTCATAACATGACAGAATAGGACAAAATTTCACATAAACGTCAATTTTGAGGGATGTTTTCATCGTAAAGATGTCAGACTACTTTAGAAATACTATTTAGGATACTGGCATGAATATTATTCACTATGAATTTTCCAATATAATAATTTCGTAAGTTATTAGAATTTTGCGAATTTCTTATCATAACAGAATAGGGCAAAATTTTACACAAACGTCAATCTTGAGGGATATTTTCATCATAAAGATGTCAGACCACTTTTGAAATATTATTTAGGATACTGACATGAATACCATAGAGTATGAATTGTCCAATTTAAAAAATTCGTAAGTTATTTGGAATTTACGATTTACTTAAAATGGCGGAATAAGGCAAAATCGAGCATAAACGTCCATTTTGAGGATCATAAATATATCAGACGATTTCAAAATAACATTTATGATACTTGTATGAACATAATTGACTACAAATATTCTAATAGGAAAATTTCGTAAGTTGTTCGAAATTTAAGATTTTATAAACATAGCAAAATAGGGCGATATTTCATATGAATACGCATTTTTGGGAAAGTTGCATTGGAAATAGTAGCATGAAAATAAACTACGACATTGATCCCAATAAAATAAATTAATAGATTAGAATAAGATATCGAACTGAATGGTGGGTAGCCTATTAGGCGAGGATTTCGTTCTGTCACTGTGTCAAGCATTTGGTCAAATTTATTTCTCTTAACATATATATAATATGTCCTGTACAAGAAATTTATAAGAACATACATATGATGGGGAACTGAGCAGAATCCACCTATGCCAACTAGTTTTTTATAGGCATAAAAGAATATTTTATGTAGAATATGGTATGAAAATTCTTAACCATTCGTTTACAGCTACACAAAATAACTAGAATATAATGGGATAATACTTGAAAAATGATGGAAGTGCATTTCAGGCAGTGCTATATATTATTAATGTAGGATTATATTTCAATGCACAATGTGGTATGTACATAATTTTTAGAAGATGTACAGGATTGCCAATAGTTAAGCGAAAACATCCTTTTTTACTGAATGCAATTAGTAGAAGTGCTTTATTATAATATTTTACTATATTCATTAAAACTGCTCAGAAATTAGAATTAATTCCTCATTTCCATATGGTAAATTAAACACATTTAAAACTAACTATTTAACGTTTGTTTTTTAATATTGACACTTTTGAGGTTCCCTGAATATTAAAGTAATGTTTTTATCGTTTAATCTTTGTCTATGTCTTTTATCAGAATAAATAAATAAATTAATAAATTCAGGCAGTTCAAATGTTGTATTTTGAAGTTAATATAAGGTTGTTACTTGAAAAAGTTTATCGAAATTCATAAATTTCAAGGAATGTTGCGGGTGAAAGTTGTCTGAATAATTTAAAATGAGCACTTAAATTTAATAACAGCTTTTGAATTTTTTTTAATTGTAAGTACAATATTAAAACGCGGGATTGAGGAGGGCGCTAGCCCCTTCTCATTTAAAATTATTTGTCAAGTGAACCTTTTCCGAAGCCTATTTTAAATTGTTTTTAAAGAGAGTTTATATAAGAGTATTCGTTATCTTATACCTTAATGTCCTGTCTGTCTTTATGGTATTAAATTTCGGTGTAAGAGAAAGAATATAATGTTCTTGAAAACATTTAAATTTCGATTTGTATTCAAAATACTCCAAACTATCAAGTTATAGAAGAAATTATTTCAAATCAACGATTAAAACTCTTGTATCTGGAATTAGGCTTAGCTTTGTTCAATAATTGTACTACCTGATTTTTTCGAAAAAATAAAAACTTAAAATATATGTGTTACATTCTTTAATCTTTAAAGTCTTGTCTAATTAAAATAAACTTAAATTTTTAACCAGAATAAGAATTTATCATTCTTGTCATCTAAAGTTTATATATATATATACTAGAAGACCCGGCCACGCGTTGCTGTGACTAAGTTATACGTTGAATTATACGGCTGTAAACTATTTAGTACAGTCAAATTATTATTTACGAACAAAGACGAAAACGTTGTAGGCGATGTAAAAACCCACAGGGTTGAGATTTGAAACTTATTTCAAAATTTGGAAGCGATTGATAAAAATTTTCGTAGTGTTGATATTAAGCACAAATTAATTTTATTGTAGGGTCCTATAAATTTTAATGGAGAAGTGATATATATTATTTCTAATGCTACTTTGGATAAAATTGCTAAAATGACTAATATATAAATTAAATTCTATTAAAATTCTATTAAAATAAAAGTATAAAAGAAACAGACGATTTTAAAATCAATTTTTATGGAGGAGTGAAATATAATATATGCTATAATGGATAATTTTACTATAAAATGACCTCATCATTTTAAATATTTTAAAGAGGGCAACAGCTGTAGTTATAAAAAGGAAAACAATAAGGCTAAACCAGAAAAATAAGTAAATTTGATAAATATTTTAAAACTTTAAAATTGGAAATCTTATGAAATATTGGACATTTAAAGTAAATACATGTATCATTTTAAATAGAAAAAGATTTTGGAAAAGTTTAGTGTATTTTAACGAAGTGATGAGAAGTTTTTGAGTATGTTAAAATTTTAATAGTAAATTCAAGTTAATAAAGATGGGAAACGTTGAGGATTAAGATAAGAATAATTATAAGATTAAAAAAAAAAAAAAATTATATACCATGCTTTTAAATTTTAATATACTAATAATATACTAAGTAAAAGGAAAATGATAAATATTCTATCATACTTTGACGTCAAATTTGTTTTCAAATGTCTAAATAAAATATCTGATGTAAGATACTAATATTTTGCAGCGGAATAGATTTCATTTCTGTCATCCTTGGCGAAAAAAAAAGAATATCGCCAAATTATATGGCGAAAATATTTAATTCCTTTCAAAAATCATGGTTATTTTAACAACTTATATTAAAAGAGTAATGAATAATATGAAACAATATTTCGTACAATATATATTACATGTCATACATACGTACAATGAATAATACATATTACATTTCGTACAATGCATACATCTGGCATGTATATTTTCGTGTTACGCTTTTGATCGCCAAATAATAATAATAATAATAATAATAAGCCAAGGGCGACAGAGTTTTGAAATTTTAAATTAAAATTTTGTCAATTTGACAGCAAAATAATTCAATCTAACACCCGCGATAACTAATACATATCTATACCCAAATATAAGGATTAAAATCGGGAAATAAATTTCCTCGATATTTAATAATTTCTTACAAAAAATCCAGTGGGCAATTAACATAGGAAATCTTTTTCTTGGCTGCATAGACGGTCAGTGAGTCACACTTCGCTTGCGTATAGAACTCATAGATATAGTATATCATATATAGAATAGAGTGATCATTGGGGAGAAAAAAGTTATTCCTTTTCATTTGGGAAAAGACGACGTTTTTACCAAAATATGGCCGTCTTTCCCCGAGTGAATACACACGGGAATGCATACTAATATTTTAGCAAATAAAATTTATGAATAATTTATTTGCTAAAGTGGAATGGAAGACTCCAGATACAGTTTCAAATTCATATTTCTTTCTTTCTTTTCTGTTTTTTTTTTTTTTTTTTTCAATACCACTTAATGGCTGTTTCCAAAGCTTTTATTTATTTTTTTTTTCGGCATCAAAAATCTTTGTACGATAACATGGGGATGAGAGATCTATATATATTACTATATCTATGATAGAACTACATTAGCACTTTATCAATGTGTATAAAATCTTTAAATTGATTATGACGTCAATTTTCGTGAGATGCATAATTTAACTTTTTATAATTTTTTAACGTTCACGTTTGATTAAATGTATTTATTTTTATGTCGAAAGAAAATGGACTCGTATTTTTTTTTTTTTTTTTTTGTGGCAACAATTAAATTAATGGAACTCACAGGAGCAACTTTAATAAAGGTCTATAATTAAAAAATAATTGCAATAAAACAATATTGTGACAAAAAATTGAGATAAAAACTATCCTATCTCTCAAGTTGGACCAAACTGCACACAGTGTGCAAAATTTCATTAAAATCGGTTCCTTAGTTTAGGAGTTTACCCCGGACAAACATAGTGACACGTAATTTATATATATATACAGATATATATATATATATATTCCGAGACATAAGAATTCTTTTGACAAAAGAATTCTATGGGTGGAGGGAGGTAATGTAGATCTCGAAAGCACACATGGAATCTTAAAAGTTTAGCTTCCTTCTTCTTTTATCTTTAACATGAGAGGAACAGTTTCTGGATTAAAAAAAGAGAAAGAAAGAGAGAGAATGTTTTTTTTCAATAAGATGTGAGAAAAACCTAATTTCATAAAGTGCTTTATCTTTGTAACTCATTCACCAACTTACGTAACTTAAAAATTACTTCCTTACTTTTTTTCTTTTTTGTCATACATTTCGACCGGCTCAAATGCATAAGCTGCCAAGTATTTCGTTTTTCTTTTATATATCTTCAGTTCTTAAAAAAAAAAAAAAAAAAAAAAAAAAAAAACTAGTATGTTGTAGCAATCACAAGACTCTCTTCTATATATATTATCTTATACAAATTCACGCAGTACAAATTATATTATTTAGTAAATCATTATTCATTAAAATTATTCTTCATAAAGAATGCAGACGATTTTTATCTTAGATAGGTATAACACAAAAAAGGACCCAAAAGAAAGTCAATTTTGATCCGAAATCAGAGGAAATGCATTTTTCCCCCGTTAAAAATGAAAATAAAAATTGATAAATTTGTTTCTATAGCTATCACAAATATATGGTTCAACCATTCGTTTTAAAGGTATTAGGGCTGTTTGAAATACACCCATATCGAAAATTTGCACCCGTGAGGTACTTAAACCCCAGGGGGGTGGAGGGGATGCCCCTAGATGCACCCAGTATATATGGAGAGCAAAGTAAAAATCATACAAGAAATTAATAAGTTTTTTTTTTTTTTTTTTTTTTTTTTTTTAACGGAAACAAAGGCGGTTATTCACTTCTAAATTATAAATGCGTATGTTTTGTTTGTATTTTTTCGCGAGTGTAGATAAACAGGTAAATCCGCGATTGTAATGAAATGCTCGCCCTCTGGTGGGCTAAGGTGAAATTATCACACCACTGCATATCCTCATATTATACAATCGACTTTCCATGATGAAATGGCGGAGAAAGAATAATAATTACACGTGGCTGTTATATTTACTAACAACTGCAGTGTTCAGAGAGCGCCATCTATCGATCATTACAAACGCGGATAGGACGATAATTCAAACACTCAAATAAAAGTTTATATGGAATATTTAGATATAAATTACTCTTATTTAAAAAAAAAATTAAAAATAAATATTTGGAAAAAAAAAAAAAAAAAAAAGGCAAAAGGATAAATGGCTTACATTACGTAAAGAACCTCGTCCAAAGAATGTATGCTTGTATTTATATTGCATTTCTAGAAATTTCTGCATATTGAGAGCTAATATTTAAATTAATTTGACGTAGAGTAGAATTTCGATCAAAATAATAATTACAATAAGTACAGTATTGATAACAACGAGAAAGTAAACTATTATGATGTGGCTACCACAAGACTTTCTGCTATAATAATATTACACGAATTCATGCACTACAAATTATTTATTAAATTATTATTTATGAAAATTATTTTCAATGATAAATGCTGACGATTTTTATCTGACAGAAGTATAACACTAAATGCCTAAAGAAAGTCAATTTTGTGCCAGCATCATATATATATATATATATATATATATATATATATATACTAATATATAAATGCGAAAATTTGGATGGATGGATGTTTGTTACTCAATCATCTATACTAATATATAAATGCGAAAATTTGGATGGATGGATGGATGGATGTTTGTTACTCAATCACGCCACAACGGCTAAACGGATCTGGATGAAATTTGGTACAGAGATAGAGAATAGTCTGGAATAGAACATAGGCTACTATTTATACCGGAAATTTGATTAGATTTTTTAAAATTAATTAAAATATGAAAATAATAAACTGGTAATTGACTTAATATAAGCCATTTAAATTTCTAAATGTTGCCAAAAAAGGTTTAGGAAATATTTTTATTTATTTATTGTTTTCAACATAAAATGAAATATGCTCTCACGCGAAAAATAAAAAATTACTAAATGTTAAATTGGTCGATGAGAAAATGACACTTTATAATCTATATTAATAAAATCAGAGTTTTGTCTGTAAATTTGTCGGAATCGAAAAATTTTGCGATATCTTCACGTTTTACACCCCATGAAAGCCGAAAATGACTTCAGAAAATTTTGCCTGTGTGTGTGTGTGTGTCTGTGTGTGTGTCATCGTGTCCGAATGTCGCTTTTTTGTCCGGGCATCACTTGAGAACGGCTGGACGGAATTCAACGACGCTTGGCAGGAATTTAGGTCTTCACCCAACTTAAAATTATATCTATCAACTTTTCGGAAATTCCCCCCCGTTCCCCCCCCTAGGGGGTAAAAGACTAAAACACGTTTGTCCGGGCATCACTTGAGAACGGCTGGACGGAATTCAACGACGCTTGGCAGGAATTTAGGTCTTCACCCAACTTAAAATTATATCTATCAACTTTTCGGAAATTCCCCCCCGTCCCCCCCTAGGGGGTAAAAGACTAAAACACGTTTGTCCGGGCATCACTCGAGAACGGCTGGACGGAATTCAACGGCGCTTGGCAGAAACTTAGGTCTTCACCCAACTTGAAATTATATCTATAGAAATTTTCAAAATTATGATTAGTGTTTAAATTGTGTGTAAAAAACGCCTGCGCATGCGCCATAAATATTTTTTCACTAAAATGCTTTGAATGAAAAAATGAAATATAAAAATAAATTTTTAAGTTAAAGACTTTTGTATTCGCGTGATTTTCACTACAAATTATGAAAAGATTAAAATGAAGTGTTGCCATCTAAGTTTCATACTTTAGTTAATTTTAAAAAATCTAATTGTCGTATCGAAAAACTGTTTACATCCCAGGATTCAGAAAAATCCCCTCTTTCATTTGGTACTGAGTTTGTAATGATAGGTCTGATATTTCTAATTTATTTTTCCCTTTATCCGTTTTTCCGTTGCCACTTAAATTTCATACTTTAGTTATTTTTTACAAATATAATTGTCGCATCGAAAAACTGTTTGAACCCCTGGATTCAGCAAAATCGCCCCTTTCATTCGGTATCAAATTTATAAATATAGGTCTGATATTTCTAATTTATTTTACCCTTTTTCCGTTTTCAACCCAGATTCGATATGGAACAGCTTTAGTATTGGATCCCTTTGGCAAAATTTGAAATTCGGCACCGAAGTAGCTCGGACGTTTCTCGCCAAGATCTTTAATTGCACAATTGAGATAGCCAATTCAGTTCATCGCAAAAATGGCTTAAAATATTTAAAGTCACCAAAGGGTTCCGATACTTAAGCTGTGCTTTTTGTATTTATTAGTGCTAGAGGCCTATTTCAGTCGGTACAGTTGTCGAATTTTTATAGGTCACTCTTAATTAGTGCTAGAGGCCTATTTCAGTCGGTTTATTGAATGAAGTCCCCCCAAGGCACAACTTTGACATGAGTCCCCCCCAGGCCCAACTTTGGCATGAGTCCCCCCCAAGGTACCCCTATTTCAGTCTGTACAGCGTTGTCGAATTTTTATAATACACTCTTAATAGTGCTAAGGGCCTATTTCAGTCGGTTTATTGAATGGGGATTTATTGAATGAAGTCCCCCAAGGCACAACTTTGACATGAGTCCCCCCCAAGGTACCCCTATTTCAGTCGGTACAGCGTTGTCGAATTTTTATAATACACTCTTAATAGTGCTAAGGGCCTATTTCAGTCGGTTTATTGAATGGGGATTTATTGAATGAAGTCCCCCCAAGGCACAACTTTGACATGAGTCCCCCCCAGGCCCAACTTTGACATGAGTCCCCCCAAGGTACAACTTTGACATGAGTCCCCCCCCAAGGCACACCTTTGACATGAGTCCCCCCCCCAGGCCCAACTTTGACATGAGTCCCCCCAGGCCCAACTTTGACATGAGTCCCCCCAAGGCCCAACTTTGACATGAGTCCCCCCAAGGTACAACTTTCATATGAGTCCCCCCCCAAGGCACACCTTTGACATGAGTCCCCCACAAGGCACACCTCCCCCTCATTTGGAAAAAGAGAAAAAACGTTGTTTTGCGGCTATAAGACAGTTTGGACTTCCAACGTTATTTGTTACAATATCTGCAGCTGAAACACATTGGTTTGATTTAATGAAAACTTTATCATGGAATTTAGATCGTCACGAATTAACTAAAGAAGAATTTGTCGATATTAACAAGTTTAGCAGTAGGCCTCTGGCACTAAATTAAAATCTGTCAATGTCAGATTTTCATGTTTTAAATAATGAAATAATGTCGTGTCTGTATAATTTTTATTTTTTATTATTATTTTTTTTTATTTATAATACTGTCTATTAAAGACTTCTGTGGTCACGAAATTTGGTGCGTAGATTGTTTGTATGCATCCGGCACTTATTGTAACTGCATTTCACGAAATTCGAAATCCCCCCCCCCTTCTCGGAGTCGGATGGCAATAAACATGTGTAAAAACATGTTTTTCCGTTTGAATTCGCTTTGAATTATCTTAGAATGGCGAATTTTGGTGTGTGGATATTGATTAAGTGTACGCATTATGTACATTAGTGGGATTTTGCAAAACTTCGAACTCACCCGCTGAGGGTGGGGAAGTAAGAAGTGGGTAAGTTGTGCCGAAGACAGTGGGGACCCAGACTCCTAACATTGGGAGCGAGAAAACCTCTACCAATCACAGCGAGAACTTAGGTTATTAATAAAGATATGGCATTTTGACAAATCATTTAAGTTTAACGTCCAGCGAAGCGGGCAAAGCCTGCTAGTTTTAAAATAAAATAGTAATATTGCAAATCTAACATATTTCTTCTGAATTTTATTTTATAGCATTTTTTTATATACCTCAACTTCAGATTTTTTTTTTTTTTTTTTTTTTTTTTTTTTTAGTACGGCGGATGAAACACGCTTGGCATAGAAGCTAATTCAGCATTATATTAAAGGTATTTTCTTATTGACAATTCTGGACAATTTTTTTAATTTTGATTCTGAAGTAGATCGGACATTTTTCGCCAAGGAAAAGATAGCGAAGTGATGACTTCACTGGCCGTTTGTGGATGCAAGAAAAATATTTCCTATGTTCAACGCCCATTGGATTTTTTGTAAAAAATTATTAAAAATCGAGGAAAATTTTTTCCAGATTTTAATCCACATATTTAGGTATAGATATGTATTAGTTATCATGCCCATGCGTTAGATTGTTATTTTTGTTGTAAAATTGACAAAATTTGAATTTTTAATTTCAAAACTCTAGGAAAAAAAAATGGCAAACTTCCATATTCGATT
Organism: Salticus scenicus; assembly: GCA_963930645.1. Classification (NCBI taxonomy): domain Eukaryota; kingdom Metazoa; phylum Arthropoda; class Arachnida; order Araneae; family Salticidae; genus Salticus; species Salticus scenicus. Next base: position 176,136,251 of record OZ005653.1, read on the forward strand.
GAAAACACAAACATTTCAAATCAAAGGATGATATTAACACAATAAATATCCAACTAATATACTAATTAAAAGGAAAATGATAAGTATTCTATCATAATTTGAAGTCAAATTTGTTTTCAAATGTCTAAATAAAGTATCTGATATAAGATACTAATATGTTGTAGCGGAATAGATTTGATATCGGTCATCCTTTGCAGAAAAAAAAATATCGCCAAATTATTTGGCGAACATAATTTAATTCCTTTAAAAAATCATGGTTATTTTAACAACTAATATTAAGAGAGTAATGAATAATATGAAACAATATTTCGTACAATGCATATTACGAAAATATACATCTGGCATGTATATTTTCGTATTACATTTTTGATCAGCAAATACAATAAGCGCCAAGAACGACGGAGTTTTGAAATTTAAAATTAAAATTTTGTCAATTTGAAAGCAAAATAACTCAATCTAACACACGCACATGATAACTAATACATATATATACCCAAATATGGGGATTAAAATCGGGAAATAATTTTCCTCGATTCTTAATAATTTTTTGCAAAAAATCCAATGGGCGATTGACATAGGAAATCATTTTCTTGCATTCACGGACGGTCAGTGACGTCACACTTTGCTTGAGTATAGGAACAATAATCGCATAAATTATATTTTGGTCTAAAACGGCAACAAAATTTTAAAAGTCGCCAAGGGCATTAAGGCTGTACCATGATCAAGTTTACATATTAATTAATTTATTTATTTTTCTATATACCAACTACTATTAACTAAGCATGAAGTATATATAACCACAAAATAATCATAGTAATAATAATAATTGTCTCATGCTATAGAAGTAGCCGATCATAGCATATTGTAATATTGTATGTGGCTTGAAATTGCTGTCATTCTATAGTTGATCGATTAAATTAAATAAATATAGGCAATAACTTGAAAGCAAATGTTATGTACATCACGTATAATGTTGTTCATTAATAACTGGGATTCAGATATAACTGTCCGTATCGAAACTGTCATATATGATAAGCACCCAAATGGAATCCCACGGGTAAGCCATGTCACAGGCAATAAGGACAGGCACCGGAGATTGCAAGGACGAACAGGACGCTGCCGAAGGTAGCGGGAACTCAAAGCGAGCTTTTGACCGATTTCAGTTTTTTTTTTTTTTTTTTTTTTCCATAAAGCTATATAGAAAAGAGTTTGCCAGCAAAGCGGGCAAAGCCGTCCAAAATTGTTTAAGAACTAAAATATTATTCAACAGTTCGCCGGGAGATGAAAAAAAAAAAAAAAAAATCTTTTATTTAAAAAAAAAAAAAAAAAAAAAAAACTTAAAAATTTGAAACTCATAAATATTATATGAATTTCACCACATAATTAAAATTTTTATTCACCAGTCACCAAATTATTATTAGAACCAGATTAATATCGTGCAATAGTGAACTAAAACCATACAAAGAAAGGTTCGAAATTAAATTCATAATTGACGACCCAGTTTTTATACTTCCGCAACGCAGTAGTGGTTTAGTACATGATATGAACGGATTTTAAATTTTTATCGCCATGTTGGCGATAACTTTTTATTTATTTATTTTGGCATTCAATGAGTTACAAATTTTTTGGGGTATACTTTATCAGACTCTGTTTTGCATAGCACCACAATGATAAGGTTTCATTACTTTACATATTATGATCAAACCGTCAGTTCCCAAACATACACATCAAAATTTCCACGTGAACGAAGTCGCGGGTGACAGCTATATTAAAAATTTACAATCCCTGGGGGAGTGGGGGGGGGGGATGCTCCCATATATGCACAAACTTTTTTTCCTTGTTTATTACTACTATTATCAATAATTCATATTAAACTTACAATCACACATTAAAAATAACTCTCATTATGTACATTTATACGAAATTTTGCCCTATATTGCCATGTTAAAAAAAAAAAAAAAAAAAAAAAGAGAGAGAGAGAGAGGTGACAGCGCCACCTGTTGAATGATTGATCCCAGAATGTAATAAGATCCAATTTAGGTACAAATTCAGCTAAATACGTATCAAATGTTACTAAATTTCGTTCTTTGGTGGTTCGTGAGATACAGCGACCACAATATTTATGATACTCACAGACAGATACACACATGCAGATACAGACATTCTCTAAATGGTCAAATCGTGTCCAGATCATCTCAAAACGTTTAAATCCATCGAAAGCCGGAGGTCGGAAATTTTCACAAAACGAATATTTTCTTGTATACAGATAAGAAAATAAAAATCATGTAGTTAATTAATAAGTAATATTTTTTAATGAAGATAAAGCAGGTTATTCAATTCTAAATCATAAATGCATATGTGTTGCATTCAGATTCGTGTGTGTTTAAATAAACCGGAAAATGGATACATAATTCAAACACTCAAGTAAATGTTTATAAGTATTTTTAAAAAATTAGACTTATTTAAAATATAAGTTAAGTAACACTGCTCTGAAAAAAAAAAAAAAAAAAAAAAAAAAAAAAATCGAGTTCTAATACCATTCTTGCTGATTATTATGTAAAAGGAAAGGACCTCCTGAATCCGGATATGACTCCCATTTTGCCCAATCACCTACCGTTTTCCAGAAATACCACCCCCTTCCTCAATTTTTTTTTCCCTGTTCGATAATTTTATGAAGATGAATTTGATTTGAAGAATGAAAAAGAATTAATTCAACGCCTAAAAACAAAAATATATAAAGTTTAAAAAATAACATTAATAACAGATAAAAAAAAATATAAGATATGTAATACATAATTTCAGTGGCAAATTCCCCCCCCCCCTAAAATTTTTCCCTTGTCGCAAATGTCCATGTTTTATAATTTTTCAACTCTGTAGCACCTCAGAAGATATTTAACGTATAAAATAATCCTCCCCCCTTCTAAAAATCAAATTTATAGCCATAAAATCCCCGAAAAAATAATAAAAATAGGGAGTCATTTCTAAAAAACAGTGGGTGATAGGGCAAAATGAGCGTCATATTCGGATTCAGGAGTTCATTTTACATAAGAATAGGCTGAAATGGTGTCAGAAGCAATTTTCATGCCGAGCAATGTAATCCGATGCGTCATTCGCACGACTTTCTCTTACTCTGAAATTTAATACTATAAATACAGATTGGAGATTAAGGGATTAAAATAACGAGTACTGTTATGTAAATCTAAGTCAAAACAATTCAAATTAGACTTCAGAACAACTTTATTTGACAAATAATTCTATGTGAGAGAGGCTACCGCTCCACTCAACTCCCCGTTTCATTATTGTACCTACATTTATATAGCATTCACATCTGTTATTACCATGTTTTTATTAACTTGCTTTCTTGCTTGTTTGTCCTGTACAAATCTTGTAATCGGTTTTTTACTAACTTCCCGACTAGCTATAGACATTCGAAACCTTTAGAATAGCTCAGAACCCGATGACAACGCAATACCTCGAAGCTCGATTTTCGAATTTTTGATTAGTTTTTTTTAATTAACTAAAATATGAAAATAATAACCTCCTAATAGCTTTAAAATTAGCCATTAAAATATTAGCTATAATTTAATTGTTGCCAAAAAAATACGAGTTCATTTTCTCTCAACGTAAAAATAAATACATTTAATTAAACGTGAACATTAGAAAATTATAAAAAGTTAAATTATGCATTTCACAAAAAGTGACGCAATTATCACTTTAGAAATTTTATACACATTGATAAAGTGCTAATATAGTTCTATAGCTATGATTCAACAGAAAATTTAAAAACATGGTATATAAAAAAGTTTTCTTATCTTATAATTATTAAAGTCAAAAGTTCATTTAAAATTATTCAGAAAACTTTCACACGCAACATTCCTTGAAACTTATCAATCTTGATCAAACTTTACTTATAACAAACGTATTAACTTCAAAACACATCATTTGGATCGTCTGAAATTATTTGTTTTTAATTTACTCTACAAGACACAGACAAAAATCAAACGTTAAGAACTTGACGACCTCTATGTACGAATGGTACATTGAAATACCACCTCACAAAATCCTCATTAACTACTATACGATGCGAGCTGATATGCACATTTTTTATTGCAGATATACTCTTAATAAAGTACTCTTAAGTAATTAAAAATGTCTGTTTCAGGTATATTTTTGTCTGTTTCATAATAGGGTAGATAAAGGGTTAATACATTCAATTCAAATATAAATTCTTTACAAAATCTAATGGACATACCCCGCACAAACATATATATTTTTATGTGTCTTATCTTTTTCTCCTTTTTCACACTTCAACATCTTTTATTACTTTTCAAGTCCTTTGGTAGAGTTTATTTCGAATTTTCGCAATGCATTCATTCAGTGGGCAAAGAGGGCGAAAGATTTTTGCGGAATAAAACCCCCTTCCGGAAACGCAAAACTTCCCTAGAAAACTTTATCGATCTTTATAATTTAATCGATAATTTACATATTTCATTCCGAAATCCCGTACCAAGACCGGTAAGATTTTCCTGCGATCAGTTTCTGGTTATGCTCTACGGCAGTATATAAAATTAGTAATGTACTGAATTCAAAAACAAATATAAATGTAATCACCTTACAAATGAATAAATAAATTCTAGAATTAATATGCTTTCATAATATATATATCAAATATATTTAAAAAAGAGGGGGGGGGGGGGTATGTGGTGGATCTCACAAAACTTTCTTGTATATTTTCCTAAAAAATGCACACAACACAAACAAAATTATTATTTAACTAATATTTAATTAATTTATTAAAATTATATTCTATGATGAATGCAGACGATTTTAATCTCAGAAGAGCAGGATACTGAATGCTGAAAGAATGACAATTTTTCTATTCTGCAAACGACATCTGCAAAAATGCTTTTCTTTTATTATTATTACTACTATTATCATAAAAATGATCGATAATTATGTTTTAAATTGTTATAGATTTATGGTACCAGCATTCGTTTTAAAGTTATTAACGATTTCCTTTGAAAAATACTAATACTGAAAATTATATACCTCTACCCCCCAGGAGGTACTTCCACGTAGGAGGGAAGCGATGCTCTTACATGTATAATTTTTTTTTTTTTTTTCTTAGATGCCTATTACTATTACAAATAATTCTTTTTAATTCCACAGTGACGTTAAAAATAAATCTCACTGCGCTTATGTATACGAAATTTTGTCCTTTTCTGCCATATTAAAAATTATGATAAAAGAGGAAAGCAATACCACTTATTGTGTGATTTTCATTAACACAAAAAATATATTGCACTCTTGTTCTTTCTTTCTTCTTCTTCTTCTTCTTCTTCTTCTTCTTTTTTTTTTTTTTTTGTTGTTGTTGCTTCTTTTTGTTAAGACACTTTTTTTTTTTTTGATGAAGTTTTGTCTGCAGTAGCATGAATAAATGAAAAAACACTGCTCAATTTATCATTAAAATGAGATTTTATTAGAACATAAAGGTGGAATAGCACATATTTTGCTAATAAAATTATTTCTTATAGACAAATTTTGAGACAATTAGCTACATTATAGCCTCGCTTATATGCCAATGAAATTAAATATGTATAAAGATAGTACCTTGAAAACTGAAAAACTGGAATTAATCTCCATTTCAATGCGAATGATCATTTTCTTTCGTATTTTAAAACGTTTTTCTCTTTGACGGATGAGAATTTTTAAGTTTAAAAGAGAATAAATGGGTGACGTAAAGAAGGAGTGAAAAGAAATGTGAAATAGTTGTTAAATGATAAAGAACAAAATTTTTATAAACAATACACCATAAAGTACAGAAACACGCTACTTCGGATCAAAATACTAAAAAACGTCTCTTCAACAGATAAAAAGGGCCGCGGTGGTAGCAAGGTTGGAAGAACATGGAGCTCGTAATGAAAGAATTGCATATTCAATATTCGAGTCACGGAAAGACCATCGTGTAGATTAATAATGGTTGATGCACGCAAAATCCGTCGTGGCTGCTATCCGCGTTTGTAATGATCGATAGATGGCGCTTTTTCAGCTATTTTTGTTAGTAAACATAATAGCCACGTGTATTTATTATTGTTCTTTCTTGTTATTCTACTTAATATTCGTACTATAATTTCTCCGCCATTACATCATGGAAAATTGATTGCTTTTGGAAAAAAATATTTCAGTTTATTCAAAGTTCGATCGGAAGTAGATTTTTAACTGAAGTTGAACAAATATTAGTTTCAAATCATCTGATTAATTCTTTACTTCCATTAGCCGAAGCAACTGAAATTTTAAATTTGTCATTTGGAAATTAATGGAAGCTTAATTCTGGATTTCTTGATCCTTTGGAGTTACACTGGAGCACACAACAGTATCTTTTTTACCGTATTTATTCATTTTTATTCAATAAATATATGTGAAACTAAACATCGGCAAGCAATGGCGGCTTAATGGAAGCCGAATTAAAGCATGTTAATTGTAATTTCACCTTAGCCCACCAGAGGGCGAGCATTTCATTACAATCGCGGATATGTGGCTGCCAAAGAAAAAAAAAAAAGATGGAAATAATCGGTACTTATTTTAAAATATTTTAAATCCAAGGAAATTAAAAAAAAAAAAAAAATGGCTAACTAGCAAACACTAAAGTAATAATAATAACCAGTGATAGCATAAACAAAACATTATTTACAGCAAACAATTACATACACACACTTATGCAAAATACATTTTTATGAATAGTGACAGTTGTGTACAGTACCCGCCGCTTATCAAAATCTCATCCGTTCTGAGCAAAAGTGATTTTATTAAGCGGCTGATTTTTATATCCGGCGAACGTTCCTGCATTCAAGAATAAAGGTATTATTTACCTGAATTTGAAAAGAAATTTCAAAAGGTACCAAATAATGGAACTAATAAACAATTTTATTTAATTTTTAACAGATAATTATTTGATTGTTCCTTCAAAGTAAGTGAATTAAATACATCCCAAGTTCCGATTGCGCTTTCCTATGATGAAAATCATTAACACTTTGCTAAAGGTTCACGCTTTTCTTTTAAATTTAAAACCTTACCGTTTAAGTTTCTTGTTTCTTAGTTATTTCAGAATAAGAACTAGAAATTGTCTTTTATTAATTAAACATTACAAAAAAAAAAAAAAATAAATAAATAAAAAATAAAAAATAAAAAAGCACTTGCGATTCAAATCAAATTTTTAACTTATAACCCCGTTTTGAAGAATACATTGCTTGAAATTGTTACTAACAATAAGACAGTGGTGGGACTTGTTTAATTGCTGTAAATGTAAAATTTAATGTTGTAAGTGTAAAATTTTCGAGAAAGAGAGATAACGGAAAGATTGGTGTATTTTATTTTCTATTTTATTTCAAAAAAAAAAAAAAAAAAATCACAGTGTAAATGAAAATTTGTTTAGCGTGCATAAATGATATTTTTGCTGCTGAAGAAATTTTTTTTAGTTTATTAACCGGCGATGCTAATTTTATTAAGAGGCGGTTTTAAAAATGGTTTGCATTGATTTGATTCCGGTCCTGGCAATTTGATCAGATTAAGCGGCTGATTTTATTAACCAGTGAATTCATTAAATGTCAGCTACTGTATTTAGATATATACATAAAAAATGGTATTGGAAAAACCTAACGTACCAATTTGAAACCGAAGTGAAACTGCAATAATTTATAATGAGAAAACAATGTGTATTAGAAATACAAAGTTCAGTTGATTTTATAACGAAGATCGCCAATCATAACAGCACTATTATTATTATTATTATTATTATATACAATTTTTATCTGCTTTCTTTTTAACATAAAAAAAACCTTTGTTTTTATAATGAATATTTATTTTTTATTGAAATACTTATCATCAATTTTTAACCTTTAATTATTAAAAAAAAAAAAAAAAAAAAAAAAAATCCCTACCTTAAAAGCAATCTTTTTATTAGAGAAATTTACACCATTATTTTTTTTTCTTTTAAAAAAATTGTGGTAAATATTATTTCGCATCAACATGTGTTAGTTCGCTTAAAATAAAGTTTCAATTTCTGTTTCATAATTACGAACGAATTATTTTATTATTAATCATAAAATCGTAAAAGCTAAAAAATGTAAACAAACGAATAGTTTTTATTTTCATTAAAAGATGGCGCTACATATAGAATTTTGAATCTTGAAAAAGAAAAAAAAAAAATTAACCGTTCAGTTTAACCAGTTTAAATTTTCTTATTTGAAAAATTTGATAGCATGTTAATCTACGATAAATAAATTTGAAATTATGAATTGCAATACAAGTAAGGGGGGGGGAGGGGGAGAAAGCAGCTACGTAATGCAATTGTTTTTTATGGTGAAAATAGACATTAATGATAGATATAAATTATCCAAAACAAATTTTCTCCTAATCACTAATGCAGCATAAAAAACTTAACAGTGCAAAATGTAACATTACATTGAATAATTTTCGAATATTAAATTAAATTCTGAAATATATTATTTAAACTAAATGCAATTTAAGTGTGTTTATAGCTTCCTAAAACTCATATTTCTCTGAAAAACTTATATTAATTAGAAAACAGATTTAAAAAAATAATTGAAAACCATATTACGTATCTTTAAATTGTTAAATTCCTTAATTTTTCTGATTTTTCGAAAAATTTTACTGTTATTTTTGTTTTTGTCGAACTTTAATTGGAGATTCGTCACTATTAAATTGAATAATAACAATAATACAACGATAAAAGATTCAATGGAGTTTTTCTTCTCTTGAAAAAAAATATCCATTTCCAAGCATCAAAATTTAATACGCGCCATTTTTTTATGTTTTTTAAGCAGACCAAAATCTCTTTTTCTCATTCACTGCCTTAGTTGCTCAGGAAAAATATGTCTTTCAAATAAATTAAGAACAGGATTTTTTATTTTTCGTGATATTATAATTCTTTATTTGCTTCATTGTTTTGAATTGGAGTTTGTTTTGTTAATTATGTATTCTTTTATGCCTTTCATTTCAATTCAAACTCGGTCTCGGTTTACTTTCATATTATTTCATAGTGTCGCCATCTGTTGTATAATTTTGACATCACCTCCATTTTAATCCAGGAAGTAATAATAGTTCTCAGTGATTTAATCTGAAATGAAACTTGAAAAAAGGAATGTCTAAAAAAATTGAAGAAAAATCGAAAATAAAAAAAAATAAATAAATAAAGAGAGAGAAAGAAGTCATGAAAACGCAAATGTGCATAAATTAATTTTAACATAAATTATACAATCATTCAAATGATAAATGAAAAATATGATGATGTTGTTAATAGTTTTGACGCAGTGAAAATGTCAAAATTATTAATATTAATACGAAATCTTCTGTGGCTTTAATTTTACCTACAGAAAATGAGGAACCTGAAAAGCTCATAACTTTTAAGCACCAAATGAAAAAGCTCGATACTAATTGTAAAAATTTTAGGATAACATTCAGAAAATGTCTTTTCGCAAAACAGAGTTGTATTTAAGGATAAGTTGAAAATTATGTTAAACCACTTTTTTTTTTTTTTTTTTTTTTTTTCAGAAAAAGATTTAAATTGGTTACTACATGAAAATTAAAAGGCGTCTTGATAGTTGGAGCAATCTTATGTCTTCTCATATGTCATTGTCATATCACTTTGTGCAAAAAGAGTTTATAAACAAGGGTAGGGTAGTAATGAGTAATAAAAGTCGTATGTTCGTTACACCTTTTTTTTTTTTTAACTACACTTTAAATGACTCCTTAAGTTTGCTTCTTTTCTCCAAAAGGGAAACGATAAAAAAAAAAAAAAAAAGATAAGATAAGAAATAATCTACTATATAAGTAAGAAGAGAAAAAAAGAAAAGTTAACAGTTAATATTTTAAACTGTCGAAATCATTTAACCCTTTAACGTCCATTGGTTTCGCAGCGAAACCATACATTTGACATAATTTAACTATTTTTATGCAGCAGTTTTTTAACATTTCCCCCTTATTTTAATCAGATTTTAAACTTTTGTTTCTTTTCTGTTCGGTAGATAGCAGCACTATTCCAAAATTTAACAAATAATGAAATTTCATTTGAAATTTCTTAGTGTGCGTGAGTGCGAAATGCTGGTTTGATGATGCACTCATATCTGTTTTTTTTTTTTTTTTTTTTGCATTTAATGAAGACCTGGACTATTATTTTCACCTGAAACGACTTTTACGAGTTTTTGTAGTCGATAATGTTTACTTACAAAGTGTTTTATTTATTAAATTAAATATTATTTGAATATAATACGGTTAATTTATAGATGTTTCAAACCAAAAATTTCGCGAAAAGGTACAATGCATGCTATTTTTTTATTTTTTAAATATTTATGATCAGCTATGTGTCTTAAAGCTATTTTTAAAATTAGTTTAGTAATTTTTGCAGTAAATTAAGTAGTGAACGTTAAAGGGTTAATTATTTCATATAGCTAGTTGTGCAACAACCAATATGCACAATGAAAAATATGAACAGTATTATATTCACATAAAAATAAAGAAAATACAGATGATTTTTGTATGTGAACACTTTAATGTATAAAAGTTTATTTTAAAGAAAATTAAATTTCACGTATAGCTATAAACAAAGTGTATGAGAAACCAGTAACATTTTACTTTCAACGCATGGTACAGAAAGTATTGTTTTTGGGTTTGTAGGAACTTAACTACAAATAACTAATTTTCGACGGACCATCTTCGTTGTTTTAATATTTTTAATTTGTACGATCACATACATCAAGTATTTACACTATTTACAACGAAGAATAAGATTTATAATAGGTAGAACATAAAATAATAATTGTGGGCGTCAATAAATTTAAAGTTCTTTGCCCACGTCCATTGTACTTGGCTTCTCATAGCCTTCTGCCGGTGATCCGCGACGGGGTGGCGCGCATGCGTCAACATCCCGCCCGGCCTTGCTATGTTGTCATGCAAGAACTTACAATATTTTTTTTTTGCAAAACTTCAAATTTACAATTTCACATAACATGAATAGATAAAATAATAACAAATAAATGAATGTAACATAATATCAATATTTCGCACAACACATAGAATTAGAAAAAAGATTAACTGATTATAATAAACAGAAATTTTCATAATTAACTAACAAATTTAGAGTAATATATATAATACAGTAAATTAATATAATAAATGTTCATATTCATTTTTACTCCTCGATAGGCAGCACACACAATCTGGAGATGGATCTTTTGTAAATCCCCTTGGTAGTTTTTATATCTACCAATCTAACTTTATTATCCTGACCAGGATATAGCTTTATTACACGCCCTAAAACCCACTTGCATGGTGGAAGATTTTCTTCCCTGACTAAAACCATGTCTCCGATTTTTAAATTTTCTTTATCAATTATCCATTTTCTGCGCTGTTGTAAGTTATTTAAGTAAGAAAGACTCCATCTTTTCCAGATTGCCTGAACTGACTTCGTAATATTTTGCCAAGCACTTAGGCGATTTTTCTCAATATTGATTAAAGAGGGTTCAACAACAGCCGTTATTGGCCTTCCAATAAGAAAATGGGCTGGAGTTAAAACCTCTAAATCTTCAATACTTGAAGTTAGCGGAGTCAGTGGTCTCGAGTTCAAGATCGCTTCCACTTGAGTAACAAGTGTAAGCATTTCTTCAAATGTAAATTTTGAATTACCCGCTATCCGTTTAAAATGGTATTTAAACGCTTTGATATTTGCTTCCCATAGACCACCCCAATTTGGACTCCTTGGAGGAATAAAAACCCATTCTATTTTTTCCTCTGCAAAAAATTTGAATAAGGATTCTTCCTTATCTCTTACCAGTTTATACAAGGCATTTAGTTCCCTGTTGGCGCCTACCATATTGGTCCCATTATCCGAAAATATTTTATGACACTTGCCCCTTCTCGAAATAAATCTTTTTAACGCAGCTATCAGAGCTTGTGAAGTTAAATCACTGATAAGTTCAAGATGTATAGCCTTTGTTACTAGACAAATGAAAATACAAACATAAATTTTGATTTCTGGACCTTTCCTTCCATATTTATTTTTGATTAAAAAGGGTCCAGACAAATCTACCCCAGTTGAATTAAATGTTTTATCTGGCGTTATTCTTTGTTTTGGCAAGTTTCCCATTTTTTGTACACATACTTTCGGATTTGCTTTAAAACAGACTAAACATCTGTGCACAATTTTTTTACAAAGATTTCTCCCATGAATGGGCCAATATTTTTGCCTAACCTGAAACAGAAGATGTTGGGGACCAATATGAAAATATTTTTCATGATAATATTTTACAATTAATTCCGTTAATTTATTTTTTGAAGGAAGTACATAAGGATGCTTAATCGAATAAGATAACTGCGAATTTTGCAGTCTCCCCCCTACCCTTATTAAACCATTGTCATCCAAAAAAGGGGATAAATTAAAAATTTTACTCTTATGAGATACATTACCGCCACTTTTCAAGGCAGATATTTCAGTATTAAATTCCTCCTCCTGCAGCTGTTTCAGTAGGAAGTCTTCTGCCTTTGTCAGCTCTTCAGGCATCAGCGGTCCTTTCTTCTTTTCTAAAGGATTTCTTAGATTGTGAAGAAACCTGAAAAGAAAACTACATATACGTAATATTTTTAAAAATTTATTACTACGATTAATCAGATAGTTCAAAATAATAAAGTCCTTTTTCAAATTTAGAGTCACTGCATTTTCAGATTTTAATTCAGGAGTGTAGTCTTCCTCATTTAGTTCTGAAAAGTCAATAAAAGATTGTTTGTTTTTCGGAAATTCAGGATCTTTCAGAAATTCAGCACCTGTCCACCATGTGGCGCTGGTTGTTAGGCTTTCAGCAGTCATCCCTCGGGACAACAGGTCAGCAGGATTTTCTTTACTTGCACAATGGAACCAAGAGTTAGGGTTTGTCAGGCTGGCAATTTCTTGAACACGGTTGGCGACAAACTGCTTCCATCGGGTTTTAGTACCCTTTATCCAGAAAAGCACTATCTGCGAATCAGTCCAGTGATATTCAACAGAAGGTCTTTTAAGGTTTACAGTATTTTTCACTTTGGTGATCAGACGAGCTGCGACCAGGGCACCCAATAATTCAAGGCGAGGTAGTGTAACACCGCTGAGGGGAGCTACACGGCTCTTGGAAGTCAAAAGTTTTACTGAAATACCATTTTCTGATTTTGTTCGTACATAAATGGCAGCGCCATATGCTTTTTTGCTAGCATCGCAAAAACTATGTAATTCAACTACATCTTCTGGGGAAGTGGCATCAAGGACGAATCTAGGGACTTCAAGCTCTTTTAACAAGGGTAATTCCGAACACCATTTCATCCACTCTTTTTCGATATTTGGTGATAATGATTCATCCCATTTGGTTTTAGTTGTCCAGATATCTTGAATGATAATTTTTGCCCTGACAGTGAATGGAGAAATTAACCCTAAGGGGTCGAAAATTCTCCCTACGGCTTGAAGAATGGTACGTTTTGTAATTTTATTTATGGATATAAAGTTCAACAAACTCTTGATATCTACAATCAAATTATCTTTATTAGTATCCCAAGATAGTCCCAAGATCTTTGTCTGATTTATACCTAAGCTGATGGTAGATTCTACAGGGTATGTATCAAATTTTTCGCTTTTCCACTGCTCTGTTAATTCGGTATCGTTACTTATCCATTTTCTAAGGGACATTCCTGCGGCTTCCATAATATATTTTGCACTTCGTGATAATTCAAGTGCTTCGTTAAAATCATTACCTCCAGAAATTAAGTCGTCTACGTAAAAACATTTATCTAAAAGTCGAACAGTAGCGGGAAATTCTTCTCTATACTTCTCAATGTGATGTCTAATAGTAGCAGCGAGTAAGAATGGACTTGAACACACCCCAAAATTAACTCGATTGAAACGATAAATCTGTAATTTGGGTTTTTTGTGTGCATGCGGTTCTTCATCACTCCAGAAAAAACGAACAGCGTCTTTATGTTCATCAGCGAGACAGATTTGTAGAAAGGCTTGTTTAATATCAGAACAAAATGCTATTTTGTTTAATCTAAAATTAATTAAAACATCCAAAAGATTCGGATTTAAATTTATCCCCTGCCATAGGCAATCATTCAGTGACAGCTGATTATTTTGATGACTCCCTGCATCAAATACGATTCTTGTTTTGGATGTTAAGCGACCTTCCTTTCTTACTGCCTGATGAGGCAAATAATAAATAGGTTTGTTTAAATTATTTTCTGCTGTACTGGGTTCAACTATTTCTATTATTTTTTGATTTACGTAATCACGAATAATCTCTCTATACTGTTCATATAATTCTCTATCATATTTAAAACGTCTCCATAAACTTAAAAATCGTTGTTTCGCTAACGTGTAATTATCGGAAAGTTCATTATAGGGTCTTCTAAAAGGCAAGTGTACAACGTAGCGTTTGTTTTTAAACTGAATCGTTTCATTAAAAATTTCTATAGCTTTATCACTTTCTTTTTGAATTGGATCGTCTCTTATTCCAATGCTTTCTAGATCGAAAAAGAGTTTAAGAGTGCTACTAAGGGAATCGTCTGACAAAACGAAACACTGTTTCGAATTATTCAGTTCTGTTTCTTCAACCTTTCCACACGCTAGCCATCCAAATTCGGTTTCCTTAAAAAACAAATCGTCATTTATTTTATAAGTATTATCCTTTAAAACTTTGAATAATATATCTGCACTGATTAACGCTTCTATTTCATTCGGTTCAAAAAATGTCTCGTCACTCAATTTCAAAAATTCTGGAATTTTTATGTCTGAAATGTTTAATTTATTGCATGGTGTAAGCCCAGTTATTTTATCCACAATCAAAAATTCTACTGGTTCACTAAAGGAACAATCTTCATTTGAAATAAAGGTATCTAATTTCCACTTAATATTTTGGGTCAATCCATTCAAACCTGAAACTGGAGTTTTTATTTTTTCTCTTTTAATTCCTAAACATTCACTCATCTTTTCAGTTAAAACGCACACATTTGAAGCCGAATCCAGAACGCATCTTATTTTTATTCTTTTTTTGTTTTCGCATTGAACATAAATATAAGCTGTCGAAAACAGAATACTTTTTCTATTTTCTTTTAAATATCTGCTATTATTACTCAAAACGGAAGCATTTAATTGCGCAACCCTTTTGTATTCATCTGAGTCTGGAACCGGGGTTTTGGCGCCAGAAGAAAAACATAATAATCTGTTGTGCTTCATTCCGCAGGTGCATTTGAATTTTGATAAGCAATCATTTTTATTATGATTTTGCCTAAAACAAACCTCACAAAGCTTGTGAAGGCGTATTATACTTAATCTTTCGTTAATGTTTAATTTCAAAAATGCATCACATTTATAAATAGGGTGATAAGTATTTTTACAAACAACACAATTTTTGTTTTTATTTTCATGCATTAAAAGAGTTTTAGATTTGTTAATAGCCGGAAAGTTTTTGTTAGTATTTTTATTTCCGCTAGTCATATTCGTTCTATTAATAGATAATAAAACTGATTCTCGTTGTTCCAAAAATTTGATAAATTCTTCAAAGGTGGGAACATTTTTTGATTTATGGGATAACTCAAAATTCTTTCTAGATTCTCTGTCTAACTTTGCTACGAGAATATTTACAATGAAAACATCTGATAATTTATTTTGCTCATATTTCAGAACTTTCAAGGCACGCAGATTTTTCTGTATACAATCAATCATATTTCTTATCTCTTTGGGATTTTCTGTTTGAATTTTCTCAAAATTCAGAATATTTTGTACATGAATATCAACAATTAATCGCTCGTTATCATAGCGATTTTCTAATGCATTATATAATGATTCAAATGTATCAAAATTACTAACTAGATTTTTAGCATCAGATTTGAGACAAGATCTAAAATAATATAATTTCTGCGACTGATTAATGTGAACATTATTGGTTATTAAATCATCAAATTGTTCTTTAAAAGAACTGAATTCCTCATATTTTCCTGAAAATTCAGGTAATACTAAAGGAGGAATTTGAGTTTTAATTTCAAAGTTATCTTGAGATGCATTTTCAGTCGCATTTATTTTTTTATGAGAATCAAATTTCTTATAAGAATTAATAAGAGTATTAATTCTTACCTCTAATTTTTCCAGACGTTCTTCACATGAGTCAAGATCGTCATCTATGGTCGCTTGTTCAGCATCTTTCAAATCTTGAATTTCGTAGTATTTTTGTCGTAATTCATCGATTTTTGTTTGTAGCAGTTCTATGTTCTTTAATTTCACTTTTAGTTCCACTACATCTATATCGTAATTTTCGGCATTCGTGCCTTCTACATAGTTTTCAATTCTAGTTATCTTCCCTTTCAAGGAAGATTTCAATTTATTATTTTTATCCATAAGTCGCTTATTACAAGCTCCGGTTTCTCGACGGAGCCACTTTTTGTAGGAACTTAACTACAAATAACTAATTTTCGACGGACCATCTTCGTTGTTTTAATATTTTTAATTTGTACGATCACATACATCAAGTATTTACACTATTTACAACGAAGAATAAGATTTATAATAGGTAGAACATAAAATAATAATTGTGGGCGTCAATAAATTTAAAGTTCTTTGCCCACGTCCATTGTACTTGGCTTCTCATAGCCTTCTGCCGGTGATCCGCGACGGGGTGGCGCGCATGCGTCAACAGGGTTCAATTTCCGAAAGTGAGTTTTTGATATATTTATACGTTTGAAGTACCTGAATATCGTAGTATGGGGTTTAGTGGTAAGTTTTTAAGTGTGGCGTGTGTAAAAATTATCCCAATAATTTGATATATATATATTTTTTTTTTAATAACAAACTCAAATATTTTATGAATGTAATAATATTTAAGCGTGAGGTTCCCCACTTACCAACACTTGGGCATGTCCATCAACAACACTTGACCCCCTAAACCATAAAAAAATATTTATATGTTAATACAAAATTACCGGTGCTTTTACAGAAATATAATATATATTTCTAAAACTACTAGGATAAGAGATAGTGGTATGAATGCCATACTATATTGTTATAGAAAAGAAAACTAAGGAATATTTTAGACATCTCATACATACACAGATATAATATATATATACCGGGTGATTCAAAATAGATGTTACAGCAATTATCTCAACGAAATTTAATTTTTATACGGTCCCTGCTATCATATGACTTATATTTAGAACAATATTCTCCTCGCTCTAAGAAAAAAAAAAAAAAAAAAAGTTTCTCTCTAAGTCAAAATCTCGCAATTTGAAAATAATGACTTATGCCACTTTATTTTCAATTTTGGCATCTTTTTTTCGACGCCAAAGAGCTCACTTTAGGGGGTTATCTGCGAGATAAGAAAAGTTAAAAAAAAAGATCCTTCATTTAAAAATAGCAACTAAAATCATTCAAACAAAATCAACAGTTTAAGAACTTAATGCAAATTTATATTATTCCATATTGTTGAAAAAATTACTAGTTAAAGGTCTTAGGGGGGTCACCTACAAATTAAAACACGTTAAGACAGGAAGAAAGTTAAAAGACTAGCAAAACAGTGTGAAATTTTCGCATGTCTGTCCATCCGTCTTTCTATCTGTCCGTGCTCTAACTCCCGTGAATATTCATGGAATTTCCTGAAATTGATATATGTTATTTGAGTTGACTATCGGATGTTCCTTATTAAAAATGGAGTGAATACCTCTGCTAGTTTGTATACAGGGACACCCGAAAGTATTCCAAAGCATTGCGTTCTATGAAAGGTATTTCTATAAACCAAATTTTAATTACTTTGCATAAATCTTAATGAAATTGAAATATGTTATTCATGTGCACAAAATAATGTTTTCTATAGTGTACAGCACGAATAGCATTAGTTTTACAGGGCACACAAAAATATTCAGTTTCGTTTACAATAAACGTTTTCTAATAATTTTTAACTGTGAATATGATTTCAATTTGCATATTTTTTTGTCTGACTGTCTATCTGCCGTCTTCCCGCCTCCAGTGTCCGTAAATATTTTCACAAATTTAAAAAAAAATGATAGATGTTATTTAGGTTTACTATGGAATATTCCCTATTTGAAATGGCATTAATAGGTTCTCTACAATTGGTTTATGTTCAGGAACGCACAAAAAATACCAATGCATTGCGTTTTGGGATAGGCATTATAAATTACATTTAAATAACTTTCTACTATGAAAATCATAAAGAAATTCATATTTATTGTTAATATTGTAAAATAATTTTTTTCCTAGAATATGATATGATATTGATGTATAATTCTATGTCAGAGGGGTTACTGTCCTAATGTTTAATTATAGTGCCTACATTTATTGCAACAAAAATCAAGTCTGTTGTTAATTTCCTTGAAACTTACAAGTCTTGATCAACTTTTCAAGTGGCAACTAGATATGGAATCTAAAATACCAAATTTGAATTTCCTACAGTTATTTGTTGTTAAATTATGTTGAAAATCCATATATATATATATAAAGATCAACCACCAAAAATTGGACTTTCGTATTCAGGAGGCCTCAAAACGTGATATTATACAGAAAACAAATCGATCTCCAAAAACTACTTTGTTTACAGTATGGGTATGAGAAATTAATTTTCCATTCTGGGTCAGCAGTGTTCTTCGACATAAAAAAAAATGCAGCAAAGACTTACGCCAATCACAAAAAAAAAAAAAAATGTTTACCTTAATTTTTGGTAGCCCTGTATATTGTCTATAAACTACATACACATAACTTTGTGTACGTAAATTTAGTGTTACATGTAAAACACATAACACAAAATTAAATACGCTTCCAGCAATTCCCAAGTATATCTCCAATATATCCAAATACTCTGGGTAACCCTGTAATGAATGATGAATGATTGCTATACCACAATCTACACAAAACATGCTTTTATGCGTATAAAAATCATTTCTTTTCATTCTGTTTAAGGCATCCTATAGATGTCACACTGTACATATGGAGAAATATCGCTCACAGATGTGAGGTATTTGAATTTGGATGACCCTATACACAACCCTTTGTCTGATCGCAACGAATAGCTTAGTGTAGCCTCGCTATATGATACAGATCTAGAATATTGAATTTGGACGTCCTGCTACTATTTGTTCTCGAGATATGCTAATAACACTAACCCCCCCCCCCCACCCCCCACCCCCCCCCCACACACACACACAGAGAGAGAGAGAGAGTGTACAACCGCTAAAAACATGATTTTTGAATTCAGAGGATCTGGAAACGTGCAAACATAACAAAAGCTAATTTTCGGAAATTTGACTCAAAAACAATAATTTCTCTATACCGTGTATATGGATAAGAGAATGTATAAAGGAAAAGAAAGAAAAATTAACATGAAATTTTCCTTTTAGTACATAATTTATTCATAAATTTTATTTGTTAAATTAATGAGTATCTCGTGTGTATTCACTAGGGGAAAGGGGGACTTTACAGGCTAAAATAGTCGTCTTTCCCTGAATGAAAAAGAATCCCTCCCTCATCCAAACGCTGATCAATCTATGCCTTTTTACAAAGCTATAGTAATTACAATTTCTCACTTTTGATATAACCCCTTAAGGCTTGGCGAAAAATGCTAGAATTTTCGAATTGCAATAACTCAGCGAGATTTTGACTTAGAGAGAAACTTTTTTTTTTTTTTTCCTTCCTTAGAGCGAGGAGAATATTTTTCCACACTGTAAAAAAATAACTGTTACCAGCTGCCTGCAAGAAACTCTCTGTGATTGGAGAAAATAATTATTTTTTCCAATCACAGAGAGTCATATGATAGGAGGGGCCATATAAAAATTAAATTTCGTATTTAATATGTATACAGCCCCTTGCACACAAAAAAATGCCATATCTGAAATCTACTCTAATTTACATCAATTTTATAATTGGAAGTATGTTTCTATCTTTCTTAGTTAACGAGATAATGAGATAGACGCTGTAACAACTATTTTGAATCACCCGGTATATATACATATATTTTTTCAGACATTTGATTTTCTCCTGCGTATAAACCCTTAATAAATCGTAAATCGCAAATAAAAAGGTAGTGAGTAAGGCGTGGAGGATCCCAGACAGCACATCGCCTCCCCAGGATATCTTCAAGATGTATTCTGGATGAAAAGACATCCCAGAAACGTCCTTAAGATGTACTGTGGATAAGTTAAGCCTAACTGTGCTGTTAGGGATAGGTAACTACATATCATCTCCAGAAGCAAAATCACGTGATATCTATAGGGAAAATTTTTAACAGAATAACTCATTACCTAACTTTTTTTTTTTTTTTTTTTTAACTGAAGTATACGAAAGATGAACTAAATGCATTTTTCTCACTTTATAACTGAAAATGAAATATTAAAGCTAATAAATTAATTTTTGGAGGCGAACAAATTTAACAGATGTTAATTTTCTGATTGTGAAAACTGAATTTTAAAATATTATTAGATAATGATCAACAAATTTCCCCATAGAATAACATCGAATTTCGGTGCCGAAGACGAAGAAATTGTAAAAAGGGAAAAGTTCAAGCTTGAGCTAGATAAGAATCAAGTCTATCAAAAATAAATTATCACTCCTTCCCTCCCTTCAGAAACAACAAAAAAAGAAAAGAAAAATTAGCTTTATTAATGCATGAAATGAATTATCAAAATCTCGTTATATGAAATACGAAACTTTGTTACCTTTTCTGCCAATATCATATTATTCAGAATGGAAAAAATTATAAATAACGTGACCATTCACGGTGAAATCTGTGTACTTTTTCAATTATAAACATCGGTCAGAAAATCCCAGATCTAACTAATAGATGGTCTTGCAAATTAAATACTTTTATGCCAGCAAGATAGAACTAACCTTCAAAAAACCCATGTCAAAGTTTCATGATACATCGACGGTTCATTACCGAGAAAGTAAAATGTTAGTGACTTTACTTTTGATATTTTCAAAGCGGTAATGGTGTGGTGTGATGTTAAGATTAAGGCCAATTGTCTAGACTAGGGACTTGGGCCTAAGGGTGGAGCGTTCTCCGTGGGAGAAGGGGGGGGGGGGAGGGGGTCTTTCTAAAGGGTGTTTGAGTATGACACAGATTGACTACACTATGGTCCTAGGCTGGAGGGGAAATGCCTGAAATGGAGGCCTTTCTAAAAGGTCCTAGCTCATATTTACGGAAGTTTCGGAGAAAACCACGTTAAACTCCGAACGACTAGGCCGATGAACGCAATCTGTCCCGTCACCTCACGTTTATCAGCTTTGAGTACAAAACCGCTCTGCCGCTGGTGGGCCATTTTCTAAACAGACCTAGCCTGTATTCACGCGATTTTTATCAAAACGACGGACAAATCTGAATTTTGTGTGTTTATTAAATATTGTTCTTTTATGTGCAAAAATATTATTTATTTTTTGTAATATTTTTTAAGACATTGCTATGTTTGAACAGTATTTTTTCCCCATCAAAAAACAATGTTTAACCAACACACAAAATTAAGCTTTGACCATCGTTTTCAAAAGATCGCAAGTAGAGTCACTAACGCTTTAATATCTGGGTAACCAACAGTCAAAATATCATGAAACTTTGACGTACACCTTTTCAAGGTTAGTACTACTTTACTCAAATAGAAATATTTTATTTACGACGCCATTTGTAAGAGTCACGAGTCTTTTTGACCGATGTGTTACACGACTGATAAATTTTAAAATAATTTTTAAATTTTGTATCTCCATAGATTTTAAACTATCTCTAATCTAGTACGTTATGGTCATCACAAAACTTTCTTCTCTATTTTCCCACGCAAATTCTGCAGTACAAATTATTTATTAAAAATATCATTTATTCTGTTCCATGATGAATGCAGACAATTTACATCTGAAAGAAGTATAACACAAGAAAGTCAGTTTTATGCCTCACAGACATTTCAGAATATATAAGCTTTATTTCAAATTATCACAGATCTGTGTTTCAACCATTCGGTTTAAGTATTGACTAGTTCTGACACTCATATTGAAAATTTACATCCCGGGGGGGGGGAAGCTATGCCCCCTACATATACAATTTTTTCCCCTAGTTGACTAATATACATTTTTTAACATTGAAAAATTAAAAATAATACTCATTATGTACACAAAACATTTCTATATACTATATTAAAAATTACGAAAAATTGGGATGACAGTGATTGTTGAGCGATTTATCTACAAATGTAATCAGTATCGATTTAACTTAAGGTCCAACTAAATATCAAGTTTGGTTAAATGTCGTTTGTGTTATACAGCATCCATAAAATTGTCGATACACATGCATGCAGACAGACTGACATTTTCTAAAAAATAGTCAAGTGATATTCAGAACATTTCAAAACATGTAAATCCATAGAAAATTGGAGGTCGAAAATTTTTATGAATCCAGTATTTTCTTTATATATATATAGAGAGAGAGAGAAGGAAGTAAAAACGCCGTACTGGATATTTAAGTTTATGTACCTATCGGTTCAAAGTGTTAATCTATTAAAAATATGCAAGTTTATCGAATTAGTGCGACCTTAGCACACAATTTTAAATTGTAAGACACTTCAGAACATTTACTCATTAACGCTCGAATTAATTGTGCTAAATTGTATGTTGATGAATAGTTCAAATCTAAATTAACATTGAACAACTGAGAATGAAATATATTATGTGCAAGTAACTCTCTTAGTTTTCATTTCCTCATTTGGGGACGCTCGTTGTTCGAATGAAAAAACTTCCAGATAACAGTTTTTTACAAGATGTTAATAAATACCTCTAAAGAAAAGCATTATAATCGATATTATTCAATTTGACTTTAGTTGGTATACATGGGGAAAAAGGGAAAACATTAGCGATGAATGGAAAAAACATAAAACGGATCTCCAAATTACGAAATTAACAGATACAAATTTATGAGATAGTTGATGGCATTACTATATACAATCATTAAAAAGGAAAATTTTTAATCTAAATGTAAAAGGGGTGTTTCACCTAAAGCGACCAGTTGTCTCATTCCATGTTAATTTATGGGGAAATTTGTTTTTTAAATTGTTCATTTGTTACATTTTAAATTACTCATTACTCAATGTTTTTCTTTTATTATTCCGTTTTCACATTTGTTAATTTGACTCGTTTGTTAAAAACATTTTTAAAATTAATTTTTAATATTTTGTTTTAAAGTTATAAAGTGCGAAAAATGGGTATTTTTTGAACATTATATCTTCAAAATGAAATATTAAAAATTTTAAAAATCAGCTTTTAAATAACGAGAGTAAAATTAACGGTTGTGAGTTTTCTAAATGTAAAATCGGAATTTGAAAATACGTTAAGTAATAAGGCAGTCGGCCACGTTAGGTGAAACGTTCCCTTAAGGAATTTTAATATGAATTTTCTTGGTGGAAAAAAGAAATCATTTCATTAATAACTTTAGTGCTTTGGAATTTTTTTACTTGTGGACAAACTGATTGTATTATCAATTCATATCTTCATAATCATTCTTAATAAATAATAATCTACGATTTAAAGAGTTTAAATTCGCTTGTGTTTATACAATAAAGATATTTAATTCATTAATAACTTTAGTACTTTGAAAAAAAAAAAAAATCATATAAATGGACAAAATTAATACACTTCATAATCATTCTTAAAAAAAAAAAAAAAAAAAAAAAAAAAAGTATTACAATGACATTACATTTATTTTGCATAGAAAAGGAAAATTTATTTTACACATTGCTTTTAAATTCATACTTTATTAGTTTAAATATTTTAGTTTAAATACAATTACGCAGCTGTTAATTTTAAACCAAAAATTATTTTAAATCAAAGCAAAATGTTTAGTAAAAACTTCGTTCAAAATAAATATTTAATAATTTATGAAACTGCAATTATGAAATAACAAGTAATTTGTTCATTTCAGTACTAAATAATTAAGAAAAATAGAGAAAAATATTTTAATGAGTTTAATAGCTTTAAATTTTCAGTGACTTTGACTGTACAGAGCTTTAAAAAATATACACACGCGTCTGTTAATGTTCAATTAATTTTTAAAGTTATTTTTAATGAACGAGATTGATCTTGCTTTGTTCATATTCTTCTCAGTACTTTCCTTTATAATAAATTTCGAAATTTAACACTTAAAAAATAAAAAATAAATAAAAAGTGCCCAAAACTATATTAGGTGAAATCTGAAAAAGAATGTTATCTCCTCCTTCATACTTTTTACTATCAGAAAATTGAGAGCATTTTTTCATGTTGAAATACAAGTATTGTCAATTTTGTTCATAAAAAATATATTGTTCAAGACACTTTTAATGATTTTATTGCAGAGGCTAAATCTACAAAAGTACATATTTATATTTTGCACTAAAAATTGCATTTAGTACTTACTTATATTTTTTTTAACCCAATCTTAAAAGAAGAACATTTTTTATTAAAAACATTTGTCTATATAAAAACACACACACGATAAGTTATATGGCATACAAAAAAAAAAAAAAAAAAAAAAAAGTCTATAAATCGACACTTCTTTCTACAAATCACATAATTTATACAAACAAAAACGGTATCTTCATTTATTATGTCTACATTCTGGACACAAAAGTGTCTCCTTAACTTTGGCAATGTAGCTAAAAATTTCTGAAACCAAATCTACGTTTTCTTCAGCAAAACAGTCCCATTTTTCGTTATGTTTTAAATCATCAATATTTCCTACGATAAATTCCATTAATAATCCTTTCAAATGATCATCTTTATGCTTATCGGCTAGAATTAAAGTTCTAAGGGCACCATCCATTGTGCAATTTGACATGTACGAGCAACATATGTCATGCAAATCTTCAAGTTCATACTCGACAGCTAACTCGTAGAGTTCTTCAGCTCTATCCATATCTTCAATTTTTACTAATCCAGAGTAAATGAACAGTACCATATCATTGAGTGCCTCAGCAGAAGCACAAGAAATATTAATTACTTTCTCACGCGTAGCAACCTTAAACATTTCTCGAAATACAGAAGACCGAGCTGAAAGAATTGCTGCATGAGCTTTTATTACACGATTGCCATTTGTGATTATAGTGTCACTCAGATCGCCGTGAATAAAAAGATCGCGCATATCCATCGCTAAGCCTAATAGCAAATCTTCAGTAAGGTCTTTAACCTTATCACCGTTTTCATTTAAAGTCTCTTCCTTATCTTCAGATGAATTCGAACAGTCGTTCATAGTTACATATGGTATTACAGTGATTATAAACATTAAATTACTTTCATTTTCACAGTTTTGCTTATTAGTCACACGAAATTTAAAACAGACTTCATTTCTATCCCCTAAACATTTTTGTGAAGAAATTAATTTAAAATTTGATGTAAATAGGTCCACTTCAACAAGGTTTTGTCTCGGAAAAATCCATTTCACACTCAACACAATTTCGCCAAACTTATTTGTAAAATAATTAACAGAATAATCTTCCCCTGTGGCTGACTGAAAAAAAGCCGTTTTGTTACTTTCACAAAGGTCTGACGAAAAACAAAATTTATCACTCATGTTTTTAAACATGTTTAAAAACTGATTAAGTAATAATGTCAAAATCCACAGAAGTGAATCTGGTGTGGTTCCTTATCTTATTAAAACCAAAAATTGCAGAATTTCAAAACACTTCTTTCTTCACAAATCAAAGCATATCTCTTTAGAAAAAAAAAATTTCAAAACGTCTCGTATGAGTCAAATAATATTTAAAAAAATTGAAAGTACTTCGTAGCAAAGGAGCAGATGGAAACTTGAAGATTTTCACAGTTGAAATGAAAGTAGTGAGTCCAATATCTTAAGTTCGGAACAATTATTAAGTTTTTGCAAATAACAAAACATTTTACCATTTCTTAAATCTTATTTATTCCTCGAAAATTTTTCTTCCCATTTCAACAGGTGTCTGAAGTTTAGAAGTTCTATCTGAATACCGACTTATACGGGTCCTCCGTGGCCGAGTGATTATATCACCACACTGCTAATCGCCTTCACTGTAAAAAATAACTATTACCAGCTGCAATCTGTGATTTATTTTATCCAATCACAGAGAATTTCTTGCAAGAAATTCTCTGTGATTGGATAAAATAAATCACAGATTGCAGCTGGTAATAGGTTTTTTTTTACAGTGTTCGAGCGTGAGAGAGCAGGCTCGATTCCCGCGCTGGCTCTGGGTGTTTTTCCATTTCTTCGTATTGTAATTCTGTCATGTGCTATCTGTAATTATCTGACGAAGATCTACAGGCGGACTACAAGTCAAGCATACAAATCTGATGTATATTTTATCAATAAACAAACAAACAAACCGGCGTATACAAATTTCTAAATTACCCATAGCGCAGTGCTAGTGCGAAGTTAAACCCAACCTACCTATACGAATTAATAAGCCTTTCACAATTTAAAAGCAAAAGTTTATGCAATTGCAAGCCTGTTAAACGATCTTTTTTCCTCTAACCCCCCCCCCCGTGTTCCCATCAAAAATTATACCACTGGGGGTTACCGAAGCGGGAGAGCCATCCCTTCCGTGGAGGATCAAAATTGTGATGGCATGTCTCCGGACCACCTCTAGGGGTGTGTCCCAGACCGTCGCCAATTGCCCATCTGCGCAGCACTAGTTCGACGTAAAACCCAACCATTCATTCATTCCTCTAATCCCCTCCGTGGGGAATCAAAGTTGTGATGGCATGTGTCCGGACCACCCTTGGGGGTGTGTCCCAGACCGTCGCCAATTGCTCATAACATAGCACCAGTGCGACGTGAAACCTACACACACACACACTCTTTCGTCTAATGAAAAATTTTGATGTAAGGTAAAAGCACCAGTAGTGGACCCTGTACCAGTAGTGGACACTTTTAAATTTAAAATTGGAAAATAAGCTTTCTAGGGAGGCATACTATTGTAACAATCGCAGCTATCGTAGATCACAAGTCGGATCGCACACTCCGCAACAAATGTATCCGAGCACTAGCAATAATCCCCGTCTTAAAAAAGTACACTTAATACTGCTTTGTTAAATAAATCCTTGTTGAGTCATGTTCTTATTCTGTCTAAGACCATGATTCAACAAGGATTTATTTAACAAAACAGCATTAAGTGTACTTTTTTTAGACAAGGATTATCGCTAGTGATCGGATACTTTTGCTGCGGAGTGTACGTGTACGATCCGACTTGTGATCTACGATAGCTGCGATTGTTACAATAGTATGTTTCTCCTATTCTGTCTGAAGATTCGTGCAATGTTCAGGAAGGAAGTTATTGTACTCTACTATTAATGTCTATAACTATAAGTAATTCCAGCCATTAGTGTTAGAATAACATTAAATTTAAAAAATATGCACTTTTCGTGATATTGCCGTTTATTCCTTTCGTTTTGAAAAAGGAAACAAAACTTTATTTGCTTTGCCTCTGCTTATTCTTAACTGATTTCTTCTACGTTTTGCTTTCATGTGACTAAAATAAATACAGTCGGTAACAAAAGTGTCCGAGCACTAGCAAAAATTCTGTTGTAAAAAAAGTACACTTCATACGGTTCTGTTAAATAAATCCTTATCGAATTATGTTCTTAGACTGACTAGGAAGAGGATTCGACAAGGATTTATTTAACAAAACCGTGTGAAGTGTACTTTTCTTACATAGGAATTTTTGCTAGTGTTCGGACACTTTTGTTACCGACTGTATGCAAAATTCATTTATTGCTGTGTTTTTAAATCTCATATTAACATATAGTATTTTTATGAATGTCCAGTGTCCACTACTGGTACCAAAAAATGTCATCATGACCAGTAGTGGACACCCCTGTCCACTACTGGCTCATTTGATTTTTAAGGTCAGATCCAGTACTGGACACAGCTCAGTAATCTACCAAAATCTAGAGTTGAGTAGAGTGTTTTTAAAGTCGCACTAAAGTTACGCATTGAGCAATTGGCAACGATTTGAGACTCACTCCTAGGATTAGTAAGGTGACATGCATAGCAATTTTAATTTTCTGTGGATAGGATGACCCTCATTCTTTCTTAAATTTAGAAGGGGAACAAAATGGGAATTCACTTGAATTAAGAGATAAACTTGAGACATTTCAAGTATTTTTTATTCGCGAATTTCTTTCCGAGCTCCATATTGAACTAGTTGATTAATCGGTTCCTATTGAAATAAAGACATTGAAATATAACTGCGGTAAACATTATGAGGTTTGAGGATGAGTGGATTTTATCTCGCAGTAGTGCTACATTATGGGCAATTGGTGACGATCTGGAACTCACCTCTAACAAGGGAACTCTTTCAAGTGGTAATCACCGATTTCCTTCAAAAAATTACAGAATATAGTTTATGTTGCACTTAATTCACGGGTAAAAAAAATTAGCTGCTGAATCGCAACAGGAAAGCCACAAAAAATTATTAAACGTTACGTTTTGAACGCCAAATATGAAAAAAGTCCTCGCCAAATCACAGTAACATTTCCTCAATGATGCCAAAGAACTTCAGTATAGGAGGGTAGTATTTTCTATCGCTCTAGGGGTTACTGAAGGAAGGAAGCCATCCCCTCCGCGGAGAATCAAAATTAAGATGTCATGTCTCTGGAACATCCCTAAGTGTGAATATAAGGCCGTCTTTAATTCCCCACTGCGTAGCTATAGTGCGACGTTAAAACCCACTCATCACTTAAGGTATTTTCTGAAATCTAGAAATTTCTATTTAGAAAAAGTGAGGTTATGTTTTATGTTAGATCCAACATTTTCAATTATTTTATCTAATGTTTCAATATTGCATTTATTTAAAATAATGCAATTTCAAGTTACTTTTACATTACTCCAGCTTATACAGTCGGCAGTAAAAGTATCCGAGAACTAGCCAATAATTCCGATATCAAAAAAGTACACTTAAAACTGTTTTGTTAAATAAATCCTTGTCGAATCATGTTCTTAGACTGACTAAGAACGTGACTCGACAAGGTTTTATTCAACAAAGCAGTATAAGGTGTACTTTTTTTAGACAGGGATTATTGCTAGTGCTCGGATACTTTTGCTGCCAACTGTATATAATCTGGAGTAATTTAATGTCTGAAGCACTCGGCATGTGCATTTATATAAATTTTCAGACGATTTAAAAACTAATCTGATATATAGATTGGTTGGCTGGGTTTTACGTCGCACTAGTACTGCGGAATGGGCAATTGCAGACCAATATGAATTATAATATTTGATTGAACATTTGATTGTTAGAATAGTTGATAGAAATAAAAACTCAAATAAATAAATCAAAATTAAAATATTTAAGATATTTGAGGTTGAGTAGGTTTTAAGTTTTAATTCGCACTACAGATATGCAATGGCGACAGTCTAGGATACATTCCTAGAGATGGTCCGTAGACGTGCATTACAACTTTGATCCTTTACGGAGGGGATTATTTAAAATTGGAAAAACACGTGCATATCCTTTATGGCTTCTTACATTTCTGGTAATTTATTTTGTAAAAATATGCATTAGAATTTCATAAGGTTGGTTGAGTTTTACGTCGCACTAGTGCTGCGCAGTGATTTTTTTCATAGGTAATTTTCTTAGAATTATTAACTGCGAAATCTTGTTGTTTTAAAAATAATTGTTATGCTGAATGCAGACCCTCCGTGGCCGAGTGAGTATGTCACCCTCGCTAATCGCCTTCACGTGTAAAAGAATGGGTTCGATTCCCCAGCTGACCCAGGGTGTTTTTTTAATTTTTGTATTTTAATCCGGTTATGAGAGGCATACTATTGTAACAATCTCAGCTATCGTATATCACAAGTCGAATCGTACAGTCGGCAGCAAAAGTATCCGAACACTAGCAATAATCCCCGTCAGAAAAAAGCACTCTTAATACTGCTTTGTTAAATAAATCCTTGTTGAATCATGTTCTTAGACTGACTAAGAACATGATTCGACAAGGATTTATTTAACAAAGCAGTATTAAGTGCACTTTTTTTAGACAGGAATTATTGCTAGTGCTCGGTTACTTTTGCTGCCGAGTGTACGATCCGACTTATGATCTAAGATGGCTGCGATTGTTACAATAGTATGCCTCCCTATGTTATATCTTTCTTCATCTCGACGAAATTTACAGGAGGGGGATGTCGAGTCAAACATACAAATCGGATGTATATATTAAAAATTAATAACATACGCAGAATGCAACCATCCGATGTACCGGACCCTCCTCAGGAGTGCATCGCAAACCGTCGCCAATTGCCCATAGTTCAGTACTAGTGCGACGTTAAACCCAACCAACAAACAGGACGAAATTTAGGGTAGAATCATAGATCGTCTCCAATTGCTCATTGCGTAGCTCTAATGAGATATTGGATCCACACAACTCATATTCTGTGGAGTTGCTTGTTCGTCGAAGGTTCGTACTGCCCAATAAAATGATCACAGTAAGGGGTTCATACAAATGAAACACTTCCGGTTGCAAAGCCGTTTGCAAGTGTTCCAAATGTATGACTACAGTCGGCAGCAAAAGTATCCGACCACTAGCAAAAATTCCTATATAAAAAAAGCACACTTAACACTGTTTTGTTAAATAAATCCTTGTCGAATCGTGTTCTTAGACTGACTAAGAACAGGATTCGACAAGGATTTATTTAACAAAACTGCATTAAGTGTACTTTTTTTACATAGGAATTTTTGCTAATGCTCGGATTCTTTTACGGCCGACTGAATTTGCAAAAAAATTTGCAAAATTTACGCCATCGGAGTTGCAATCGTTCCGTTTGTATGTAACCCTTATAAGAAAAATGTGTTCGGATTCGAAATGCTTTCATTTTAGTTAAAAAAAAAAAAAAAAAAAAAAAACCTTTGTGTTTTAATATATAATGTTTTGTTTTATTTAAATTTATATAAAAGATTTGATCATATATTTTTTTAATGTCGTTATTAAAAACTTGACGTAAATGTTCTTGCAATTGTTATTGACACAGCTTATTTAACTGAAATATTAAATGTTATTTAGAATTTCGACTAAATAATTCTCAATCTGGTAAATTATCTGGTTTTTGTTAATATATTCTGAATTCTCATGTGCTCGGCAGCGTAGGGAGCTCGTTTGACTATCAAAAAGAAGGAAGAATATCTACATCTATTAAATCTTCATTCCAATAAAATTTCGAAGAATGCAGTCGCCAAACAGGCGCTTTTTTGGAAATATTGCAAACATGCTTCCATTTTTAATAATTTTTTATAGCTTATCTATTGCGACTCAGCAGCTAATATTTTAGGAAGATGCTAGTCATGATTAAATCTTATGCCAGAATTTTTTTCAAGAAAATCGGTGATTGCCGCTTGAAAGAGTTTCCTTGTAAGATGGTCCGAAGATATTTTGGGACCCCCAGTGGTTTAAATTGGATGGGAATATGGAGGACATTGACATTTAGAGAGTTATATTTCTCATGATTGTTTTACGTAAGGTCCGAGAGGTTGGCTGGATCGTGTTCTTGTTAATAGTTATGCCCCTTTAAGTTATCAGTTTTACGTGAAAGACGTCGTGGTGCAAAAAAGTGTACATAAAATCAAAATGTGACGGTTTATCTTCGGAGAATACTTAGGGATGACACCCAAATCATTGCCTTCCCCTCCGTGGAGGATTAAAATTATGATGTCATGTCTCCGGACCATCCTCAGTGGTGTGTCCCAGACTATTGCCTATTGCATGTTGTGCAGCATTAGACGTTAAACCCAGACAACCAACACAAATCATTGCCAATAGCTAACTACATACCTTTAGGGCGACGTCCAACCCACTCATCCTCAACCTCAACGTCTCTAACTTGTTGAGATTGGAATTATGGACACTCTACGATATTTTTACCCATAGATTCAGAAATTACCATGCCTTCAGGATTTTTCATAATAAATAAGCGAATACTAAGGCGACTAAATTTTCTAAGGAGAAAAGGGGGGGGGGGAGAAATTCTGGAATTGCAAAACCCTATACGATCGAGAATAAAAATTGCACAAATACTAAGGCGAGCCATTAGTACGGGGTCTCTAATTTCAAAATAAGAAATGGTGACAAATGCAGCATTTAAAAAAAGTTCAAAAGTTCATTTTAAATCATAAAATTGCAACAAAAACTTTGCTTAGGGAAAGAAATATACTGACAAGGAAACATTCAAAAATTGTCATCTTCCAAAAGTATTGAAAAAAATATATGTCATTCTACTCTTCATAAAACACCAGAAATTGAAAAAAATATCGGCTGAAGTGAATTACAGCGACCACAAAAAATTATCAAATTAAGCATATTTGGCGATTTCACACTGCTAGGCGATTGATTTTGAGTAATTGACGGAAAAGCAAAACACGGTTCTGTTCGTACACGGCAATCTCGTTGCTAGCAAACGTATCGCCTAACAGCGCTAAATCGCCAAATATGCTTAATTTTGATAATTTTTTGTGGCCGCTGTAATTAATTTCAGCCGCTAATTTTTCATTTTCTGGTGTTTTATGAAGAGTAGAATCACATATATTTTTTTCAATACTTTTTAAAGATGACACCTTTTGAATGTTTCCTTGTGAGATTTTTACATATATAAATGCTACAATTAGCAGCTTCCTTAATACAATAATAAAAAAGAAAGAATTAAAAAGGTGTGGAACATAAACATTATTTATTCTTAGAGTCTCTAAAATTTAGAAAATTACACAAAAAAAAAATAGCCAGAAAATGTGCTTAAGGTATTCACTGCTGGTGCTCTTACCCTACGTACCTTTACATTCGGCAGCGAAACTATTGAAGCGTTAGCAATAATTCGTATTAAAAAATGTGAACATACCTAATACTGTTTTGTTATTAAGTAAACAATTGTCAAGTCATTATATTACTCTTTATGCTATTTATAAAAAAGTAAATTGGTGATAAAAATTAGCGATCAAACTAAAAAAAAAAAAAAAAGAAGAAGAAGAAGAAGAAGAAAGAAAGAAAGAAAGAAAGAATGTGGATGTGGAGTGGCACTTGAGTAACGGAATCGGCGATTGGCGATGGTCTGAGATTCACCCCTAGGGGATTTTCCTGAGACGTATCATTATAATTTTGATCCTCCACGGAGGGATGACTTTGTCGCTACGGTAACACCCCAAGATATTAATTTTACAGTTGGTTGGTTGGGCTTTAAGTCGCAGTAGTGCTACGCAAAATGGTAATTGACGACGGTTAGGGACTCCCCCCCTAGGATTGATCCGCAGACATGCCATCCCAATTTTATCCTCCAAGGAAGGTGATATTAATTTTAGGAAAACATGAAGAACATTGCCAGCCACAATGGATTTTAGGTGCACTAGCATATAGGATTGAAGTTTACTAGGTTTTATGTCGCACTAGAACTACAAAATGGGCTACTAAAAACTACATAATGGGCTATTGGGATTATCTCTAGAGAGTCTACAAGGAGAGAGACGTGAATAACGAGTCAGCATCTGATAGGTTTCAAAACTTTTTTTAACTATCATCCATATTTAAAAGTGTTTTTAATGGCTTTAAAGCACTGTGCTGAAAACTATAGCTGGAATACAGGATATTATGAAAAAACAACGATATCTGTAAATTTTTTGTTGTTGATATTCAACTAAGAAGCGTTCGAGTTTATTTATTTATTTACTTTTAAACCAAAACCCAGTTTGCTATAAAAAATATCTGCTTTGAGCATGCACCGTAGCGTAATTTTAACATTTGTCGTCTTTCTCCATAGAGGTTCCCTAATTCCTTCTAAGGGTGATCTGAAACAACATCTCCTATAATAATCCTCCGAACTAAGCTTTACATTACAGAAGATCGGCCGATTATATCCAATCAACACTGTAAAAAAAAAATTTCAGTATTTTACAACAAAAGGTGCTGGCACCGCGGCTGCCAGCACAGTTGCTGTAAAATTTACAAGCTGCTGTTTTTTATGGTGCTGTAAAATTTACTGCACTTTTGCTGTGAATTTTACAAGATGCTGTTTTTAGTAGTGCTGTAAAATTAACTGCATTTTGCTGTGAATTTTACAAGATGCTGTTTTAAAAAGTGTTGTAAAATTTACAGCAAAGTGTAGTTAATTTTACAACACTTTTTAAAACAGCATCTTGTAAAATTCACGGCAAAGTGTAGTTAATTTTACAGCACTACTAAAAACAACTGCTTGTAAAATTCACAGCAAAGTGCAGTAAATTTTACAGCACCATAAAAAACAGCCGCTTGTAAATTTTACAGCAACTGCGTTGGCAGCCGCGGTGCCAGCACCTTTTGTTGTAAAATACTGATTTTTTTTTTTTTTTTTTTTTTTTTTCTTTTTACATTGTAAGCAGTGATGCCAGATTGGGGATTTTGTCCTCATTTTGGGGATTTTCGAGGCTTCTGGGGACAATTTTGTGGACCAAATGTTTCTTGGGACATTTTTGGGGAATTCTAAAATTTTTGGGGACAAATCTGGGGAGTTCTTCAACTTTCTGTCAATGTTAGCAACGTAATAATTTATCCCTACGACTAGAGACTTTCAATAGCTTTATTGTTGTTTGGGGATTTTTTTTCAAAAATTGCCTTCATTTGGGGAAAAATCTGAGCTTAAATCATAGAAAAATCTGCTTGATATATATATATATATATATATATATATATATATTTTTTTTTTTTTTTTTTTTTAAGAAATTTTTATTTTCCTTTTTTAGTAGAAATCAAGCTGGGGATTTTTTCGAAAAAAAAAAAAAAAAAAAAAAACCTGATTTGGGAAAATTTGAAGACCTGTTTGGGGAAATAAATTTCGACCATCTGGCATCACTGAGTGTAGGCACCGCGCGCCATCAAACACAGAAAGATCAAAAGAGAGAAAAGACGTTTGTTTGTTCCTTCAAAGAAAACATGATGCTGCTAGTTGGATCTAGCTTCTAGGTGCTAGAGATTTGTTTTCTCCAATATAAATATCAGAAATATTTTAATGGCAAATTTTCGGGATGACAAATTTGTGATTCATAATCGCAAAATAGGTGCCAACTGTTTCCATTTGAAGACAACTGTCATTCTACTGGCTGGAACCCTATCTATTTATATTTATTTATTCCTTGTTTGTTTATTATTTTCTGTTCTTTTTTAAGTTTCTAGAAAATTCACTCTTCTGAAATTCTATCAAGTTACCACTTTAAACTCTTTCTAAAATATATGACTTATATTGCTAATCTAAAAAACATTTAAGTACTACTGTGATTAAAAATGTCATTTTTACTACAATGCTATAAAGGGACATTTAAAAAAACTTTTTAATTTTGAGTAATTGGAGAGTTACATTTTACTTTTTTGGAATGCCACAATGCTGCTAATTAACTCCTTTTTATTATTATGTAAGAATCTAGCAATAATTTTGAACTTCGTCCCATAGCAGGATGAATAAATTTAGAATCAGATAAAAAAAAAAAAAAAATCTTTAAAATAAATTATATATATATTTGATATATCCTAATTTAGTACTCAGATAGCACAGGGTTCATGTGGTCCTATAGTTTCCTTTATTTTCTCTACCATTAATTTTGTATGGCATTTTTTGTTATAAAATATTGTTATATATGAATTTAATAGCAATATAATATATTTGATAACAAATCTATTGTTTGAAAAATACTTTTTTTTTTTTTAAGCTACAAATCATTAAGTTTTGTATTGCAGTTAAAAGTAGTATGTTTTGTGCCCACTGTAAGACTGTTAGACCTGTCGTCCAGGATTAATGCGTGTCGCCTATTATGTGTCTCGGCGGTGGTGGGGATGGGCGGGCGGGAACCACCGCCATTTAGAATGTAGAAAAAGAGTAGAAAAAATGGTAAAAACTCCATATAAATAGCGTGGGACGAAAAAAAAAAAACTCGTAATGTCAAGTGTGTTAAAAAAAGAAAAAAAAAGGCTCGCACCGGAAGTAATAAAACGACAAATTTCACTAGAAAAAGACACCGAGGAGCGGGTGGGTAGGGTTGGGGCATTAGACCTGTCGTCCAGGATTAATACCTCTCGCCTATTATGCACTTACCATGTTCAATATTTTTATTTATTTATTTATTTATTTTTTTTATTTATTTATTTTTTTTTTTTTTTTGAGAATAGCACAATTATTCAGACAGGTATAATTTTTTATTTTCAAAAATTATAAACAAAAAACTTGCCAAAAACTTAATAACAAGAATGGATTTCTACAACATTTTACAAAAGTTGCAGAAAAATTGACAAATTCTTAAGGAAACATTGCTCTGAAAAATGAAATTGGCACGTGTAATATTCGCTAAGATATGAGTTTTTTTTTTTTTTTTTTTTTTTTTTTTAATGCGCAGACGCAAGAGATAGAATTTATTATTATTATTATTATTATTATAAAATAGATTAAAAGCTACAAATATTGCGCAACTTATGTCAAAATTTCATAAGAATACAGTATAAAGTAAGCAAATTATCGGCAAAAGAACGAGGTAGATTTTAAATATTTTTCAGAGTTAAAATTTAATAAAGGGGTTTTCAGATTCTACGTACTGTTTAATTTGGGGACCCAATTATTTTAACCATATTACAAAAGTTCTTTTTTTTTTTTTTTTTTTTTGAAAAACGCCAGAAAACTCACAAATTTTAGAAAATAAATAAAAATGTGTTAGAGTTATAAGCCCATAAATGGTTTTCTTGAAATAATTGGATCTCCAAATTAAACAACTGGAATATATAAACAATCCTGGAAAATATCTAAAAATATAGCTCATTCTTTTGAGCGTAATTTGCTTGATTTACACTCTATTCAAACGAACTTTTGACGTAAGTTGACCAATATATCTAGCTTTCAAACAATTTTTTCAATTTGTGCAATTTTTGTAAAATTTTATTGAAATCCATTCTTGAAAGATGTAAAATACTTGCCAATAATAAAAAATAATAAAATACAAATATGGTACATAGTAAGTGCGACAGTGTATTAAAGTTACAAGTCTTTTGTTGCTTTTTATAATACACAATGATCCAGGGTATTTGTGCTTTTCTTCCATTTGTAGTTTATCCTACAATACCACTCGTGTCTAAACCGATATTGGAATATCTGAGTTTATAAATGCTCTTTACATGTCTGGAATTGAAAGCCGTTTCGAAAATCGAAAAATTGTCAAATTAAAAAATAGGAGATCTTAATATCTAATCACCTACTGTACGCAATCAATCGTTTAAAGCAAGAGAACACATACGAAGAAAAACTAAGTATAAATATTCAACACAAAAATAAGATTATTTTTTACACCAATCACGTTTAAAAAAGGTTTTAAAAATTTATTCATTGCATTTTCAACATATTATTACTTAAAAGGTTTTACATTTCAAGAATAATGGATATACAAATTTATTGACGTAATATTCCACACTTTGTACTGGTAAAACAATTATATATGTATATATATAGATGGTCTGTTATCCTTATATTTCCAACTGTCCTCAATTATTGTCCTATGTTTAGGACAACCTGTACCGATTAAACTAATGAAAGGTTGGTAAGTTTTTTGATTTTGTATGTATACACAGACATTGAAAAACATTTTTTCAATGCTTGGTAGGATATAGGTTAAACGGAAAAAAAAATGAGGGGAGGGGGGAGATTTCTTTGTGTCAGCCAAAATACTCTTAAAAGCGATTACAGAAATTTTAAATGATTTTGAAGGGTTGATATTTAATTGCAGTTTTATTATTAATCGTAGCTATGACTGCTAAAAATACCATATTGTTTATTAACTAATGCTTAAAACAAGAAAATGCTACCTTTTTTTTTTTTTTTTTTTTTTTTTAATGTAAATAATGTTATTATTTCGTAAAAATAAATAAATAAACAAGGGAATAAATTAAAAGGAAGAAATAATATTTAAAGGTAAGTTTTTTTTTTTTTTTTTTTAATCTTAAAACGTGAAAAAATTAAAAATGTAAAAAATCTGTAGCACCAAGTTAAAATATGTCTCCTATTAAAAATACAATAACATGCATTAAAATTAATGATAGACAGTTATAAATTTATAGTAATTCGCTTGCACTTTGAGACAGAGGAAAAAAATAAAAAGCAAGCCTTTCATTCAATACCTACAGTAGATAAAAGTCATATTTGTGGTATGGTCATCTGGTTCATTTTCAACTTTCATCCAGTATTTGTTTATCTTACTCAGCGAGACTTTCTCATTTCCGTTTTGACCTGCTTAGTTTATAATCTGAGTTAAAAGATGTTAACTTTTTATTTTATTTTATTTATTTATTTTTTATTGACATACATGTATTTAGATACAGCATAATTGATTATCAGCAAAATTGAGAGCCATGGGTTTCGTAGATAAAACCGCAAAAAGGCTGAATATGAAATTGAAATGACATAAAATGCATTCTAGCTTAAAAACTTGAATGTATCGTATATAAAACATAATACAAACAATGAAAATATTCATAAAAAGTAAAATTATTTATACAGTCGAACCTCATTAACGTGAATCTCATGGGGGATAAAAAAATTTTTTCATGTTATCATTAGTTCATGGTATCAGTAACTAATCTTCATTTTGACGGGGATTGTGGAAACAGTTCATGTTAAAAGTAATTCACGTCATCGAGGTTTGACTTGACTGTACTTCATATACTATAGGATGTAAAAAACAAAGAAAGAAACTGTACTTAAGATGAAGCCATGGTTCAATTTGTAACTAATTTATGCACTAAATTAAACAGTACCGCAGACATGCAAACATTTAATTTATTCCACAGCATTGTGAATAACCGCCACATTTTCACACCACTTTATTTGTAGAAAAATGTTCTCCAATATTTAATTACGATTGAATATTAAAGAAAGTACCCGCCAGAAAAACTGGTGTGAAAAAAAAAAAAAAAAAAAAAAGCGGCCACATCAATGTTTTGAAATAAATTGAAATGTTGACGTGTTTGGTAGCGTATTCAAAAACCACATAATTCTTCATATTTACTTTTTTTTTTTTAAATCTATTATTTGTATCTATTTATTGTTGATGATTAAATTAAAAAAATAAAAAAAAAAACCTTTCTTCTGATTTCGCCCATTTCCCGCGCCACGAATTATCCGCAACGTCTGTAATCCGCTTGCGGATAATCGAGAGCTTACCGTATATATATATATGTATATATATAGATTATTACGGATAAATCGAAATGCAGTAGTCGGTCGATACAGGTTTTGGTTTTTTTGATCGCATTTTAAACACAAATTATTTTGTAGGGGGGGGGGGGTAAATTCTTTTCTTTTAGCAATTTTTCTAAAAGTAAATTAATCGTGTTCTGGACATCCGAAAACGTTTAAATCCATCGAAAAACGGAGATCGAAAATTTTTACGAATCCAATATTTTTTTTTCTCGTTTATATTGATTTTTTAATATAAACGAGAAAAAAAATAAAATCCTTATTTATTTATTTATTTATTTATTTATTATTATTATTATTATTTTTTTTTTTTTCATTTGGTCAAAATATTTAAAAAGCGTAATAAATAAATCAATAAAAATAAAAATAGCACATTCTTTTCCTTAAAATATGAAATTGCGTTCTTTAGCAGCGGTTACATATATTAATGTTTTAAAATTTCTTTTATGCTATTTCTATTTGGTGCCAAAGGGAAAAAGAAAAAAATTGTTTTCATGTACTCTATTTTGTCCGAAAGAAATATATGTCTCGTTCTAACAGCTTATTTCATGACAAAAATTCAGGGATGGAAGTTTCCGTCTTTCTTCAAGATATTTTCAAAATCTGAATAGCAATTTTTATTATAAAATAAACCAAAAAAATTATCGTTACTGAATAATGGCTGGAAAATGTCCTGAAAAAAAAGGAGGGTGTTTCGAATTCTACAGAAATTAAAAATTCTGGAAACAGTAAACGTAAGATAATTTAAAAAAGCAGATAAATATAATATAAAATCTAATTTCAATAGGTATATAGCAGATGTCGATTTTGGAAATAAATAAATAAATACATAAAGTAAAATAAATTCAATAAATAAAAAAGAGAGAAAAATCTTCCGGGATTCAAAAGCCCCACTATCGGATTACAGTTAATTAACAGCAGCGCTACCTGTCGGCCGATATACACATAAATTTAAACTAGTGTAGTTGTCTGGCCAAATTTTTCAAAGGTCGTTTGCATGGTGAGCAAACATCCAGGTTCAGATTATAAAACGGGCATAGAATGCAACTGGCGCCAAATTTCGGCTGATTGTCGAAATTTGCTACAGGCAGAATTTTCAAAAGTGTTTGCAGGGTGAGTGAACAGGCGGTCGTAGATTTTGAAACAGGAAAACACGTCACCGAGCAGGAGTTTGATACGGTGATTTTTCTGAAGGACCGCAAACCCACTGGTCGCCGAAGGCGAATTTGTAAGCTATACTGAAACAAAAGAACTTGATCCTGATTTAGTTAAATTAATTATTTAAAATTTTTTATAATTCTACCTCTATTTAAATTGGTATTAAAATTCTTAAAATAAAGAAAATTTTAGAATATAAAATTAGTATTTCGTTTAAAATGACCTAATGAAATCTTCAAATTAAGTTTTAAGGATCTCTGCACAAATTAAGTTTAATATGAAATTGAATATGACAAGGAACATTCAAAGTCAAGGTCATTGACTATGACCCTAAAGCGGTCCCAATTTTTGGACTGATTCGGCCCCAGAAATATACCTCTTTTAATTTTCAAAATAAACTATGTGCATCATACTGTCATGCAAACGTTAAAAAAAAAAAAAAAAAAAAAAAAAAGTCAAATAATATCTCAAGGACTATGCTTTTATACTTGTTATATTATTTATCAAGACTTGAAGTCAAGGGGAATACATTTCAAGTTCAAGTTAAGAAAATCTTCTTTTAACCCTAGAACACTGGCGTGTTCATAAATACTCTATCACTAGAGGTACCTAAAATTGACGCGCTCATGTAAAAGTCGTTTTATCTGCTTATATTACATTAATATTGTTTTTAAACATGTTTAATTATTTGCTGTTTTACCCAATATTACTAATTTTTCATTATCTGAATAATTATTTCGAAGCACTTAAACTCAAATAAGTGTATCGATAGTAGGGAAAGTGCGGAAAAAAACCATTAAATGAAGACTGCACGTAAAATTTACGTAACACTAGTGTTCTAGGGTTAAAAATTAATTTGTAATCATAAACATATTGAATTTGTTATAATTAATTACTTAATAAATAATTAATATTTTTTGTTGATTTTCATGAGTGCAAGTTTATACACGTTCATATAAAAAAGTGCATTTAGCACTTTCTTGGCCAGCATATAACTTGATAAATGTAATTGTATGAAAAACCTTTAAAATACTGAATGATTAATAAGAAACATTTTTTTTTTAATTAATTGCAAATCGTTAAGACAAAAGTTATATGTGTCATGAATAGATTACACATGCTACAATATGTTTACAACTAATGCGTTTTAACGAAATATTAATTAATCAATACAAAATATTAATATAAAAATTAATAACTAACCTTTCTGATGAACGGACCTTGCTCATTCCATGATCTTCTAGTCGTTCATTCATCGTTCATCTGCATCTTCGTTCAAAGACGCAGATGTTATATTTCCACAAGCAGATGTTCCTGTCTAAAGTCCACAGGAAGTCGATTTTTACAGCATTTAGTGCTTGAATTTATTTCACAGCATAAATACTTGAAAATAAACCGCAGAAAGTGCAGGAAAAATTACAACATTTTTTTACAGTGAACATTTCTTATAATATCAATAGGATGGTGTGGATTGAATGTAATCGGCCAATCATCCGTGATGTAAAGCTCAATCGGAGGCATTGTTATACAGTCGACAGTAAAATTATTGAAGCACACATCCACATTTTTCTTTTCTTTTTTTTTTTTTTTTTTTTTTTTAGTTTGATAGCTAATTTTTATCATCAACTTATTTTTAGGTAGATTCCTTATAGGAGATCTACCTATTGCAATGGTTCTCATGACACGACTTCTGGAAGATTTCTTCATATCTTCACCGATCATGACCCCTGGAACCCAAAACCACCCTCCGTTCAAAAGTTTATATATATATATATATATATATATATATATAGGTATATATATATATATGTATAACGCTTTTTCCCATGTTAAGTTGTGAACACGATAACTGGAGTAATTTTTATTTAAATTTAACCAGCTCAGGATATAATGTCAGGACAGTAAAAATCTCGGTCGAGTTCGTAGATGGGGTATCCAGCTCAAAGGGGGTGGAAATGGTGGGGTGAAAATTTTCATTTGCCCATAATTTCTTTAATATTGAAAATAGGAAAAAATTTCTAATCAAGCGAATTACCGCCTTACCCTAAAGAACAATTTTTGTATTTAAACTTTTTCGATAGCTTCAATTGCTTAGAAGTTACAAGTTAAAAAGTGATTTTTCGTCAACTGTTCTATATAGCCGACATTTTCTATATAGCTATTTCATTGCAAAAATTTATAATCTGATGCGTATGTCACGTGCAAACGATAATAAAAAAGATCACTGAAAATATAATAAAATTTTAATCGTGTTTTTAAACAATATAATAATCTGATTAAAAAAAAATAAGAAATGTTAAATGTGTTTAACAGAAAATATGACGTCACAATTACAACAATGTACTGAACTACTGAGAAAAATGAAATAAAATTTTATCCGTGATTTTAAACAAATAAAATAAAAGTTAATAAATAAATATGTAAATAAAATCAACATATCTTAGGGCTAAGCAGATTCTATATGACATAGATGCTATAATGTAAAAGATAAATGTCATCGTAAAAAAAAAAAAAATTAATAATCGTGTAAATCGATGCTAAACGAATTAAACTGGCATGATAGAAAAAGTAATAAATTTGGGGACATTTAGTTATTATCCCTTTGACAAATAAACTAGGGACGATTTTAATGAATTTTCCGTTCAAGTTTACTTTCGTAAAAACTTAGATTTAAACTAAAGTATTTCATTACTCGAATTCCCTTATTTTGATAAATAAAATTATACCATTTAAAAAAAAAAAATAAAGAACACTCTTTTATTGAAAAGTGAACTAATAAAGGCTTTAGAAAACTATAACATACTTTTAAATATTTATTAAAAAAAAATTAATTTTTACCACTCGACATTATATAAATACATCCAAATCCTGTGTCACATACGATAGTTTTGTATAAGTATAGATTTTTTGTCTGCCCCTGGAACCTGCCCCTGACGAGAAAAGTTCCTGTAAATACCTGAATCTAGTATTGTCATTGATTATGAAGTCGTGTGCAAAATTTCAGGTTCTTCGGACGACAAGAAGTTAAAAATTGAATTGCAAAATTCCGTTACATACATTAATAGTTGCATCATATCAAGTTAATAAAAGTGTGTTAATTAAAAACCATGTTAAACGCTTTAATTAATCATTTAAAATATAAAATTAAAATAATATGTCAATCTTAATACAAATATCGTTTTTTGGTGAACAGTTTAGAATGTCGGTTTAGGCAAGAATTTAAAACTTACGATTGAGAGTAATACGTTACAGCTTCCTTTGACTTTTTATCTCGTCGAAACAAGATATTGGTCGATGAAGAAATATGAGGTTTTTGCGTGGAAAGACAATATAATGATGCCAAAGCTGCCTTTCTCCACCGCCAA
Source organism: Salticus scenicus (assembly GCA_963930645.1). Taxonomy (NCBI): domain Eukaryota; kingdom Metazoa; phylum Arthropoda; class Arachnida; order Araneae; family Salticidae; genus Salticus; species Salticus scenicus. Next base: position 176,180,007 of record OZ005653.1, read on the forward strand.
GCTCGCCAAATTTTGTCGCCAGACAATGAATTTTGTCGCCAAGTCAAAAATTTCGTCGTTAACTATCAAATTTTGCCGCCAAAACACAAATTTCATTGCTAAGTTGCAAGTTGTGTCACCAAAATCTCGCCAAATCATACAATTTACTAAATTCATAACAATTAACATTGAAATTCAGCAGTGCCAAATGGTCCAATGTTAACTAATGTTAATGTTAATGTTCCAGTTTATGTGAACCAAAACAGTTTCACTTTACAATTTTTATTCATCTGACAATAAGAATCATAAAAACACAAAACAAAACTTTCAATAATTCAATAAAAATTACAATGAAATAACTATCTAAAAACTGCTACCACTTAACTGTATTTGACTTGACCATAGTAACGCCAGGCTTACCAGTGCTTGACCATATTAAGGTCACAAGTGCATTTTCACGTTTCTATTATTTTTTCTTTAAAAGAAAAATATTGAACTTCAGTTATATGGAATTTAAATAAAAATTATAATTTTGATTAAGCTTGGTTTGGGAGGGAGGTGTAGCCCAATAGCCCCCTCCGGGATTCACCATTGCTGGAATTGTATATAATTAAGACTTCTATTTGTTGAATGATTATGAGCTTGAATTAAAAAAAAAAAAATTGAAGCATTTACAGACCAATAAATCTAGCCTAAAATTTTAAGTACACTGTTAAAAATTTCAGTTCAAGGTTGAACCAAATGTTGGTACTACGCTAGCTTCAATTTGCTAGGTTGAACCAAAACATGGTACATATTTGCTGTCACCATGCGATGGTGTAACCTTCTACAATGATTTGGCGTTTCTTGTTTAAAAAAAGCACCAAATTATGGTAAAACATTTCTCCGTCTTATGGATGTAGCTATTGAAGTACCAAGCCTTGGTTTAGTAAAGCACCAAATAATGGTAAAAGGTTTCACTATTGCATGGTGGCAGCAAAAATGTACCATGTTTTGGTTCAACTTAGGAGAAAATTTTTAACAGTGTAGATTGAGTAAAATCCTCTTTTAGCTGAAAATTAAGTTTCTTGAAAACTGAATAGCGACGTAAAAAATTCAATGTGTGAGAACAAAGCCATTGGCTAAGTATTAATGCATATGTAAAATTTCTTTACACTTGTAACATTAACGTAAAGGAATCTACCTTTGCCTTTAAGCTTGCCGAAAGGGATTTTTTTATTAACAACATAAAGACTAAGACTTGACAAATATTTATTTAATAAAACAGTATTAGGTGCACGTCATTTGAATACAAATTATTGCTAGCGTTTCAATAATTTTGCTGCCGACTGTAAGAGGTGTTGTCTGGAGATATGCCATCACAATTTTGATCCTCTGTGGACGAGAAGACACCCACGCTTCGGTAAACCCCTAGCATTTAGGAAGAAAGTATTGTCTTTGTAAGCCACAGATTATCATACAGACTAAGATCATGACTCGACAAATATTTACTTAACAAAACAGTATTAGGTGCACATCTTTTAACCCTTTGCGGCGCAGGGTAATTCGGATCATTTAAATTACACTACCACCGGAATTTACGAACAAAATTAAAATTAAAGAAATTTTAAATTTGCAGGTTTAAAAAAAGGGACTTTTCTGCTATGTTATAAATATAAATTTTTGCTAAAAAATTTCCGGGATAAGTTTTGCACTTGAGAATTAAAATTAAGTGTTCCATCAGCGGGAGCACTGCGACTGAAAGGGTTAAATACGAATTATTGCTAGCGCTTCAAAAATTTTGATGCCGACTGTAAGAAGGGCTGCCTGGAGATATGCCATCACAATTTTGATCCTCTGTCGAGAAGACACTCCTACTTCGGTAACCCCGCAGCATTTAGGAAGAAAGTGTTGTCTTTGTAAGCCACAGGTTATCATACAGATAGGACAGTGAAGCTAAAATGCGAACCAGGGCGATAGTAACACTACTAGTTTCAACGGAGGGGAACTGAAAACTTCCATATGTGTTAGGTCTACATGAATAGCATCTTTGATCAAAATTTGTTTCTAATTTCGCGAGTAGTTTGTTAGAACGTTAGAATATGAAATTCTCTTTTTCTTCACTTTCTATTGTTTTTTAATTCCAAAATCCTACTCAAAACATCTACAGCATTCTTCTAAGAAATAAAATTAATTTTTATAATCTTTAAAAATAGGCTTTGCCAAACACATTCATATTCAAGTACAAATTAAAATTACAAACTGTACTTCTGAAACAACAGTAGGAAAGCGTTAAATATTTAACATTGTTTGGTTTTAATAAAACAAAATGCTTTAAAATGAAAAAAATATTTTTGGTTCATGTATATTTTCAAAATTAATTTGCTTAATATTTAGTACTTACTTCTTAAAATAAATTGCTTTTGACAGTTAAGTTTGTAAACAATAACAAAGTTGCCAAACGAAAACATAGATACAATAAGAATAAGACGAGCGATTGCATAAGCTGGAGAGCTCGAGAAACTTACAAGCGTTGACAACAGGGTCACTGTAGTCGAATCTTGGTTACCATTGAGTATACAGGAGTGTTCTATCTATATCTGTATTGTAAGCAATGCTAGCCAAGTGTAACTCGGAATGTCACAGTACGTTCAGTTCAAATACATACGGAACTGAGCACGTTTACATAAACGTGGTTATTGCCAACGAAGTATACGGAATAGAGTGCTCAACTAGCTGCGATGTTGGAAGCAAATTGCAAGGCGTTATGTTAAAGGCAAAACAGAGTTAAAGGGCTTTATGTAAAGTGATGCACCTTTATTTATATAAATAAAATTTGGTAATAAAACATTACGAACAATATTTTAATTGATACAAAAAATTAAATTGCCACAAAAATATTGTCGGTTTGTCGGTTGCGTTTTACGTCGCGCTAGTGTTGCACGAGATGGGCAATTGGTGACGATCTGGGATTCACCCCTATGATGGTTCGAAGACATGCCATCACGATTTTGATCCTCCATGGAGGAGATAAGATAGCTCCCCGGCTTCGGTGACCCCCAGAGGTATAGTTTGGATGGAAACGTGGAGGACGTTGCGGACATAACGTATTTTACATGCACCAGCTGTTTTAACCGTTAGGGCACACGACTGTCTTTGGTCAGCTCGAGTATCGAACCCATAATCTTCGAATTACGAGCTCGGCGTTCTACCGACTGGGCTACTGAGGCCTTAAAAATATAGTCGATTTTCACATTAATATATATATATCTGTATATATATATATAAATTACGTGTCACGATGTTTGTCCGGGGTAAACTCCTAAACTAAGGAACCGATTTTAATGAAATTTTGCACACTGTGTGCAGTTTGGTCCAACTTGAGAGATAGGATAGTTTTTATCTCAATTTATTGTCACAATATTGTTTTATTGCAATTATTTGTTAATTATAGACCTTTATTAAAGTTGCTCCAAAATATCTGTGAGTTCCATTAATTTAATTGTTGCCAAAAAAAAAAAAAAAAAAATATATATATATATACGAGTTTATTTTCTTTCGACATAAAAATAAATACATTTAATCAAACGTGAACGTTAAAAAATTATAAAAAGTTAAATTATGCATCTCACGAAAATTGACGTCATAATCAATTTAAAGATTTTATACACATTGATAAAGTATGCTAATGTAGTTCTATCATAGATATCTGTATATATATATAAATTACGTGTCACGATGTTTGTCCGCGATAAACTCCTAAACTAATGAACCGATTTTAATGAAATTTTGCACACTGTGTCCAGTTTGGTCCAACTTGAGAGATAGGATAGTTTTTATCTCAGTTTATTGTCACAATATTGTTTTATTGCAATTATTCGTTAATTATAGACCTTTGTTAAAGTTGCTCCAAAATATCTGTGAGTTCCATAAGTTTAATTGTTGCCAAAAAGAAAAAATACGAGTTCATTTTCTTTCGACATAAAAGTAACTACATTTAATCAAACGTGCACGTTAAAAAATTATAAAAAGTTAAATTATTCATCTCACGAAAATTGACGTCATAATCAATTTAAAGATTTTATTCGCATTGATAAAGTATGTAGTTATACACAAGCGAAGTGTGACGTCACTGACCGCCTGTGAAATCAAGAAAAAGATTTCTTATGTTAATCACCCATTGTATTTTTTATAAAAAATTATTAAAAAACGAGGAAAATTATTTCCGGATTTTAATCCCCATATTTTTGCATAGATATGTATTATTTATCATGTGCATACGTTAGATTGAGTTATTTTGCTGTCAAATTGACAAAATTTTAATTTTAAATTTCAAAGCTCTGTCGTCCTTGGAGTTTTTCGTATTTGGCGATCAAAAACGTAACACGAAAATATACAAGCTAGATGTATATTTTCGTAATATGTATTGTGCGAAATATTGTTTCATATTATTCATTACTCTCTTAATATAAGTTGTTAAAATAACCATGATTTTTGAAAAGAATTAAATGTGTACGCCAGATAATTTGGCGATATTATTTTTTTTCCGCCAAGGATGATAGATATGAAATTTATTCCGCTGCAACATGTTAATATCTTATGTCAGTTACATAAGATATTAACTGACGAGACCTGATGATGTGCTAGTAAATAAGCACGAAACATGTTGTCTAACTGTCTTTTAACCTTTTAAAATTCTTTTAAATATTTTTAACGTGCCTCTTACAGCGGATTTTACTCTTTTAAATAGTTATGTATATGCCACAATTTATTTCACGTGACACGTGTGTTAAAAATTTATTTACGACATAACCTTGCTTTTTCAATTTTTGTTGCATTATTCTAATCTGTATCACTTCGTTTTCTTTAAGAAATTTGTGATCTATACATAACGTTCTAAATAAAAAGTAATTATTTCAATATTTTAAAACTTATTTAAAAGTCTGTTTTATTTAACATTAAATTTTAAAAGTTAATTTAAAACTTATTTAAAAGTCTGGAAGAGTTTAAGTCTGTTTATTTGTTTTGTAACGCTAATCTATATGATCGATGTTCGAAACTTTAGTTAATTATTTCTCTTATTTTTCTTTACTTTTTCTTTAATAACTTACCAATTTAACGTTCCTGATTAAATTTGTGATTTATATATGTATTTTGCATTAAATTTTGACTCATATTTATTGCTGAAAATGCGATCGTAAAATCTTGCAATTTTCTTATCTTAATCCTCAATGCTTTCCTTCTAGATTAACTTGAATTTACTATTAAAATTTTAACATATTCAGAATCTTCTCACCACTTCGTTAAAATATATTAATCTTTTCAGTAATATATTAATCAGTATATCCCCACAACGATATTTGGCGATTTTTTGTTGGCGATTATGGCTAAATCATAAATCTATAAATCATAAATGATAATCTAAATCATAAATCAAAAACATAAAATAATAAATCCAAAATAAACAACATATAGGCTGCCATATTATATCACAAACAGTCCAGAGCGACATCGTTATCGTTCAAAACGGCGCCAAAGAAAAATCGCCAAATTCAGCTGTGGGGATATACTGAAGTTATAATTATCCGAATACAATTACTGAAGTTATATTATAAGTTATAGTTGTGGGTAACAACTATAGTATTTCCCCACAACTGAATTTGGCGATTATGGCTAAATCGTAAATCTAAAATAAAAGCATGCAGGTTAACATATTTCATTGCAAATAATCCAGAACGACTTCGTTATCGTTCAAAAAGGCGCCAAAAAAAAAAAAAAAAGAAAAAAAATCGCCAAATCCAGTTGTGGGGAAATACTATATACCTTATCAAATTATCAACGTATTACTTAGCCGCAGCAACGCGCGGCCGGGTCTGCTAGTATATATATATATTGTCGATTTTCATATTTAAAAAAAAACATTTATATTGTCGATTTTTACAGGAAGAAAAAAGTTTGCGATAATCCTCACAAAACTTCTCTCCTTCCAAGTTCCTTTTTAGGAAACCTATGAAATAAACAAGAAATGTGTAGAAAATAATTCATTTAGTGTAAAAGTAAATAAAAGTTCTTTATCTTGATAAAAATTACAAGAAAATATTATATACTCTATAAAATTCATTACAATACGTCATTCATAAATTGTTTCCAAATTCACTCAACTTGGGCAAAGTCATTTTTTTTTTATTATTATTAGAAACTGTTGAAGGTAGCAAGCGATCAATTTTAAAATAAGCACTCCTAGTTAACTACGCATGTACGTGAGAGAGCGCCTCCATCATGCTCCGACTGCGAACGCCAGAAGAAATATACATATATATATAGCTGTGTGCGCGGTAGCCGTAACCTATGTGGTTCGCAAACAAGATATATGATATTCATATTATTTTAATTTACTTATGATTTTCTTAATTTGTTTATGTTTCGTCCAAAATAAACATAGTTAATGTGTATTCAAGTATTTAATGGACCTATGAAAAACACAAATGGTAGCAGAGCGTGGTTATGGACGAAGTTTTAAAAACGAAAGTTGCATAAGTTATAAAGAATTTTGATTCTTATTCCAAAAATGAATAAGCTGAACATTCCAGAGTTGAACAGAACTAATTATTTCGTATGAGCGATGAAAATAAAAGCAGCCCTAGCTATTAAAAGACTGGATCTATTATAACAACCGTCAAATCAGAAGATCTGAATGCGGCAGGTTCTCGAGAATGGGATTTAAAAGAATTCAGATGCAGTAACTTACATGAAATTATCTTTATCAGATAAACAAGCATTACAGTTTGCTAATGAAGAAAATGTCAAAATTTTATGGAAAAAATAAAGAATACGTTTACTGGTCAAATAGAAGATCAAAGAATAAATGCAGGTAACGAATTGAAGAATTTACAGATGAAACATAATGAGCCAGTAAATGACTACATCGCACGATCAAAAGGAATAGCAGTAAAATGTCAATCAATGTCTGTAACAAAAGTATTTTGTGCATATTTCAAGAAAAGGCTACATTTAAAATAATAATAATAAAATAAATAAATAAAAATGAAATGTTAGCTGAAGTAATTTATAAAAATGAAACTAAATATATGAAGGATTTCCAAGAAATAATTATCTATATGATCAAAACTAAATTATCAATTATTATGTTACAGTAAAAAGCAAAATTATAATGTAATAGTGAGTATCCTAAAAGACACGATTATCGAGAAATAAAATTCACACAATTATGAAGTGTGGAAATTCAAGTTAGAATTGTACCTCCAAAAAGAGGATTTTTATACTGTAGTAATTAATGAACCCCCAAATCCAATGACTGAGGTATGGCAATCGAAAAACAGAAAAGCTCGCTCTATTATAAACCTCTTAATAGAGGATAACCAAATCATACATGTTAAAAATCTTCAAACGGCTAGAGAATGTTGGAATGTCTTAAGAGCTGTACACGAATGCTCAACCCTCAGCAGTAAACTTTTTTTACCGAGGAAACTTGTAAAATCTCCGTTCCGACTTCAACTAGATTCATCGGCGCTTATATTTAGTGTAGGAGACAATTAAGAGAGTTATATTAAAGAGACAGCCAATTTTTTTTTTAACTTTGGAGTGAAGAGGGGCGTGGGATAAAGAAAGAACTCACTAATAACTTAAACTATATAATTTTAAACTATCATAGAAAGGAATAGCTCACCACTTGTAGTTTGCAAATACTAATAGATGAATTTGTCAAGAACTTCTGAGAGCGGCGAGAAACACTTTATATAACCAGCATCAAACATTAGGCGCCAACGGCACATTCGTCAAATCTAATATTAACACACAATACTTCAATCTCCAAATATCTCATCTATCAACACAACCCATCACAACTTCAACGACACACCTCAACGACCCCTTCAACTAGCTATCTCACCCACAACATCGCCGAACTATGCTGGATCCAGCTAGAAACTTTCCCAATCTCAACCAACATTCTATCCCAACTCGACGCTATCACTTTACGCTACTTTCAATACTGACTTCCCTCGGAGACCTTTACTTCCTTAACTCGACGTCACTCCAACCTCACAAACTTTATTCTACGAAATTAGCTGAAGGTGGCGATATAGTGGAACACTTAACACAAATTTATCAGTTTCAAGACAAATTAATCTCCATTGGGAGGATATGAATGATAGACATCTTTCAGCACTAATGCTTTGTCCCTTACCAGCAAGCTATGATGTTCTTATCACTGCTTTAGAGTCTCGGGATGAAAATGAATTGACACCAGAGTTTAAACGGTGTGAGCTTATTGACGAATATTCTAAAAGATAAGAAAATAAAGCTGAAAGTAATTCTGTGTTAAAAGTTAAATTCAAACAAAAAACAGAAAATTCAAAATTTTACCGCTACTGCAAATGAAAAACACCCACCATTGAAAAGTGTTGCCATATAAAAAATAAAAAATAAAGACAAAACTGCAAAACAAATAAAAGCCAATAATGCCAGACCACCTTTCAAATCTGGCATGTACTCTCAAGACAGACATAACGTGGATAGGGCTTTTGTTGCCAAGAGTGAAAATAAAATATCTAATGACAAAATATTTACTCTATTTATCGGCGAGAAATCCAGTAATTGGTATATAGACTCGAGCTGTTCAATGCATGTTTGCAATGATAGGAGTAAATTTCATGAATTTATTTACAATAACTCATGCATAACAATCACGAATGGACAGGAGATAAAATCCCTGGGTTACTGGTCTGTGATATTAAACACCATAAATTCGATTAACACACACAATATCATAATATTGAAAAATGTTTTGTATGTACCAGAAATAGAGACAAACCTCATATCTGTAAAAGGGGCAACTGAAAATGGGTGTGTAGGAATATTTGAAAACAAATCATGCAACATAATGCAAGAGGGAAACACACGCATTGAAGGTTATATTAATAACAATTTATATGAATGTAAAGTAAATTATGATACAACGCACACAATAAACATGGCAAAAACATGTGAAAATAAAAATTGTATAGATAAATGGCATTTTAAATTGGACCACAGAAGCCTTAGTCAAATAAAACAGTTAGTGAATAATAATATGGCAATTGGGATAAAATTAGATGATTGTAAACATGATAATGTATGCGAAACTTGTATATTATCTAAATTAACCGACAATCCTTATTCCAAAAAGGCTCAATTTAGGACAACAAAGGCATTAGCATATGCCGACTTATGTGGGCCCATGAAAACTCCTACGGTCGGCTATTTTTTGACATTCATAGACGATTTCAGTAGATTCTCTGTTATATAATTATTAAGAAATAAGGGCGAATTTTATCAAAATTAAAGGAATACATCGCGATGACATTAAATAAATTTGGGAGATGAATACTTAACAAAATTAGGTATAGACCACCAATTCCCAGTTCCCTATTCAGCTCCCCAAAATAGAACTGCAGAACGTAAAAATCGTACTTTAGTTAAGATGGCACGTTGTTTATTAAAAGATGACAATTTACCAAATTCTTTCTAGGGGAGGCAATTAATACCGCCGTTTACTTTCAAAATAGACTCCAAACTTCCTCGTGTGAATCGAATCCTAATGAATTATGGACTGGTAGAAAATCTGACCTATCAATGTTAAAACCATTCGGTTTTAACATTGTGCCTACGCATATGTAGAAAAAGTACACAGGGGAAATTTAGATAATATGGTACAGGAAGGTATATTCGTAGGGTACGATAATAGAATCAAAGGATATAGAATCTGCACAAATGGCAAAAACATAATTATTAGTCGAACTGTAAAATTTGTTGAAAATGAAAAACAAGCGATACTTAAATATGAAACATCACAAAACAATGATGAGAGATGCGATAATAAAAATCCATCACTGAAACTATAAATAATAGATTCAGAAATAGATGAAATCGATCGCAGTGTTATGTCAGAAAATTCACAGAATTTTCCGTGTAGTTCACAAAGATCTAATAAGGGGGTATCACCAGATAAATTTGCATTCACAATACACAATAAAAGAGCTGATGAACCAAAATGCTGAGATGACATAATAAATATGCAAAACCCTAACCCTGTAGAAAAGAAAAACTGGGTTGATGTTACATTAGCGAAATAAATTTCCTCAAGCAGAGTGATACCTGGGAGTTAGTTGAAGCTTTACCAGGGATAAAAGTAGTAGGTTGTAAATGGGCATTCAAAGCAAAATATAATAGTCAGGGCCATGTAGAAAAATACAAAACTAGGCTGGTTGCCAAAGGTTTTTCACAGAAATAGGGAATAGACTACAATGAGACTTTCGCACCTGTTGCGTCTCACACAAATTTGAGAAGCTTTTTGGCAATGGATCTTTATAAGAATTTAAGTCTTAAGCATGTTGATATCAAGACTGCGTTTTTACATGGTGAATTGAGTGAAGATGTTTATATGTATCAACCCGAAGGATATGTGGTACCCGGGGAAGAACTTAAAATATGCAAATTAAAAAAAGTGATTTACGGGCTAAAGCAGGCCGCGAGAGCATGGAATTTAAAATTGAATGAGTCATTTTTTAACTTGGGTTTTAATCAAAGTCAATTCGACAAATGTTTTTATAAACATAAACAAAACTATGTAACTACTTACATGCTTGTTTACGTTGACGATCTTCTAATAGCAGGGAAAGATCAACAAATAAATGAAATCATGAATAAACTAAAACAAGAATATCCGTTAACAGATTTGGGAGAAGCAAAACAATATCTTGGGATAAATGTCAATCGACCTAATAAAAATACAATGACTCTTGATCAAATATACAAAATACAAGAATTTATAATCAAATACGGCTTAGAAAATTCAAAACCTACAGAAACTCCTATGGAGACAGATTATATAAAATTAACTGACGAAGAAAACCTTTTACCAGAAATCCCAAAACATAGACAGGCTATAGGCGAATTGTTATATAACTTTACCGTATCACGTTCGGATATTAACGCCGCGGTAAATATTTTGAGTAGGAGAAATGAGCGACCACACAACCACAACACACGCACAAGAGCAAAAGATTGGGGAGCGGAAAAAGGGCTAATTAGATATTTAAAAACAACAACTAATCTCAAATTGACGTGTAATAATACTGAAGAACCTATTTTGATGGTATATGCGGATTCCGATTGGGGAAACGATCTCAGTGGTCGCAAGTCATTGACAGGAAATTTATTCTGTATAGGAGCCAACTCTATATACTGGGCCAGCAAAACGCAAAAATTTATGTCCATATCGTCAACAGAGGCGGAATATATTTCCGCAGCGAATGCCACACAGGAAGTGAAACGGCTAATAAATCTGTTAGAAGAACTGGATATTCAGCAAAATTATCCTATTACGATATTTGAAAATCATCTTTCCTGCATCAAAATGGCTGAAAATGACAAATTACGACAGAAAACGAAGCACATAGAACTGAGATACCATCTGATCAGAAATTTTATTGAACATGGTATGATAAAGATTAAATATATCTATACGGAAAACATGTTTGCAGACATACTCAACAAACATCTGCCAAGGCAATTCTTCAATAAATTGAGAATTTCTATTTTGAACTGTAATTAAATGTCATCGAGTTTATGCAGGGTTGTTAGTGAAAAATAAGCTCAAATCACATTTATTTAATTATTAAAACATTCTTTTTCATGTTATTCGAAAAATATTTGACTTTCATCCTTTGATATATACTACATTAGAGCGTCATCATGACGCATTAGTTTGTAATTGGCCGTCTGGATTCTATGTACATACAGTATAGATCTGTTCTTTTATTTTTTTTTCCTCTCTTCTATGTGTTACAATAAAATATAATAACAGAATATTCATGTGGGTTTCTGTTTATTCCCACTATATTTAAATTTACACACAAAACCAAGCAAAAGGTTGCTGATTTAATTTATTACAATTACACATTAATCTATTTCAAATTATATTTACACAGCATCAGTCGACTCTAGATGGCAATTGAAGAAATCCAAAATGGTTAATTTCGATTGGAATAATTCTCCCTTATAAAATCCAGAGGATACTCATAAACAAAGTGAGTGGATTTTACTTGCCTTATAAGCTTTATTGACTCTTTCTATGAAACATATCAGTAAAAAAGACATATCAATTATGCATATAATAATATTAAATATTTAATTCCAATGGTAAGTACTTTTGTTTTTATCATCACATTTTGGGTCTCATGATCACATTCTAAATTTTAACTATGGCTCCTCACATCATAGAACAAGACAATATTAGTTTTGACAACATTTAGAATCAGAAAACAAACATTAGCTTGACAAAAATGGCAAACTTTCCTAATCTGTTTTTATCCAATGTTTTTGACTGCAAAAATATGGTCATATGTAAATAAACAAAAACGAGATAAATTAGACCAAAAAATAAAATAAAATAAATAAATAAAAGATTAGAATTTCGTAAGTTATGATAACGAATCTGAAAGATTCAAAAGTGGTAAATTCACAACAGTTTATGCAAAATACAAATCTAAACATGGGGGGAAAAATTAAGCTCAAAGAAGAAGAAAAAAAATCAAATTGTTAATGTCAACTACCGAAATGCAAAAAAGTTCTACTCAAATAAAGATTAATACATGGAATGAAACAAATCAATTCGACATCGTAGCAATTCAACCCAAGTTAACTTATATTTAATGTATGAAATAAAACAAATTAACGGATAGTGACAGATATATATACTCGCTTTTTATGCAAACAATCTCCATATAACTGAAAAATAAAAGTGAAAGGAGGTCATAGAAATTTAAAAGAGAAAATAAAAAAGGGCTTGAGGCAACTGAAGAATAAACAAAATTATTTTAAAGAATTCTTCAAAAACTTCGCCAATTGCTTGGTCGATGAAATAATACTTAAGTACCTTTCCTCTCATACTGAATTGATTGATTCTCGTAAAAATCTTCTGCTTGTTATGGAATTATATACACCTATACAAACATCTATCTACTAATATTATTATAGATAGACAATTAAATAAATGGATAGAATTAATTTTTCAATTTGTTACAAAACGCACAAATTCACTACAAGTAATATCTCAATCTTTAAAATTTATAATATCATTAGAACTAAAGTTACAGTTCTTTCCTACTGTAAGAAAACCACGCCTTTGATTACTCCTACAGAGTACATGTACAAATATAAAAGCTTATGTATTTGAAATGTTAGATATTTTTGTAATAAGTTAGTTAGAAAAAAAAATTACTTGTATTACGATATTTACTTTCATAACTAAACTAAAATAGACTTCTATCCCAATAAATTACTTCTGAAAGACTTTTGAAAAATTGTCTTTCCGGATTTAGATGTAATACACTCTTTAATGGCTACATAGAACTATAAAGTGTTATCATAAATTTTAACGCCCTTTGATAAATATATCACTCTCAAACACATGCAAATAGGAACGCAACTGAAAAGTATTATTAGATACTTAACATCAAATTCATGAAACATAAGATCATGAAACATAATTCATGAAACATAAAATCTTTTGAATTATAAAAGCAATATTTTCCAATCGAGAACTCTATGACTTGAATGCATTTTTAGCTTTTAGAAGTAGGGAATATGAAAGCTGTGATCACATAAATACATTATAATCTTCAAACGGTAGAATTACATTTAGATAGAGCAAACAATATTTTACAATCCTTTTAAATTTTAATGAATAATTCAACACACTTGTAAAGTACGTGAACAACATTACTTCTTCTCTTTTTCATCAACAATTTTTGTTTTCTGAATATTATTCAATCGGACAGAAATTTCTTTCACATTATAGCATTAATGAATATTATTTGTAATTTTCGTTCGAATATGTATAACATAAACTTCAAAAATGGTATGATTCAAAGTGGTTTTCAATGAAAAAAATCTGATTATTCTATTATTTTATAGATCAATATCCATAAAGTTAATTAATGGCAAGGGTCTGTCCAGCTTTTTAGTATCCTATTTGTGAAAAATCTACACGTAATTTTGTGAAACTAAATTTAGAGTTAAAATCAAATTCGTCCAAGCTTTTCGTCTAGGATCATCTTTCTGTGAAAATGTGAAAAATTAAATTTCCAAAATTAAAATTACAATTAAAATAAGGTTTCATTTCAGGCAGTAAATATCCACTTTTATAGAACTAAATTAACACCAATGCACCATAGATGTTAATGTTTCTAGGCATGTGCGCATTTTATAATACATTATACCATTTCCTTTGAAATTGATGCGCACCAATTTTGTCATTTTACGATATGCAGGAAATAATTTATCATATTTGTTTAATAATCGAAAATATCTATTGATAAACACTTTCGGTGCGGCAATTTTTAATACTTAAAAGGAAAGAAAAAAAAAACTCTTTACATTGTAAAATTAACGCTTTTCTTGCTTCAGTTCACTATTTCTTCAGCTGGACCTCCAGTTGGAAGTTGTGAAATTTCATATTACTTGCGAGAAAGCCACGTGCATGTTTTAGGTTTAGAAATGTAAAAGTGATTTGAAAAATAAAATTGTGCTTTTACGTAAAAGATAACTTAATTGAGATGTAGGAAAAGTTTTAGCATCACACTTATTTTATTTATTATTATTATTATTATTTTCTGTAGATTTTTTGCTTCATTGTCTAACGATAGGAAAATTCTATGAATTAAGTGTTTCTAATTGGCTCAAATGTTTTGCTGCCTTTTGGTCTTAAAATAGTAGCCTCGTGTTTCACAAATATGAAATTTTGTATCTTCTACAGGATCTGATTATCCAAAAGGTTCGGGAATCAAGAACTTTCTCTCTGAAATTTAATAGAGGCTCCAGAGTGATTGAAAAGTAATTCTTCAAATTCCTAGTATCATTTTTTCATAAAAAATTGTGAGGAAAAAATTGCTTAAAGCAAAAGAAAATATACTCAATTTCGGGAAAGTTCACTCCACATATAACAACTGGAAATTTAGTTTCTGGTAAACATATGGTACTAAATATCAACAATTGTTTCCGTTTAAAATCATTTAGTTCAACCCTTCATTTTTATTTTATTATTATTATTATTATTATTATTTTAATGCAAATTGAGAGCAGAAAATGTTACTGCACTGATGATTAACCCTTTTTTTTAATCCAATGTAAACTTTTACTGAAACATTTCAAACGTAAACAATTGCTGCCAATTAATTTGTGTCTTTCATGATTTTAATTTGCAGGTAAATATACTGTCCAATACAATAATGTATCGGAGGAAAAGGAACTTAAATCTCTAAATTCTGCTAAATAAATTCTGGAAATATTCATAACCTAAATAAATTTCTTTATTTATATATAGAATTTAGAAAATTTCTTGTTAATAAAAAGAAGCCCTATTTAAAACTCTGCTTCTCCTAACTTCAGAGATTAATCGGGTCCTGTCTATCTGTCTATTAATCTATTTGCTTCTCTCAGTACATAGCATATGAAAATTAATATAAGGCCAGACACACTAATCAGAATAATAAAATATTCTTAATCTGGTAAAAATTATCAAAAAGCTTAAGATTATTATAAAACACACACAGACATATATATATGCTACCGCTAAAGTGCAGAAATCAGTTAATCTGTAGATTAGCTTGGTAATCTGCACATTAACTAGGGTGATCCGTTAAAGTGAGAAAAATTGCTTCATTTCTCAAATTACCTAGGTAATCTGCGAATTACCTAGATAATCTGCACATTACCTATAAGGCACTCGTTAAAGTGAAAATAAGATCTCTGGTGTTGTAATTTTACAGTACGCTGTGTTAGTTTTTTTCATTCGGGAAAAAAAAAAAAAAAATTAGTTGTTTTTTCTTTTTTCCCTTTCTTTACTTATTTTAATCTGTATGTGTTTTAATTTTTATGTCTTTTAAAGTTATATTTGTTTTAATTTTGTATTTATTTCACCTTTTTTATTCTGTCAATATAAGTTTGAAGATGTTATGCATTTTTAATATGAAATATAATAGCTTTAATAGCTTTCAATAAATTCTATTTTATAAATGAACGTTAGAATTGTAATACAGTAACGATTTGTTTTCAAAATAAAAATAACCATCTAAATTTTAAAACATTGTTTTATTAACAACTTATATTGCTATTACTATTTTTTTTTTTTTTTTTTTTTTTTTTTTTTTAATTATGCTCCAATTTTTAATTTTCTAAAGAAATATTAAATTAGACAAATCGGAAGCATTATTTAAGGAGTACTTCAAATAATAAAAACTGCTTTAATGTTTTTTAGAACGCATGAAAATTATAATGACAGTTTTCCAATGCTTTATTAAACTATATTTTGCAGCAAACATATATCTGTACAAGTTTAACAAATATATTAAATTTACAACAACAACAATAATAATAATAATAATAATAATAATAAATAAATAAATAAAATATATGTGATAAACTGCAACGAAATTATCTGAAAAAGCGAAAAAAAAATTATAATTATAATAATAATAATAATAATAATAATAATAATATATAAAATGTATACAGGAAACTTAAAATTGAAAGAAACAAAACAAAACAAAACAAAACAAAAAATATTGTAATGAAATGTGCTAAAAAATACACAAAAATTTCACATTAAGTATTTATTAAATAATGCCATAATATTGAATGCCATACTATTTTTCAGAGTTAAAAATTAATACTTTTTTTCCAGTAATTAATTGTAATTTAAATCAATTTTAAAATAAATATGTTTTAAAAAGTTGTGGTCTAATAGTTTTATTTCGGGAGGAAATAATTACTGTGTTGTAAATTTAATATTCAGAATTCAGAATGGAGTTACACGAGGGAGAGCTTTAAATTAAGATTAGATTTCATTAATAAAATGCAGACCCTTATCAAACTTATATTGACAGAATTAAAAAAGAGAAGAAATAAATCAAAATTAAAACAACTATAACTTACTCGTTACTTTAAATTTTGTGTTGGTCATAATAAGAAGCCTAATCATGTCTTCGATCCTCCACGTTTTGCGTTGACCGTTTATCATAGAAAACGAAAGGGGTAAAAGTTTTAGTTTATGTTTGAAGTCCATTCGCGTATCTGTATCACATGACTGCTTGACGTCATAATCATGTAAAAAAATCTAAGGCTCGAAACAAACATTTGAACTTTAACGATACAGAAGCCGCTAATATGCAGATTAACTAGTTAAAATGCGGAAAACTCTTGATTCCGCACTTTAACGAGTCATTTTAGTTAATTTGCAGGTTAACTATGTCATATGTACATTAACGGATTTCGAGCTTTAACGGTATTATATATATATATATTGATATTTTATGTATTCATTAAAAAGATGATTAATTTTTTCAGAAATCTTTATTCATGTTTTTTCTAGTTCTTCCTGTAATACTTGGTTTCATCTTTTGCAATGTTTGAAAAGATGTTCAATATATATATATGCATATGCGTAAAGAAATCCATTAGTTTTAAATATATTTTCAATATTTAAAATCTTGAATGTTAAAGAGAAAATAAAATTGTAACAAAGCAATAAGTAAACTTTAAAGCAAGCAAATTAAAATAAATGCGTTTAAACTTTTATTCTGTTTGCATAAACCAGTTTACAAAAATTCCAAATAAATCATTTTCATATGCAGCTACCTCTAAAAAAATATGACACTGAAATTTGCTGCGATGTATTTTAGGATATATGAACAATTTTAACACACACACGCACATATAAAACAAAAATCTCTTTATAAAATATTTACGTGAGATTCAGAATTACAGTAGAGCCACGGTTATCCGAGTCCCGACTATCCAAGCTCCGGGTTAACCGAGGTAGTCCCGAAAATGCCACGTCCCGGTGAAGGAGAGGTCTTTGACAAATAGTGTCGATAACTTTGATAAATTTTACTACTCAGTACTGTTTTTTTTTATAATTTATGTATGTATTATATTGCATTTTTAACTGGACTTCAGTTAAATATGCAATACTTTACTTCATTCACTTTTTTTTTTTCATTCATTTTAAACTTTACAGTCTGTTTCCCCCTTGCTTTACGGCAGAGTCCGTGTTATCCAAGTTTTCGATTAACCGAGACACCCGGACCACATTACCTCGGATAAGCGAGGCTTTATTGTATTTTAAATAGCTAATGGCTTCTACACTTTATTTTCAATAATAAAACTCAATATCTCAATAGCTAAAGTTTGATTTTCTTTCATAAAACTCTCCCAATACTTGGTGTTTTTAACTTGGGCATAATTCATAGCAATGAAATTAAGAGTTGATTGCTTCAGTTCTTTGTCTTCATATAAATTAGCTAATGCTAGAGTATCAAGAACATCGTCAGAGGTAACATTCTGTAATACTTCGGAACACAACTTTTTGAGATCTATAACCGCATACTTATCAGCTGCAATGTACAAATCACGAGCCATTTTCGAATCTTTTAAAATAACAGCACCTGTGTAAATGTAAGAAACAAGTTCTGTCAAAACATCTCCTGGTATATCCGATATCTTGACGCAATTTTCGCAGTTTTCTTTCATTTGGTGCTGGAACATTCTAGAAAAAACAGGCGAACGTGCTGCCAGGATAACTTTGTGAGCATGAATTTGTGTGATGCCATCACTCAAAATTACGTCAGAGAGATCACCAGTTTTTAAAATATTTTTCAAATCATCAGATAATTTTTCTAATTTGGACGTTCTGATGATACTTTTTTTACTCGATAACAAAGTACACGAAGCGCTGGACGTTTCTTGCAAATCGTGAAGCTGAAAGTGAGGAATTATCTGAATTATGCATTTCCAAGTATCTGGGGTGAGAAAATTTACGTTCTGAAAATTCAAATTTGATGTACAATTTTCGAGTAAGGACGTTGTTTTTATAGAACTGACATTTGTTGAACAAAGTTCAGCAGAAATTAAGTATTGCTTTTCAGTATTGCATTCAATTATTATGTTTAAAATTGAATTTCCATAAATAGTCCATGACAATTCATGGATTAGTAAATATTTTTCGCCGTTCTGTCCAATGAATTTCAATTTTTTTTTATCCGATGATAAGTCGAACGTATAAGAAAAAGTATCAGCCATTTTTATAGGTCTTCAATTCTTTTGTTGTCTTCAGAAAAGTGTTTCTGAAAAAATAAAAGATAATAATTATAAAAATGTAATTAATTTGAAAATTAAAAAAGAGTTAACACAAATAAGGAATGGATTAAATATAAGAACTAGTAAAAAGGCTAAAAAGTATAATTTATATCTTGCTTCAAGGTTGCTTCTTTCTAAAATGTTAAAAAAAAAAATGACATCAGATAAGATCTTCAGAATAAGCTGAAAATTTTACAATAAATACAAACACACATATATATATATCTTTTATTTTATTTTGTAAAGACTTCCTTTGGGGGGGGGGGGGGGAGGGACTGTAACGCGTATTTAACTATTTACATAAATATTTTTCACAAATTTTAAATTTTATGATAGACATAAATCTTTCATGAAATACAAAAATCTCGCATGCTTTATGCTACGATAATAAATAAATAAATAAATAAAATAATAGTCTTCACATTACACACATTACTTTTGTACATAGTAGTATTGTTGCAAATAGAACTTTACATGGGGAAAAAAAGGGGAAAAAACATTAACTTACTGTTTTTGAGATTATGGAAATATATTTCACAAAGCAATATTTCTATTAAACAATAATACTGGAGTAAGAAAATAAATATTTATTAAAAACATCTACAATTTATCGTCTTTACCATTTTAATATTGGAGGCACTTTTTACTTTCTCGTACCTATATGTATAGTACAGAGAAAATATTGTTTTGGGGTCCAATTTTTGTTATATTTACACGTTTTGAGGTCCCCTGAATCTAAAAATCATATTTTCAGCGGTTGGTCTGTGAGTGCGTCTGTGTGTCCGTCTGTTATCAGCATATCTCAAGAACAAATAATAGCATAAATTCCAAGCTTGGTATTCTAAATGTGTATCATATAGGGATGCTATACTAAACTTTTCGTTGAGATCAAGCAAATGGTTCGTGCACAGGGACATCCAAGAGAATTCAAATACATTATGTCTATGGGGAAATTTCTGATAAGTACAGTGTAACATCTATAGGCTGACTTAAACAAAACAGAATTAACAAAATTTATTGTATGCATAAAAGCATGTTTTGTGTAGATTGTTGTATGGAAACCATTTATTATTCATTTATAGGTCTACCCAAAGTATTTGGATATACTGCGGCTATACTTGGAAATTGCTGGAACACTAATTCTTTTTGTGTTAGATGTTTTTTGGGTAAGACTAAATTTAAGTACACAATATTGTATAATGCAGATTGATTATAGACAATATACAAGGCTACCCAAAAATAAGCTAAACGTTCTTTTCTATTGAATAGAATTGATGGAAGTGCTTTGCTACATTATACTATGCCGACGAACACTGCTCAGGAACAAAATTAATTTTTCATATACTCTAAACAAAGTATTTTTAGAAATTTCAACTCTGGTTTTTTTATAATATATTTTGAGGTGCCCCGATTACAAAAGTAAAATTTTTAGCAGACGATCGGTCGATCTGTATGTATATCTGTTATCAGAATAACTTAAAAACAAATAGTTGCAGGAAATTCATATTTGGTATTTTGGTGTCTGCATTAAGTTGCCAATTACAAATTTGATCAAGATTGGGATGTTTGAATGCAAGTTAATAACACCATTGATTTTTTTTTTTTTTTTTTTAATAATTGTATGCAGTATAATTAAACGGGTGTCCCCACACTATAATTAAACGGGTGAGGGGGTGCCCCCCCCTAACATTAAATATTTCGATATATATATATATTTTTTTAATTAAGGCTGTACATCAGTCAGATAGCTCCCTTTCTCCCTTTCCATGTTATCCAATGGGATTTTCATTGCTTCGTTTTATAAAAATATCTCATTCAAAAATAAGTTTTTGAAATTCTATTTTTTGAATATTACTCTTTGAACAGGTCGCCTTTTAGCTTAGTGAGCAATTTTTCGAAAAAAATAATTTAAATATTTTATTTCAATAAGTAAATTATGGACTCTTAATTGTGGATCTCTAAGTAAAATATTTAAATTTATTTTTTCTAAAAATTGCTCACTAAGCTAAAAGACGACCTGTTCAAAGAGTAATATTCAAAAAACAGAATTCAAAAAAGTTCATTTTTGAATGAGATATTTTTATAAAACGACGCGACAAAAATCCCATTGGATAACATGGGAAGGGAGAAAGTGAGCTATCTGACTGATGTACAGCCTAAGCTTGTAAAATAAAGTTTTATCTTCAGTAATTTTACAGTGACAGTTTCTTTATAGAACTATATAATATTGAATATTTTATTACTTTTTTTATGTAGCATTTATTATTATTAATTTTTATTTTTTTTTTTAACCGTACATGTTAAACAAAATTGGTTTAAATGCAAAATGAGTTACTTTAAGTAACAAAATGAAAATTTAACATAATTTTGTTTAAATAATACAATTTTTATACTGACAATGTATACATACATATATATATATATATATATATATATATATATATATATATATAATTCAATTTTCAATTATTGTGAAACTATTACGAATGTGAATTGAACATATATATTTAAAAAATATTGTAATGATTTGGTAAGCAGATACAAAAATAAAAATGACAAGTAACTGACATTTAGGATACATATAAGAGTTTTAAGTTAAAAATATTACTCTCTACGACCAAAATAAGGTGTATTCAATGGCAATTTTGAACTGTTTATAATGGCAATTTTGAACTATTTACAATGATTTTCATTTTTATTTAATACCTACATCTTAAGACAATTTTTCTTAAGCCTTATTTTTAGTAGAATTATGAATTTTGATATACTTGGTACAAATAAAACACAGATCACATATTAGCTGTGTTAAAATATGATTATAAAATAATTAAAGCTTAAAAAGGGAAGAATAGAGGACAAACTATACAGAGGTATACTAGAAAGCAATAGTATAAGTTATAAGAAACACAAAACATTCACTTTTTATGCTTTTTTTTTTTTTTTAATGATAAAGTTATGTTAGTAATATACCAGAAAATACATGGAAAACACTCTGTACTTGTATACTTTAAAATTCGTGTGCATATGTCTTTAAAAAATAACAAATGTCTATTTTTTCCCATTTTGAAAGAAATATCGCAATATATCACTAATATCGACATTAACTTGGTGATATATCGCGATATTTAATTTCTGATATCGTCCAGCACTAATACAGACGTCACGGGAAATCTTGTAAAAATTGCTGATATCTTTAAAGTGGGAGATCAAAGGAAGTCCAAATTTGGAGGGCTACCGCTAAAGACTGAAGACTGTCTCAAATATAAATTTGCAACATTTTCAACTAGTTTTCAGTTATGCGAGATACAGAATTTGATTCGTTAACTGGTTTAAAGTACTTTCGCCCCCCCCCCCCAAAAAAAAAAAAAAAAAAAAAAAAAAAACTTATTTGGTATTTCCTGATGAATTGGATACAACTCTGACACACAATTTTATGGTGATAAATTGTATGTAATAACAAATCACACAATTAAAAAATATATATAAATAATAAAATATTATTAAGAAGTAACGATACAATAGTTTCATATATTGTTTTAAATACCTTCAATTACCATATACGTATTTTCTATTCTATACAATGCATATATATGCAATCAAATTATGAACGTGATATATGGATAAACGAATAGTATAAGAGTTTGTTCATAATGAATAATTTACATGCTCCCTTCAGCTTCGTTATAACTTTTTATAACTCAGTTAGTTATAAAAAGTTCTATAACAATTCTATACAATGCAATGAAATAAAATTTCTATTAATTTAGTTATACCATCATTTTTTTTTAGTTTCAAATTAAGATACATTCAAATAAAAAAAAATACAGAAAGTTATGAACCAGAAACAATAAAATTAATGTTTACAAAATCTGGAGTAGCTCCTCTCAACTTTCCGAGCATTTAGTAGTTATGAGGCGTTAAACATCTCTGAATGATCGAAGAACTTAGTAAATATTCGTAAGTTAGAAAGTACAATGGGGTTTTTGAATATATTCCTTCAAGTTCAAATATTTGTATTACAGACCTTAATGTATCTTTTTGTGTGTGTGTGTGTGCGTGTGTGCACGTGCCTGTGTAAAAAAGTATAAACTTTAAACAAGTAATTTCCAGTAACTACACTACTGTTTCAAAAATCAAATGTATCCTTTCTAGTCTTTTTTAAATAATGTAATTAACGTCATATAGTAAGCCCGATAGGACATAATATGTGTAAATTAGTTCATATTCTCTCTAAAAGTACTATAGTAACATGCACGTAATTTCTCATAAGGATTATACATTAGCAAAGTAATAAAATATTTTTTCTTTTTTTTTAAAAGTTAACATTATCCAAACGAAATTTAATTAATTTCAGCCTATAGACCGCAATGTATAGGAAATTATATTTCGTATACCTGCAGAAAAGGCTACAAGGCAAAAGTTTATATAGTTCTCGCGAGGATGACCTATAATATGCCTACCTAAATTTATCTTAATAGACTGAAGGATCCATATGCTAGCGCACTTCAAATAATTTCTGTATGTGGATCATTAATAATAAAAAAAATTCTATAAAAGAACTAACTATAAGTCCTACACTTATTGAAATCTATACAGATAATTAGACGATGAGCTATAACATATCTACCAAGTTTTAGATCAATAGTATAAGATGTTTAGACGCTGTCGCACTTCAAACAATTTGAGTCCTTAGACCATAATGATAAAAAAAATTTCTTTGTGTTCCTGTAAATAACTGTGTATCCTACACTCATCGAATGCTGTACAGGTCGTGCGACGGTGAACTATATCATGCCTAGGAATTTCGATCTCAATCGAATGAAGCGTTTAAACGTTATCGTGTTCACATACACACACATCTATATATATATATATACATCACCGTAAAAAATAATAAAAATTAATTTAGGTGACCTCAAAACTTAAAGATACACCAAAATCTCATAATCGAATTTTTTCATGATTACAATACTTTCCTTACATACTATATTTTCGGAAATAAATTAAAAAGTTATATGAATCAAAAAATATATATATTAATGATATAATTTTATGTAATACAATTAAGTATATACATATAGATATTAAATATACAAATAGAAAGATAAGTAGAGGAATAGTCATTTAGACAAACAAACTTCATTGTTTTTTTTTTTTTTTTTTTTTTTTTTCTAAAAATTACAATTTTCAAGTCAAACATCTCCCTGAATCGGTTTTTCCAGGCTAGCTCCATACATTTTACCAGCATATTATTATTAAATCATTCATTTAAATTTCAAAACACTATGGCATGTGATGCCATTTTGAAATTAAATGACATTATTCGGCATTTCGATTTACAATATATATGCATTTGTTTTTTATAATTTTAAAGCATGCATTGTTTCATTGTGTATTATATATCTTTAAGAAGAAAATGATCTTCAGAAACAAAGTACTAAATATATGCGGTTTGTTTTTAGAAATCATTTAACAAAATATTTTTTAGTTATGACTTTCAAACAAATTCACAAAAATTTTGTTTAACAATGACAAATAGATATTTATCCTCAGTAGATAAGTCGGACTACTAATAAATAATCGTTTCCAATAATTTAAATATTCTTCTTCTTATTATTATTATTAATGAATTATTTAAAAATAAAAACAATTCTGTAAATGTGAAATCTTACATTTATTGTATTTTATTTGTTTGCATTATACAACACAGTATCGCTTATGCAGATAATATTTGTTTTTGTATGTAAATTATATAACGACCTCATTAAATCAGGGCCTGAAACAGTAAAAATAACCCCATAGAGAGATTTCAATTTAAAAACTATATAAACATAATTTTTAGAGTCAATAATTATTCCCAACAACAATTAAAATTTCACAATTAATTTTGAAAACTTCAGCGAAAACAAAATATATTTTAATAGGTACTCACCATTTCTTACTACACAGAAAAGTTGATGTTTCTATCCTAATATTTATTCTTCGACTACGTTTACTGCGTTTAAATTATTGTTTTTCTTATTCATACAAGTATTTCTCACAAACATGCAATTTTCTAATTAAATATCAGCGATTTTCGTCAGAGCTCCACAGTTAAACAAAAACAGTGCCAAGTTCGTCACAGGTGTAGAAGGATAGCTGTAAAAATATTTTTAAATATAGAACTCATCCCTGACCCAAGTTTGAAAAAAAAAAAGTCCTTGTTTGTTTATGCGTAAAGAAAAGATGTTTCGTCCGCGGAAGAAAATTTTGAAGCATTTTATTTAGTTTTAATTGTCTAATTCTTTTTACTTCCTTATACAAAGTATAAGAAAGTAGTCAAATTTACGAAGTATTTTATAACTCCATTGACGAGAAAATTGCATTGATTTACTAGAAAAGAAAAAAACTGATGGGTTTGGAATTTAAAATCTTTTTAAAAACATTTCAAAGAATACTTTATTGTATGTGTAATGAATACAATACCATCAAAAAGTGGTACTTGTCTGATGTCTTTAGCAGATATATCTGAAGACGATTTCATGAAATGAATTAAAAATTTTCAGAAAAAGATCTAATTCTAAGAATTTCAATTTTTACGTTTTAACATGTACCCAATATTAAAAATAAATTATAGTAAAAAGTAATACCCTAATAACGTACCAACTTTCAGCTCATTCCAGCGAAACGTTTAGACGCTACCGTGTTCACTCACACACGTACACACACACTCACATACATGCATACATATACATACAAACATACATACACCATCGTAAAAATAGTGGAAAGTGACTCAGGGCACCTCAAAACGTATAGAAACAAAAAAATCTCAAATTCAGATTTTTCACATTATTACAATACTTTCCTTACATATGTACGTTCGGAAAGTAAACAAAATAATCTGGTGTGTCACTCACACGACTTTCTCTTACCCTGAAATTTAAAACTATAAATACAAGTTGGGGGTTAAGAGGTTACATAACGAGTACTGTTATGTAAACCTATGTTAAAACAATTCAAATTAGGCTTCAGAAGAGTTTTATATGATAATTAGTTCTGTGTGAGGGGGACTATCGTCCCCCTCAACCCCCCGTTTTATTACTGCACCGACATTTATATAGAACTTAATTCTGTTATTAAAATTAAAAGTTCTGTTAAAATTATTCAGACAACTTTCACACGCGACATTCCTTGAAACTTACCAGTCTTGATCAAACTTTTCAAGCAACAAACTTATAATTAATTTGAAAATAACACTTTTGGATCTCCTGAAATTATTCGTTTTTAAAAAATTACTCTAAGAGGCACAGGCAAAGATCAAACTTTAAAAACTTGATTTTGGTAATCAGGAAGCCTCAAAACGTAAATACACAGAAAACAAGCGATGAATATTTACCTTAAAAACATACATTATTTATCATATGTCCCTGAGGAATTCATTTCCATTCCTGAACAGCTTTCCGGGACATGGTAAAATATTATAGTAAATCACTTTCAGTAACAATAAAAAAGAATGTTATCGCTTAAATACTTGCAGCCATCTATATCTTTTGAAGATTACGTACAAACCACATAGTGCACCTAAATACAATCCTATAGTAATAATATACGGCACAACCTGAAATGCACTTCCATCAATTTGCAGGTATTGTCGCACTATAATCTAGTTCTTTTGTGTAGCCCTGTAAATGAACAATGAATGGTTTCCCTACCATATTCTTCATGAGGCATGTTTTAACGCATATAAAAAATATATATTCATTTCATTTGGGTTAGTGCAGTTTATAGACGTTAAACTCTACTTACCTGCAATTTCCTCCGTAGACGTAATGTATTTGAATACTCTTGAGTGTCCCTGTACACGAACCATTTGCTTCATCTCAACGTTAAGCTTAGTGTAGCATCCCTATATGATATGATACACATTACGAATACCAAGTTTGGACTTTCTGCTGCTATTTGTTCCTGAGATATGCTGATAACAGACACACACACAGACAGACACATACACACTCACAGACCAACCGCTAAAAACAAGATTTTCGGATTCAGTAGACCTCAAAACGCGTAAATATAACAAAAACCCACTTTCGAAAATTTGACCCAAAAAACAACACTTTTTCTACCTTATGGGTAAGAGAAAGTAAAAACTGTAACAAACTGCAGTCGGCAGCAAAATTATTGAAGCGCTAGCAATAATTCCTACTTAAAAGATGGGCACCTAATACTGTTTTGTTAAGTAAATACTTGTCGAGTCATCATCTTAGTCTTATACTGTTTATAAAAATGTAAGTTGATGATAAAAATCAGCGATCAAACTAAAATAAAATGTATGAAAAGCGTGGATGTGTGCTTCAATAACTTTGTTACCGACTGTACACTAAGCGACAAAAAAAAAAAAAAAAAAAAAGCCGCACTGCAGAAAAGGTGACTTATACCTTTTTTATTTGTAATAACTTTAAAATTAATGTTTGAAACAAATAAAAATGTCTTGTTTGCATAATACCAAAGGTATGAAATGATACCTATGTACATTTTCGATTTAATAATTCGCTTCATTGCACTCTACGATGTACTTTTTAAAAATGTGCATAAAATTTTCTTTTTAAACATAATGTAATAAACATACATTTTGTATTCTATTGTGATTTATTATATGAAATAAACAAGTTATATTTTAATATATGAAATAAAACTATTTATTTGTTAGATCTAAGCAATTTTTTATTAAAAATATGTATTCTGCATTGGGTTAATTCCGCCTTTATATGGAAATACTGCTTTAATGCACAATGGCATAGTTTTATACAGTTTTTTAATATAAATCTCAGAAATTTCAATGTGCCAAATATCACAAATAATTTTTTCTAGTTCTGGCAAAGTTATAGACTGCAAATTTCTAATCCTCTCCCCTCTCCCCCGCCTTTTTATAGACGAAACATTTTCGAGCGGATCCCGATTAGGACTATTTCCATCTCTGGTAAAGAAGAAATTCTACTATATCCTTTGTGGGATTTAACTTAAAGTGAAAAAAGATATGATTACTTACAGAATTATAGGTTCTCATGGGAATGGATATGAAATTTTGACAATTTGAAGTTAATAAACTTACCACAGACGCTGTGTAGTAAGGTGCATTATCATCTTGAAAATGCTGTTTGCAGAAATGTCCAATATACCTCCAAAATAGTCGGTCAGGCACCACTTTTATGAAGATTGTGTTTTATTTCGAGTTAATTGATCTCTTGAGCATAAAAAATTGCCCGACTGTTTGAAAAGTTATTCACCTCCGTACCATAATGTGCGGAGAATGTGTCACTGTTTTAAAAGTGCGATTTTCATTATGTCAGTCATATTTTCGTTGTCAGGTCTGCTTGTTTTCTTTAGCTAGAAATAAGTTAAACTTGACTCATCAAAGAGAACCAGTTCAGTGCAATAATTAACTAATTAATTTTTATTTTTTCTTAACCATCTGAGTTCTTGCTTTCCTAATTCTCTTCACTAAGAATGGAATTTCTTCAAATTTTCTGTCATTTAAACCTGATTCGTTTAATAGTTGCTGTACTGTAGTTAAAGAAATTATGCTGCTAAGCACTTTTTCTGAATCTCTTTTATGTTCTAAATGTAATACAAACCGATTTTATAAGCAATGGTTTTTTGACTTACGGTCATCTTGCTTGGATGAGCAACATGACCGTTTAAAACTTAAAACCAAATTTTTAGTTTAAACGGCTAAAAAATTTTGTATCTTGCTAAAAACCCTTTTACCAATATTCCGTTAATATTTAATTATTTTGCCATCTCCCGTATTAAAATATTTTTTTATTTTCCTTCAAAAATTAATACTTTTTGTGGCATCGTTAACTGCCTTATTCTTACCATTTTTGAAATAATCTCTCAAATTACAATTTTCCAGACAATTGCATTTTGTTTTTAACACTGGACTCAAAGCTAAAGTGTATGTGAAGGAGAACATAATAAAATCTGTTCGAAAATTTGCTTTTTAAACGATAAAATTGGCGGTTGTAGAAGGCAAAAAAAATAAATAAATAAATAAATAAATTAAAAAAAATCAAGTGCGGCTTTTTTTTTTTTTTTTTTTTTTGTCGCTTAGTGTACTTTTCAATGTATTATTACCTAAGAATTATTTACACAATGCATATTATTCAAGAGATATTTACTTAATATTTTGAAAAATCTGTTAATATTTACCTTATTTTGGAGTGGAATATCAGGATTTTCCGAAGTGGATTTCATCCAGAATCTTGTTACAGGACTCAGAAGTTTAGTATCAATAGCACTTTGGCGTTTCCCGAAGTCTAAAGAACAAACAACATATTAAATGGATTTTTTTTCATAACTTCGATTGGTTAAAACTTAATTATTAGAAAAAGAAGTGCAAATAAGTTGTATAAATAAATATTTTATCTACAGCATGCCCTACGTTAAAATTTTTTAAACTGAGCTTTGCAACTTTCATTGAAAACTAGTAAGGGGTGGGACGAGGAACAGTACTTAAATTTATATTTTAGAATAAAAATATAATAATCTCTAATTTTCTTTTCTTAAATTTTGGCACTTTATTTTATAAAATAATCTGGAGTGTCACTCACACGACTTTCTCTTACCCTGAAATTTAATATTATAAATACAGATTGGAGATTAAGAGGTAAGATAACGAGTACTGTTATGCAAACCTATGTTAAAACAATTCAAATTATGCTTTGGAACAGCTTTATTTGACAAGTAATTTTGTGTGAGGGGGGCTAAAACCCCTTCAACTCCCCCCTCCCCCCCCCCCGTTTCATTACTGTATCTACATTTGTATAAAATTCGAATCTGATATTAAGTTCAAAGGCTTATTTAAAAATTTGCAGACAACTTTCACACGCATCATTCCTTGAAACTTATCAATCTTGAACAAGCATTTCTAGTAACAAACGCTTTAACTTCAAAATACATCATTTGGATCGCGATCAAACTATAAAAGTTGACTTCGCTAGTCAGGAAGCCTCAAAACGTGTAAATATACAAAAAACTGAATGATGAATACTTATCTTAAAAAAATACTTTATTTATCATATGGCTATGAAGACTTAATTTCAGTTCCTGAGCAGCTTTCCTGGACATGGTAAAATATTACAATAAAGCACTTCCACTTACAAATAAAAAAGAATGTTATGGCTTAAATATTGGAATCCCTGTATATATTCTTAAAGTTATGTACACATCAAATGGTGCACATAAATATAATCCTATATTTATAGCACATGGCACAACCTAAAGTACACTTCTATCAATTTTCAAGCATTGTCGCATTATAATCTAGTTCTTTGGTGTAGCCCTGTAAACGAACAGTGAATGATTTCTATACCATATTCTACATAAAACATGTTTTTACGGATATAAAAAATATATATTCGTTTCATTTGGTTGAGTGCAGTCTATAAATGTTAAACTCTACTTACCTGTAATTTCCCCCATGGACGTAATGTATTTGAATTCTCTTGGGTGTCCCTGTACACGAACCATTTGCTTGATCTCAACGAAAAGTTTAGTGTAGCATCCCTATATCATACACATTTAGAATATCACGTTTGAAATTTCTGCTACGATTTGTTTTTGAGATATGGTGATAACAAACAAACACACAGACACACACAGAGACAGACACACACGCACACAGAGACCAACCGCAAAAAACATGATTTTCGGATTCAGGAGACCTCAAAACGTGCAAATATAACAAAAACTCACTTTCGAAAATTTGACCCAAAAACAATACTTTCTCTACCTTATGGGCAAGAGAAAGTAAAAAGAGTAAAGAGTAAATTTTATATTAACCAACAATAAAATAATAAAACCTATTCCGAAGTAATGTTTTGTTTTTACTTACTTCTATCTACATAAGAACAAAGTACTGCATGGTGAAAATTTTCAACCTCCAATTTTCGGTGAATTTACACGTTATGAGACTTCCTGAACTTCATTTGTATTGTTTTAGGAAATGTCTATCTCTCTCTGTACGTGTGTGTATCCAAGATTTTGTGGACGCTGTATCTCATAATCTAATAAATTTAATATAAATTTACAGTTGGTTGGACCTTGATTTAAGGTAGTGATGATTAGCTTTTGGGGCATATATATCACTCAACAGGTGGCTCTGCAGTTCTGTTTGTGCGCTTTAAGTCTTTGTTAATTATTTATGGAAAAAATTATATATTTTTTAAAACCATGAGCAAGTATGTTGTATAGGGGTTAAAAAAATTAAATATTGCAAATAACATTAAACTGTAGTTTAAACATTTCATAAATTGTCCACAATATTCAATATATAATCCTATATATGGATACTAATAAACCACAAACTTAAAATTCATTACTTTCTACATAGTGCAATAAAATTCAATAACATACAAGTTTCCCTTATTTTCTATATTAGATTTTTATTTTTCTTATGTAAAATCAAAATTGCGCATAAAATATTCAATCTACTTTAAGCTTTCATATGAATTTTATTCAATCACTTTAAATAAATAAGAATAATCTGGTGTGCAACTCACATGACTTTCTCTTACCCTAAAATTTAATACTATAAATACAGGTTGGAAATTAAGAGGTAAGATAATGAGTACTGTTACGTAAACCTATGTTAAAACAATTCAAATTATGCTTCGACATAGTTTTACATGATAATTAGTACTGTGTGAGGGGGCGGTAGCACCCCCCTGAACCCCACGTTTCATTACTGCACCTATATTTATATAGAATTTAAATCAGTTATGAAATTAAAAGTTCACTTAAAATTATTCAGGCAACATTCAGACAATTTTCACGCAACATTCTTTGAAACTTATCAGTCTTGATTAAACTTTTCCAGCAACAAACTTATATTAACTTGAAAATACAACTTTTGAATCTCCTGAAACGATTCATTTTTAAGTTACTCTGAGTGACATAGACAAAGATCAAACGTTAAAAAACTTGATTTCAGTAAACAAGAAGTCTCAAAACATCTAAATATGTAAAAACAAGCAATGAATATTTAGCTTAAAAACATACATTACTTACCATATGTCTATGAGGAATTTGGTTCAATTCCTGAGCAGCTTTCCTGTAAAATATTTTAAAAAAGCACTTCCCCTAACAATAAAAAAAATGTTATCGTTTAAATATTTGCTGCCCTGTATATCTTTTGAAGATTCTGTACAGACCACAAGATGCACCTAAATATAATCCTATAGTAATAAAAAATGGCGCAACCTAAAATACACTTCCATCAATTTTCAGCTATTGTCGCACTATAATCTAGTTCTTTTGAGTAGCCCTGTAAATAAACAGTGAATGATTTCCCTGTCATATTTTACATTAAACATGTTTTTACGCACATAAAAAATATACATTCATTTCATTTAGTTTAGTGCAGTCTACTTATGTTAAACTCTACTTACCTGCAGTTTCCCTATAGACGTAATGTATTTGAATTCTCTTGGGTGACCCTGTACACGAACCATTTGCTTCATCTCAACGAAAAGCTTAGTGTAGCATCTCTATATGATGCACATTTAGAATATCAAGTTTGGAATCTCTGCTGTTATTTGTTCTTGAGATATGCTGATAACAGACAGACACACACATAGACATACACACACACACAGACCAATCGCTAAAAACATGATTTTCGTATTCAGTGGACCTCAAAACGTGTAAATAAAACAAAAACTCCCGTTCGAAAATTTGACCCAAAAACAATACTTTCTCTACCTTATGGGTAAGAGAAAGTGAAAATCATTAATATCTTCAATCCGCTCGTAATCGTACATTGCACTTTGTTGTTATTGTGAAACTCTAGATTTTGGGGGATCATGTTTCATGTGATATTGGCATCATTATGATATCATTTAATTATATAATTCAGGGTATGATGGATGTTATAAATCTTATTTGCGAATTACTGCCTTAGAACTATGAAATTTTTCGTATATATGCATTGGAATATAACACTATTAAAATATCGCAAAAACTATTTAAATTTTAAAACATAATATATAAAATTTATTGATTTATTTATTTAAAAATACACTGATGGAAAAAAAAATCCCAACACCAAGAAAAAATTATTGTACAGTAATGAAATTTCAGCAATACATTTGTCTAGGTAACATATTTAATTGATTAAAGTTTCAAGATCACAGGTAGAGCCATTGGCGAGAAGAGCCATTTCAAATGTGAAATGTTGGTACATTAGTAACCAGTGTAACCGCCAGAATTTTGAATGCAAGCATGCAAACGTGCATGCATTGTGTCGTACAGGTGTCGGATATCAGTTTGTGGGATGGAGTTCCATGCCTGTTGCACTTGGGCGGTCAGTGCAGGGACGGTTAATGCTGGTTGTGGATGACGCTGGAGTTGTCGTCCAATGATGTCCCATACGTGCTTGATTGGAGAAAGATCTGGTGATCTAGCAGGCCAAGGCAACATGTCGACAACATGCATGTTGGGTTACAACAGCGGTATGAGGGCGAGCGTTATCCTGATGGAAAACACCCCCTTGAATGCTGTTCATGAATGGCAGCACAACAGGTTGTATCACTAGACTGACGTAGAAATTTGCAGTCAGGGTGCGTGGGATAACCACGAGAGTGCTCCTGCTGTCATACGAAATTGCTCCCCAAACCATAACTCCAGGAGTAGGCCCTGTGTGTCTAGGCAGCAGACAGGTCGCTAGCAGGCGTTCACCTGGCCTCCTTCTAACCAACACACAGCTATCACTGCGACCAAGGCAGAACCGGCTTTCATCAGAAAACACAACAGATCTCCACTCCGTCCTCCAATGAGCTCTAGCTTGACACCACTCACGTCGCAAACGGCAGTGGTTTGGAGTCAGTGGAATGCACGCTACAGGGCGTCTGGCTCGGAGCTGTCCTTGAAGTAACCGATTTGTAACAGTTCGTTGTGCCAACTGCAGCTCGAATTTCAGCTGCAGACGCAGTACGATTAGCCACAGCCATACGCCGAACACGGCGGTCTTCCCTCTCAGTAGTGCCACGT
Organism: Salticus scenicus; assembly: GCA_963930645.1. Lineage (NCBI taxonomy): Eukaryota > Metazoa > Arthropoda > Arachnida > Araneae > Salticidae > Salticus > Salticus scenicus. The sequence goes on from OZ005653.1 coordinate 176,214,195, forward strand.
GGCCGCCCGGAACCCGGTCTTCTTGAGGCAGTACCTTCCCTTGACCACTGCTGCCAACATTCATGCACAGTGGAAACATTCCTGCCAAGTCTTTCTGCAATATCGCGGAAAGAAAACCCCCCTTCTCGTAGCCCTACTACACGACCTCGTTCAAACTCAGTGAGCTGTTGATAATGGCTTCTTCGTCTTCTTAGAGGCATCCTTGACTAACATTAACCCACTACGTCAAATCTCAACTGTAAATAATGATCACGAACCTTACAGCGCTTATTTAAAGCAAACCTCATTTGCATGCTCATAGTGTCGCTACTAGCGCCACACTTATGCGCGTAGCTCGAAATTTGAATCGACGTCATCTTTCAGATGTATAAACACGCCTACCAAATTTCGTCTATTTAGCACAGCTCCTTCCTGGTGTTGGGATTTTTTTTTTCCATCAGTGTATTTATGATGCTTCCTGCTGCCAACTAATTTTTATTTTTTATCCTCGAATTTATATTAATGCAGTTATTAAAATTATTCAAGTTAAATTTTACATTGCTATTTTTGAATGTTAAAAATTTGCAAAAACTTTCAATATTCAGACATAAAAAATACTTTTAAAAATTTAACTGATCGATAAATTCACAAAGTAATGTCCAATTATGTTTAAAATATGTTGGTAAACATACAATAATGTAAAATTAAGGATACTAATCTAATATGGCATTTCCATAAATTTCTCTTACCCTGTATTTTAATACTAAAATGACAGATTGCAAATTAAGAAATAAGATAACAAGTACTGTTTACAAAACTTTGTTAAAAACATTTCAAACTCGGCTTAGGAACAGTTTTATTTATCAAATAATTATGTGTACGGGGAGCCATACCCCCCCCCCCTATTCAGTAGGTAAAATAATTTAAATTAATTGCTGAGAATACAAGGTTGTTATCAAATTTAAAATTTTATCCCAAATTATTCAAACAACTTTCACCCACACCACTCCATGAAACTTTTCAAACTTGATCAAACTTTTCACGTATAGCGACCACTTATAAACTTCAAAATACAACATTTAAATTGCCTGTAATTGTCTGTTTTTAAATTACTCTGATAACAGACATACACATACACAAAGATCAATTGTTAAAAACTTGACTTCAGTGTTCAGAAAAACTCAAATCGTTTAATTATACGAAAAACAAGTTAAAATAATTTAAATTAATTGCTGCATAATTTAAGAAAATGACAGAACTGTAAATCTCGATGTTATTACTATTCAATGTTCATTTGTTATGCTTTAATTTTTTTATTTCTTTGAATAAAGCTTAATGCGCAAAAAAGTTTAAATTCTGGAGTTACACTACCTTAATAAATGACCTAATACTTCGATTTTAGAAGAGTAGTCGAATATCTAGGAAAATACTTTACAAATTATTGTGAAATTTCGGGCACGTAAAGAACCTATTATATTTACCTTCTATGTTTCAGCGAAAGTTTCGTCCAGAAGACAAAAAAGGGCGCAAGTAAAACAATAAAGAAAAAACGCTTGTTTGGGATCACCCAGTAAACAGTACTGCTTGAAATCCATTGTAGTTGATGATGATGTAGTTTATGATGATGATATGATTATGAGGTTTCTTTTTAACCGACTTCAAAAAAGAAGGAAGGTTCTCAATTCAAACCGTATGTTTTTTTTATGTTTGTTAGCTCATAACTTCTGAACGGATGCTCCGACTTTGATACTTTTTGTTTTGTTGGAAAGGTCTTGGTCTGCAATAGGTCCCATTGTACTATCTTTACGATCTAAAGAAAATACAGGGTGCCCAAAAAAATCAGTTCCAACTCTTTTAACTGCTAAACGGCTGCAGCTATAGTGATAAAAATGGTATGTAAGTATGGCAAAGTGGCCATGCAGTACAAGGTTAAACCGCTTGCAGCGCCACCTGGTGGGAAAATGCGCAGTTAGTGTTACTATCTCGAAAACGGTTCTAAAGAAAAATTACAAAGCTAAAGAGTATCACCGATTTAGTACAAAAAGATAGTTTAGACATTCATGCTAACGTTCCTACCTCGGAAACGGTTCAAGACAGGGAGGAAAAGTGAATTATAAAATTGCAGAGCATCATCGATTTAGTACGAATAGATAGTTTTGACACTGATGCTAAAAATACAAGGCTAAAAACGTGCATTTTTTTGTTCGCAATTTCTTACACTATACACACTTGAGCTACATTGCTCACGTTGTAGCGTAGCTGGTGAGACATACGCTATATAGTTCAAAATAGGGTTACTTGATACTTTTTGTTTTGTTGTAGAGATCTTCGTCTGAAGTAGGTCCCATTATAACATCTTTACAATCTAAAGAAAATAAAGCGCCATCTGGTGAAAAACAGCGGAATTAGCGCTCCTATCTCAAAAACGGTTCAAGATGGGAGAAAAGTTAATTACGAAGTTATAGAGCATCATCGATTTAGTACAAAAAGACAGTTTTTAGACATTATTGAACGCTTAAAACGTGCAGTTGTTTGTTCGCAATTTCCTACACTGTGCACACTTGAACTACGTTGCACACTTTGCAGCGTAGCGGATGACACGTATACTCTGTGGTTGAAAGTACTGTTACTGTAAGCGGTCACATCGATTAGCGCAAAGTCGTTTTGAACCAACTTCAGAAAGGAGGGTGTTCTTAATTCGAGCTATGTGTTGTTGTTGGTGTTTGTAAGCTTATAACTTCGTAAGAGATGCTCTAATTAACCGACTTCAAAAAGGAGGAGGTTCTCAATTCAAAGCGTATGTTTTTTTGTTTTTGTTTTTGTTTCTTAGCTCATAACTTCTGAACGGATGATCCGATTTTGACACTTTTTGTTTTATTGTAAAGGTCTTGGTCTGAAATAGTCTGATTTGTAAGATATTTACGATCAAACGAAAATACAGGGTGCCCAATCCCGACACATTTAACTGCTGAACAGCTGCAGCTATAGTCATAAAAGTGGTATGTAGCTACAGTAAAGTGGACATGTGCTACGCGATTCAACCACCTAAAACGCCACCTGGTGGGAAAGAGTGGAGTTAGCGATTCTATCACGGAAACGTTTCAAGGCAGGAGAAAAAATTGAATTATAAAATTGCAGAGCATCATCGATGTAGTACGCAAAGATAGTTTAGACATTAATGCTAAAAACAGAACGTTTAAAACGTGCATTTGTTTGTTCACAATTTCCTATTTTGTACACACTTGAACGGCATTGCATATGTTGTAGCGTAGCGGGTGACATTTATGCTATGTAAAATTCAAAGTATGGTTATTGTAAGTGGTCACATCGATTAACGCATAGACGTTTTAAACCGACTTCATAAAGGAAGAGGTTCTCAATACAAACCATGTTTCTCGTTGTTGTTGTTGAAATTTGTTAGATTATAACTTCGTAAGAGATGATTTAATTGTAATATTTTTTTTGTTGTCGTAATGATCTTGGCCTGAAATAGGTTTCATTATGAATTCATTAAGATATAAACAAATTACAGGATACTCACAAAAGTCTGTTCTCACTCTAACTGCTGAACGCATGCAGCTACACTGGTAAAAGCAGTATGTAAGTATCGATGTTGAACCTTCTGTCCGTCAGCTGCAATGCATATTTAGCACTTTGTTTGAACTTTACGCTGCGCAATTTCCAGCGCAGCGGGTGGCACGTATTCACTGTAAAGTTCAATATATATGCCTAACAGAATTTTCGGTTACGAATACAGCGTATGCGTTCTTTACATTTCTAAAGACTTTTTAATTTAACGTATGTTCGTTCAATTTTTTGCTCATATCCGATAAAAGCAAGAAAAGTGACACAACTTAAAAATGCAGCATTTGAGAAAAATCAACTTAAAAATAACTTGACTAGAATAACATTGGGTGCATTTCCTGTATTTTTCAGTGACATAAACCATTTTTTGAATAATGTCACTTTTCTTGGAAGTTGTGATTTGTGAAACTTCCGTCGAACATCTTCTGATGCACTGCTATATAAATAAGTTTTCACTGAAAAGAGAAAAATAAAATCTTTTTGTAAAAAAATAGAACCGACTCCTAAAAGGAACTACTGTTCAAACAACTAAAAATGAAAGAAAATTGGCAGAAAATGGAAGTATAAATTGCGCCTAAAAGTATAAAATAATTTCCTTCGCCAAACAACCTATAACACTACAATTAATCATAACTTTTGAAGTCGACGCAAAATTAAATAAAAATTGATACCTTTATTCAATACAAAAATCAAATCCTATTCAAAATACACATCTCATATTGTTACCTGCAAAACGCAGCCGAAAACTACTTTGATTCAAGAAAACAAATAAGATTTCGTAAGCAGCAAATGTTGGCGAAGATGCTGGTATCTCACGTCCTAGGTGTAAGAAAAATCGCAAAATTATCTGGTAAACATATTTAATTTCTTTGGGATATCATGAATATTTTGATAAGGCATATCAAGAAAGTAATCAAGAACATAAAACAACACATCGTACAATATATATTATGAAAATATACATCTTGCGTGTGTATTTTTGCCTTACGTTTTGATCGCCAAATCCAAAAGCCACCAAGGATCATAGTTATTAAAGATATACCGAATTTGCAAAGGAAACTCTAACTTCGTAGAAACATAAATACCGCATTGTGAAGAATGTTCACTGTTCTTTCTAGATGCTACTATTGGACCAATTGTATGCAGTGATAAAATAATAAAGTAAACATGAAAATGGGTCATTAGAGAAAGCAGCATTTGTTGCTACCGATCTAAAGACAAACCTTTAAAAACTAATTAAATTTTATTTAATTTTGCGCCGACTTCAAAAGTTATGATTAATTGTAGTGTTATAGGTTGTTTGGCGAAAGAAATTATTTTATACTTTTAGGCGCAATTTATACTTCCATTTTCTGCCAATTTTCTTTCATTTTTAGTTGTTTGAACAGTAGTTCCTTTTAGGAGTCGGTTCTATTTTTTTACAAAAAGATTTTATCATTATCTGTATTTACTTGTATTTAAGTAGCACGCATATTCATGGAGATATAAAAAAATTTCTTTAAAAATTGAAGACAAAAAAAATCGATTTTTTTTTAACTATAACATACAGGATATACAATCCAATGCAATGCTATTTTTAAGAAACTTGACGTACTACTTTAAACCCAATATACTGGAATCAGAATGTAAAAATTTAAAATATCTCATAAAATATGAGCTTTACATTATTTTTACTAAACATTTTTTAACTGCGCATGTGCAAGTAATATATTGACTACTTACATAAAAATCCCAAGCAAATATCGTGAAAATTCAAAAAGTTATCGCGACAATGAACTAAATTTCAGTTTCTCTTACTGAAAATAAATAAATATAATAATAATAATAATAACTATAAGGGTTTTTATTTTAATTCCTTCAGTGTTAAGACAGTGTAAATAAATATGGTTATTGTAATATATAATATTAATTCAGTGTAAATAAATATAGATGGAAATCCCTGCCTTTTTTCTTATCTTTTCCGTATCTTCATTTTTTATTATTATTTGAGATGAACTGAAAATCAGTCCATTCTATCGACGATATTTGCTTGAAGTTTTTATAAAAATAACTTAATACATTTGTATAATAAATTATGCAAAAGAAATTTTCTTATTACTTGTGCATGCACAGTTAAAAACTATTTAGTAAAAATGCTCATATTTCAGTAAATCTACGAGTAATTCAGTAAATCTCGTCTATCTGTATATATATAAAAATTACGTGTCACGATGTTTGTCCGCGATAAACTCCTAAACTAAGGAACCGATTTTAATGAAATTTTGCACACTGTGTGCAGTTTGGTCCAACCACTGAGCTGAAGAACAACTGGAGCAAATGCTTCCAATACTTTTACACAGTGTTCGTGCGTGCCAGTTTTTCTGCAATCGTTCGCCTGCCTTGCATGGCAAGCAGCATTTGTCGGGTCGTCTATTACAATTATAATCTTTAAAGAATTAAAATTTAAAATTGTAATGTCATGTTTAGCATATGGTTGTTCGAACAGACAACCTTTACGCAATTTTACTTTGAAATATAAAGATATCAAATGCTTTTTGCCATGCAACGCTCGGAAGATAAACCTTCAAAAAACGGCACGCAAAAACCGGTCTAGCATTTCCTCCAGTTGTTCTTCAGCTCAGTGGGTTCAACTTGAGAGATAGGATAGTTTTTATCTCAATTTATTGTCACAATATTGTTTTATTGCAATTATTTGTTAATTATAGACCTTTGTTACAGTTGCTCCAAAATATCTGTGAGTTCCATAAGTTTAATTGTTGCCAAAAAGAAAAAATACGAGTTAATTTTCTTTCGACATAAAAGTAAATACATCACGGAGTAAAAAGACAGGAGAAGAAGGTAACGATGAAATTTTGTGATGTTGTTTTCTAATGTTTACAGATGGCGCCAGCGTGCAATCCTTCCTTCTCTCCAGCTTCCGCAATGTTATTCAATGGGGAAATGTCTCGTTTTAATTATTTTTTTAAAAATAATATCAAGCTGAAAAAATTTCGATTGAAAGCAAATTTCATTAAATAGAGTATTTTAACCAACATGTTTTTTTTAAGAGCCATTTTATACTAATTTTACTTTGAAAGAAAGCTTTTAAAAAATGACGATTCTTATGAACCGAAACTAGCTAAAACAGACAATTGGGAGGAAGGAGAATGGATGAAATTTTGTAAAGAAAAAAATTAACTTACTTTAGGTGCAGAAAACACGAACTCGGACTTTATTTTTCTCCTAGGGCTTTTTTTTGTTTTTCTTATCACTATCGTAGCCTGTTTTACAACTAGGAACGAAGCATTTATTTGAAACATCTGAATTATGCAGTTTTAAGAACTTACAAAGAAATTAAATTGCTTAAAATAAAAAATTTTAAATGTACTCCAGCAAAATTCTATTGAAAACAACAGTATATCCGCGCCGAGGTAGGGAGGAATGACAAGTGGCGCCCTCAATATTTACCAAAAATTTAGATCACAGTTTCGTAGCTTTCTCCCATTGGACCTTCAACTCCTATTAATATTACTCCGTGAAATACATTTAATCAAACGTGAACGTTAAAAAATTATAAAAAGTTAAATTATACATCTCACGAAAATTGACGTCATAATCAATTTAAAGATTTTATTCGCATTGATAAAGTATGTAGTTATACACAAGCGAAGTGTGACGTCACTGATCGTCTGTGAAATCAAGAAAAAGATTTTTTATGTTAATCGCCCATTGTATTTTTTGTAAAAAATTATTAAAAAACAAGGAAAATTATTTCCGGATTTTAATCCCCATATTTTTGTATCCGCGTTTGTAATGATCGATAGATGACGCTTTCTCAACTGCAGTTGTTAGTAAATATAGCCACGTGTAAATGAGCCACGTGTATTTATTATCATTGTTTCGTGATCATTGTTTCGTGTCATGTTGCTTGAAAGCTATCAGTGGTGTGATAATTTCACCTTAGCCCACCAGAGGGAGAGCATTTCATTACAATCGCGGATAGAAATGTATTATTTATCATGTGCGTACGTTAGATTGAGTTATTTTGCTGTCAAATTGACAAAATTTTAATTTTAAATTTCAAAGTTTTGTCGTCCTTGGAGTTTTTCGTATTTGGCGATCAAAAACGTACAGTCGGTAACAAAAGTGTCCGAACACTAGCAAAAATTCCTATGTAAAAAAAGTACACTTCATACAGTTTTGTTAAATAAATCCTTATCGAATCTTGTACTTACACTGACTAAGAACAGGATTCGACAAGGATTTATTTAACGAAACCGTACGAAGTGTACTTTTTTTACATAGGAATTTTTGCTAGTGTTCGGACACTTTTGTTACCGACTGTAACACGAAAATATACAAGCTAGATGTATATTTTCGTAATATGTATTGTGCGAAATATTGTTTCATATTATTCATTACTCTCTTAATATAAGTTGTTAAAATAACCATGATTTTTGAAAGGAATTAAATGTGTGCGCCAGATAATTTGGCGATATTATTTTTTTTCCGCCAAGGATGATAGATATGAAATTTATTCCGCTGCAACATGTTAATATCTTATATCAGATACATTATGTATATGCTACACTTTATTTCACATGACACGTGTGTTAAAAATTTATTTACGACATAACGAAGCGAGTACGTGCTTTGCGACATAACCTTGCTTTTTCAATTTTTGTTGCATTATTCTAATCTGTATCACTTCGTTTTCTTTAAGAAATTTGTCATCTTACATAGCGTTCTAAATAAAAAGTAACCATTTCAATATTTTAAAACTTATTTAAAAGTCTGTTTTATTTAACATTAAATTTTAAAATTAATTTAAAACTTATTTAAAAGTCTGGAAGAGTTTAAGTCTGTTTATTTGTTTTGTAATGCTAATCTATATGATCGATGTTCGAAACTTTAATTAATTATTTCTCTTATTTTTCTTTACTTTTTCATTAATAACTTACCAATTTAACGTTCCTGATTAAATTTGTGATTTATATATGTATTTTGCATTAAATTTTGACTCATATTTATTGCTGAAAATGCGATCTTAAAAATCTTGCAATTTTCTTATCTTAATCCTCAATGCTTTCCTTCTTGATTAAATTGAATTTACTATTAAAATTTTAACATACTCAGAATCTTCTCACCACTTCGTTAAAATATATTAATCTTTTCAGTAATATATTAATCAGTATATCCCCACAACGATATTTGGCGATTTTTTGTTAGCGATTATGGCTAAATCATAAACCTATAAATCATAAATGATAAATGATAATCTAAATCATAAATCAAAAGCATAAAATAATAAATCCAAAATAAACAACATATAAGCTGCCATATTATGTCACAAACAGTCCAGAGCGACATCGTTATCGTTCAAAACGGCGCCAAAGAAAAATCACCAAATTCAGCTGTGGGGATATACTGAAGTTATAATTATCCGAATATAATTACTGAAGTTATATTATAAGTTATAGTTGTGGGTAACAACTATAGTATTTCCCCACAACTGGATTTGGCGATTATGGCTAAATCATAAATCTAAAAATCATAAATGATAAAATCATAAGCTAAATCATAAATCTAAAATAAAAGCATGCAGGTTACCATATTTTATTGCAAAGAATTCAGAACGACTTCGTTATCGTTCAAAAAGGCGCCAAAAAAAAAAAATCGCCAAATCCAGTTGTGGGGAAATACTATATACCTTATCAAATTATCAACGTATTACTTAGCCGCAGCAACGCGTGGTCGGGTCTGCTAGTATATATATAAAAATGAATGTTTGTCTCTATGTCCTTTATAAAATCGTAAACGGCTTGACCGATTTCGATCATTCTTTTTTTTGTTTTTTACTTCCTTATACAAAGTATAAGGAAGTATAGTAATCCCGATTTGCGAAATGGATTTTGCATTTCACATTGCTCAAAAACGAATGATCGCTGAATGTTGCCAATTTATACGTGTGACAGTCATGATGTCTAGTTGTACACCTGCAAGTGTCGTCTTAACACGAGCTCTCGTTTTAGAGATATAAGGGACTTTACGCGATTTTTCGTGACGTCTGTATGTATGTGTGTCTCTGTGTGTGTGTGTGTGTGTGCGTATGTCGCATAACTCAAAAACGGTTGGACGTAGAAAGTTGCGAATTGGTACATTGGTTTGTTATAACATCTAGTTGTGCACCTCCCTTTTTGGACTTTGCATGATTTTCCGTTTTGGAGATATTTAGGAAAATTAGGTTCATAATGGCGAAAATGTATCAAAAAACGGTAATAACTCAAAAACGGTGTGGACAAATCTTGCAATTTAACTGACCTCCCGACTAGCTAGACATTTGAAATTTTCAGAAAAGTTCAGAACACGTTGACAATGCATTTTTTTTATATTTTAGCCAACTGTTTCTAATACCTGCTGCCTTCAGCAGCGTTTATGTAATTCAACAGAAAATTTATTTAACTAACTTCTGGACTAGTTAGACATTTGAAACTTTCAGACTAGATCAGAACACGGTGAAAATGCATTTTTTTAATACTTTTAGACAACTGTTTAGCTGTCCCTGCTGTCTTCGGCAGCGTTACCAGTACAAATCTTGCAATCGATTTTTAACTAACTTCCCGACTAGCTAGACATTTAAAACTTCCGGAAAAAACTCAGAACACGGTGACAATGCATTTTTTAAATATTTTTAGCCAATTGTTTCAGGTCACTGCTGCCTTCGACAGCGTTTATATGGATCAACAGAAAATTTATTTAACTAACTTCCCGACTAGCTAGACATTTGAAACTTTCAGAATAGTTCAGAACACGGTGAAAATGCATTTTTAAAAATACTTTTAGTCAATTTTTTCGGGTCCCTGATGCCTTCGTCAGCGTTACCAGTACAAATCTTGCATCGGTTTTTAACTAACTTTCAGAAAAGCTCAGAACACGGTGATAATTCATTTATTTAAATATTTATAGCCAACTGTTTCGGGTCCAATGCCAATGTTTTTTAACATTATGTATATTTCTAAAAGTGTATAAGGAAGTCATGTGATGCCCACATCAGATTTTTTCCTTGTAGGTCAGGGATGGTTTAGAAAAAAAAAAATTGAAAAATCAAAAATTTGAAAGAAGATATTAAATAAAAACTCCATTTTAACTTTAAAATGAAAAAAAAGAAAAATAGATTTGATGCCAAAATAAACAAATTTCACGTTTATTTATTTTTTTCCGGAAATAAAATATTTTTTATTTCGCGTGATAAATAATAAAAATTAGAAAAAAAATTAATATACTATGAAAATATTCGCGTGTAAATAAATATTTTCATAGAGATACTTCGTATTAGCTTAAAATTTTTATTTAATTGAGTAGTACTTACTTTTCTTTTCTACAGTAAAACAAAATTCTTCGTTTTAATTGATACATTATATGTAACTTATAAAGGTTCTTTTATGTTTTCACCTTGATAATTTCGAATTTATTAGAATTTTTTATTTTTTTTATTTTGTATATATCACAAAAGTCTTTTTTTTTTTTTTTTTTTTTTTTGTGGTATGGAACAGCTTTAGTTAATTTGGCACCGAAGTACCTCGGACGTTTCTCGCCCAGGTAATTTGAAAATCGGAATCTTCTTCTATCTTATCTCATGTGATGATCTTCAGCAAAGTGTTGTGCATGAGTCTACGAAGATTTCTGAGTTGGTAAGACCAATCTTTATTCAAACGCCTTTTTCGCGAAGTTTACGTACAATTATGCCTCTAAAGCGACAAGCAATTGGCCGATCTACACCTCAAGCACGGAAGAAAAGAGCATTACGAGCCTCAGAATTAGACGAGCAACGAGCGTTAAGGCTGGAAAATCTTAGAGTGCATGACACTGAGACCCGTTCGTCTGAATCATCTGAACAACGAGAAGTGAGGTTAGAAAATGATCGAATACGTACTACTCAGGCACGTTCGTCTGAGACAACTGAACAACGGGAAAGAAGGCTGCAAAATGTTCGAATAAGCACCGCTCGATCAAGACGAACACTGCACGCTCATTTAAATCTTGGTGCATTCCATTATAACAGTAATAATGATTACAGTCTTTATCCAAGTGTCGTCATTGGAAAAATGGATAAAATTTGTATGTATTGTAGCGCCCTCAAATTTTAGAAAGAAATGCCAGGAATGTGTTGCGTCAGTGGAAAAGTTAAACTTCCAGAATTACATCCACCACCCGAACCACTATCAACGTTGCTATCAGGTGTTACACGAGATTCGAAGCATTTCTTGGAAAACATTCGTAAATACAATTCATGTTTTCAAATGACATCATTCGGTGCAACGAACATCGTGCGAGAAAATTACATGCCAACATTCAGAGTCCAAGGACAAATTTATCATCGTGCCGGATCGCTTCTACCATTGCCGGATGCAGATTATAAGTTTCTTCAAATTTATTTCATGGCAAACAGTGATGAACAAATTGAACAACGATATCATTACAATGCGGGCACTAGACGAGAAATCGTGGCTGCGTTACAAGCCCTTTTCGATCAACACAATGAATTAGTTCAATTGTTTAAAACCGCCATTCAACGAATGCCAGACGATGACTACGCAGTTGTAATTCGAGCAGACAAAAGACCCGTTGGCCAACACGAAAGACAGTTCAATGCACCAACAATCAATGAAGTGGCGATCGTGATAGTTGGAAAAGAATTCGAATCGCGCGACATAATTCTTCATCGCAGAAGAGGTGGCGTTCAGCAAGTCTCTGAAACTCATCGCTCATATGACGAATTGCAGTATCCGATTCTGTTTTGGCGAGGAGAAGATGGATATCATTTCAACATCAAAATGAGAAATCCACAAACAAACGAGGAAACGAATAAGAAAGTCAGTGCAATGAATTATTATTCGTATCGATTGATGATTCGTCAAAACGCTGAGAACTACATTTTGAAATGTCGACAATTGTTTCATCAGTATATAGTCGATATGTACGCGAAGATTGAAACCGAACGACTCCTATATATTCGATTGAATCAAACCGAGTTGCGTTCTGAAGAGTACATCCATTTACGAGACGCAATCGTTAATAATGATAACGTGAATCCAAACGAATTAGGAAGAATGGTCATATTACCGTCTATATTCACGGGGAGTCCACGGCACATGCACGAATACGCACAAGATGCGATGACATACGTTCGCGCATATGGACGTCCAGATTTGTTCATTACATTTACATGTAATCCAACATGGAATGAAATTAAAGAACTTCTGTTAGCTGGACAATCATCTTCGGACCGCCATGAAATTACCGCACGCGTATTTAAACAAAAATTGAAATCTTTAATGAATTTTATTATCAAGCATCACGTTTTTGGAGAGACACGCTGCTGGATGTATTCCATTGAATGGCAGAAAAGAGGATTGCCACATGCACATATTTTGGTTTGGTTAATCAATAAAATTACGCCAGATCAAATAGACCAAATCATCTCAGCAGAAATACCAGATAAGGACATTGATCCAGACTTATTCGATGTCGTTACCAAAAATATGATTCATGGTCCATGTGGCGAATTCAACAATAATTCACCATGTATGTCTGATGGAAAATGCACGAAACGATACCCAAGAAACTTGGTTTCTGATACCATCTTTGGCAATGACGGATACCCACAGTATCGTCGACGACCAGTTGAGGATGGCGGAAAATCCATCGTTCTGAAAGTACGAAACGTTGATGTCGAAGTCGATAATCGTTGGATTGTGCCATATTCACCGTTGCTTTCAAAGACATTCAAAGCACACATTAATGTTGAATTGCAATTCAGTGAAGTCGATCAAATACATTTCAAATATGTCAATAAAGGAAGCGACATGGCAGTCTTCGGAGTAGGGAATGTGATCGCACCGCTCGATGAAATCAACCAATACTAACTCGGACGCTACATTAGCAGTAATGAAGCAGTATGGCGCATCTTATCATTTCCAATCCATGAACGACATCCAACAGTAGTACACTTGGCGGTGCATCTCGAGAATGGACAGCGCGTGTACATCACAGCAGATAATGTACGTGCAAGAGCATTGGTTCCACCGGCAACAACTTTAACTGCATTTTACTCATTGTGCCAAGATGATCTTTTTGAAAAGACTCTACTTTATTCTGAGGTACCGAAATTCTACACATGGAATGCATCGGCTAAAAAGTTTCAACGTCGCAAACAAGGTAAAGCAGTTGAAGGACATCCCAATTTGTATTCCAGTGACGCATTGGGTCGTCTGTACACTGTTCACCCGAATAATACAGAATGCTTCTATCTGCGATTGCTGTTAATCAATGTACGTGGACCGACATCCTTCCAAGATTTAAGAACAGTCAACGGTCAACTGTGCGCCACTTATCGTCAAGCTTGCCAGGAATTAAATCTTCTTGAGAATGATGCACATTGGGACACTGCACTCGCTGATGCATCGAATACTGCTCGACCACAGCAAATACACACGTTATTTGCCATAATATTGACAACCTGCTTCCCATCTAATCCAAACGATCTTTGGGTAAAATACAAGGACTACATGAGTGATGATATTCTACATCGTTTGCGCGCTGCGAATCAAAATCCGGACATTCCACTCACAGCAAACGTGCATAATGAGGCATTAATTTTGATTGAAGACATATGTTTGGCAATCGCTAACAAGGCACTGGTGCAACTGGGAATGCCTGCTCCGAACCGACCAGCAAACGACCTTTTCGATTGTGATTTGCACCGAGAAACACACTTTGATTCTGAAGAACTGGGGACATTTGTTCAAAGAAATCTTCCGCAGTTGGTTTCAGCATTGCGTATGACAGCATTATGCGTTCAATCACAGAACAAAGCGGTGGACTGTTTTTCATAGGTGCGCCGGGTGGTACGGGAAAGACTTTTCTTCTTTCACTCATTTTGGCAACAATACGATCACAAAATAATATTGCACTGGCCATTGCATCATCTGGAATTGCGGCAACTCTTTTGGATGGTGGCCGAACAGCGCATTCGGCATTGAAACTACCACTGAATTTGCAAATCACTGAGGTACCAATATGCAACATCAGCAAAAATTCTGGAATGGGAAAATTACTCCAAACGTGTCAAATTATCATATGGGACGAATGTACAATGTCTCACAAGAAAGCATTGGAAGCGCTTGATCGTACACTGTGAGATTTGAGAGGAAACGCACGTATCTTCGGTGGAGCACTCATTTTGTTGTCTGGTGATTTTCGACAAATACTGCCGGTTATACCACGTTCCACACCCGCTGATGAACTTAATGCATGTCTCAAATCATCAGTTTTATGGCGTCATTTACAGAAATTGACTTTAAAAAACAACATGCGTGTGCAACTACAACGGGATGCATCGGCTGAAAATTTTGCAAAACAATTAATGGATATTGGAAATGGGCGAATGCAAATTGATGAATCTACGCAATGTATCACCTTGTCAGAGAATTTCTGTCAGATCACAGAAAGCATAGACGAATTGGTGGAAAAAGTTTTCCCAAACATTGCACAGAACTACAAAAATCATCAGTGGCTCAGTACGCGTGCTATATTAGCGGCAAAAAACATCGATGTCAATATCATCAACTTCACCATTCAGAATGGAATACCCGGCGAAACGACAACATATAAGTCCATCGATACTGTGGTGAATCAAGACGAAGTCGTCAACTATCCAACTGAATTCTTGAATTCGCTTGATTTGCCAGGCATGCCACCGCACGTTTTTACATTGAAAATTGGCGTACCCATCATTCTTCTTCGAAACATAAATCCACCAAGACTTTGCAACGGAACAAGACTCTCAGTCAAGAAAATGATGAACAATGTTATCGAGGCAACAATTTTGACTGGTAAATTCAAAGGTGAAGACGTACTGTTGCCACGTATTCCAATGATCCCGACAGATATGCCATTCGAATTCAAACGTTTGCAGTTCCCAGTGCGACTCGGTTTCGCAATGACTATCAACAAAGCACAAGGACAATCGTTGGAAGTGTGTGGATTAAATTTGGAGAATCCATGCTTCTCACATGGGCAGCTCTATGTGGCCTGCTCACGCGTCGGAAAACCTTCTGATTTATTCGTTTATGCACAAAATGGAAAAACAAGAAATATTGTGTATCCCACAGCACTTCAATAAATATCGAATTGAAAAGAAACGCTGCAATGTAACAACTTTTTCGATATGGAAAAAATAAATAAAATGACTCAAAATAAATTGAATATTTGTGGAATGTCTTTCCTTCAAATTTATTTTAGTTAGTAGCGTAGCAACGTGCGCAGGGTACAGCTAGTTTATCTATAAAAATGTTAAGTTGGTTTGTATACGGTTTAAAATATTCTGCACCGATTGAGCTCAAATTTTGACACGATATGCAACCCGCTTCAAAGATTGTTTTTATCTATTTTTCGCGTCAGTAACATACCCGTGACCGCGAGAAAACGGTTTTTTGAACGTTCAGCAGTGTACCAGCAAATCTACCATATTGACACTTTTGCTTTATAGGGTAGTTCCTTGTTTGTAAACAAACATCTCAATTTTATGAGTGGTTGGCAAAAAGGCTTGGGAAAAGCATAGCGATGGCGGATCACCAATAGGGCAGTTCCTTGTTTGTAAACAAACATCTCAACTTTTATGAGTGGTTGGCAAAAAGGCTTGGGAAAAGCATAGCGATGGCGATTACTTGATTACTACCAACGGAAAATCAATGATGGGCGGGGCGCGGGAAAGTCGAGCGCGCTTTTTTGCCAACCACATGACGTCACGAGGAAATGCTCTATATAGTAAATTGCGCGGGAAAGTCGAGCGCGTTTTTTTGCCAACCACCAGACGTCACGAGGAAATGCTCTATATTTACCATTTATTTTATATAGCACGAGCTCAGTAAAAAATGAAAATGAAAATAATGTTGATGTTTCATTTTTTTTTTTTTTTTTTTTTTTTTTTTTGTGAATGTATGAGCACGCGGTAGTTAAAAATGCTTGATTTTTATGAATTTTATATTAAAGCGTCTGCTCAGTAAAAAATTAAAAGAAAAAATATTTAAGATGATGTTTCAGTCTTTTGTTTTTGTGAATGTATGAGCTCGCGATCCGCGATTGTAATGAAATGCTCGCCCTCTGGTGGGCTAAGTGGAAATTACAATAAACATGCTTTAATTCGAATTCCATCAAGCCGCCATTGCTAGCCGATGTTTAGTTTCACATATATTTATTGAATAAAAATGAATAAATCAAGTAAAAAAGATAACACATGCAGTTGTGTGCTCCAGTGTAACTCCAAAGGACCAAGAAATCCAGAATTAAGCTTCCATTTATTTCCAAATGACAAATTTAAAATTTCAGTTGCTTCGGCTAATGGAAGTAAAGAATTAATCAGATGATTTGAAACTAATATTTGTTCAACTTCAGTTAAAAATCTACTTCCGATCGAACTTTGAATAAACTAAAATATTTTTTTCCAAAAGCAATCAATTTTCCATGATGTAATGGCGGAGAAATTATAGTACGAATATTAAGTAGAATAACAAAAAGAACAAAAATAGATACACGTGGCTGTAATATTTACTAACAACAAGAGCTGAAAAAGCGCCATCTATCGATCATTACAAACGCGGATAGTTAAAAATGTTTGATTTTCGGTTAATGGCATCTGTATAAAATTTTTAGTTTTTTGGAAAAGGAAACAACTTTCCCATTATTACTGCGAAATGTCCTGTTGCGATTAATATTAATGTAGTCGGATTCTTCGTTTGTTACGTGCTTTGTTCGTTTGTTTTGTGCTTTTTTCAGGGGTGTTTTTATCCGTCTCCCTATAATCTTATCCCTACCTTCTGTTCCTGTGAAAACCAAAATAATGTCTCGCAGAAAAATGAATTTGGGTCGTCGCGCTCACCACAAAGAAGGATCGAGAAGACGGCTTTCGAATATGACGGTAGGAAGAGCGGACATCTATACGAGAGAGGAACAGACTAAACACCAACCAGATGCATAACGTGGAACCAGCAGAAAGACGAGCAGTCAGGCGTGAGAATGCACGATTGCGAGCACGGCAGTCGCGTTCTGCAGCAACAGATTTGGTTCGGACAATGGAATAACAAAAAATATTATATACCCACAAGTATTGTAAAATTAAACTTCTACGAAGCGTATGCTTTGTTTTGTTCTTCATTTCTCATCCATGCAACCACAATGTACCACAGCAAAGCGTGGCAGGGTACAGCTAGTATTTAATATTTTTATATTCGGATTGCAGTACATACTGTGTTTAATGTAGTATGTCAAGTTTGTGGCATTGCATTAGATTTAATACCTTTCCTTTAAAATAAAACAATCATGCAGTTCGTATAGATTAATAACGCTTCCCAACTAAACGTATACTCGTTCCATCGTTTAACCTTCGACATACTTTGCCTACTTTATCACGTAACAGAAACTCAGAATAACAGAAGGACACACAAATAGTATAATGAATTCATAATCACTCTTAAATATTAATGGAAAGTGTTAAAAACTCGTAACACAAACTGAAACGCAAATTCCAATTTTAACCCTTAATGTCTCTGAATATTTCAGTGCAACCCTGTAAATCCTAACGCTAAAGATACCATATCCTATAGAGAAAAAAAAATTTTTTTTAGCATCTCATGACAGTTTCATCAATATTTGTGCAGTGCAAAGCTATATGAATATGATACAAAAATGCCTCCCATAACACACAATACATTGGCATTATTTTTAGGTGTATTTGGATACAAATCACTCTCACTATTTATAACCATTTAAACAGGGAACATTCCATAGTGACCATGAATAACATATCACTTTGAAGAAATTCTGAAAATATTTACGGACTTAGAAGAATAGAGGCGAACAGAGAGATATAGATAGACGATCAGTCAGACGGACAGAAATACAGACAAATAGACTAATTCAAATCATAATCATTTTTAAACATTGATAGAAAGTGCTAAAAATAATTGATAAAATCGGAAATGCTATTATAGCAATTTCCAATTATAGTCCTTAATATATCTGAATATTTCTGTGTGGCCCTGTAAATCGTAATGCTAATTATAATAATTTCATAAGATAAAAAATTATGCAGTTGTATGATAAATATCGATTTCTTTATGATTTATGCGAAATAAAGATATTAAATTATGATTTATATAAATACCTCTCATAGAACGCAATGCTTTGGAGTTATTTTGAGTGTTCTTGTACACAAACCAGTGGTGGTATGAACTCCATGTTCAACATTGAACATCCTATAGTAAACTTAAATAACATATATGAGTTTTAAGGAATTTCATGAATATTTAACGGGAGTTAGAGCGCGGACAGATATATAAATCGAAGTCCTAAACACTTTTTCAACTTTTTGTTGGAAAGTGTTAAAAACGTCATTTTTATTTTTATTTTATTTATTTAATTTTTTAAAGAAACCTTTATATATCCATGAATATACGTGCTATTCTAATACGAATGAATACATTTAAATAAAAGAAACTGCATTATCACATGCTACAACTGCAACATATAAAGAATTATTTTTTATAGAGTGATACGTTTTGTATTTTCTTTAATTTGTTACTTGTCCTCTTTCTTACATCAGGAAAAACTTTTGCTGAAATATATATCGTGCTCTTTACACGCCCAAAGTCTCAGGATAATTCGTCAAGAAATTTTTATAGATATTTAGCAAAAACTGTAAACTCGAAGTGTCCGCTCATTTATAGAAAGGTGTTTTAAATACAAGAAATTATAAGATTAAAAAAAATTATATACCATGTTTTTAAATAGCTTAAACTTCTCTTTAAAACGCATTAAAAAGCTCCAATAGGCAGGTAATGGATTTGGCGCCAAATTTGACAACTTTTTGCCCTTGGCGACATTTTTGGCGACTTTTGGCGAGAAAATTCTTATTATCGATATTCCAAAGATGGACGTTCTAATGTGGTTGGTTAAAGAGTTACCGGAAATTTGAATTTAAAAAAAAAAGTTGGTTTTAAAAATAAAATATTAATCCTTTCCGAACAACATATATTTGCATCATGAACTACATTAGCACTTTATCATTGTGTTGAAAATCTTTAAAATGATAACGACGTCAATTTTTGCCAAATGCATAATTTAACTTTTAACAATTTTTTAACGCTCACGTTTAATTAAATGTATTTATTTTTAGGTCGAAAGAAAATGAACTCGTAAATTTTTTTTTTGGCAACAATTAAATTATAGTTAATATTTTAATGGCTATTTTTATTGCTATTAGGAGCTTATCATTTTCACATTTTAATTAATTAAAAGAAAACTATTCGAAAATTCGAAAATCTGACTTCGAAGTATTGTGTTGTCACCGGGTTCTGAGCTACTGTGAAAGTTTCAAATGTCTAGCTAGTCGGGAAGTTAGTTAAAAATCGATTGCAAGATTTGTCCCTGACAAACACACAAGAATCGAAGTTAATAAAAACATGGTAAAATAGTGAACTAATTACTTACCTAAAATAAAACTTGAAGCATAACCAACAATAATCGTGCATGCCGCTCCAATGCAATATGTCCACATGTAAGAAATTCGATAAAGTGGAAAAATGTAACTGAAAAATAATTTTGATAAAAATTAAACCAATTTCATAAAAGTATGTAAGCTTTCAACTATTTTTGTAGTTGCCGATTCGAGTGCCGATTCATGAACCAAGCTTAAAATATGAAGACCTTAAGCCTATTTTTGTATTTAAGTAATCGACATAAAATTCTGCACAAAACAGAATGTAATTTAGTACACAGGACTTATTTTATAAAAGCATACAGTGTTTCGTATCCTAGCAGGTTATTATATTAATTTCTTAAAAATTATTTGATATAGCTTTAGCATAGGAGCTCCTTAGCGGCTTTTAAATTTTTGTTGTCTTTTGGCAAGGAATTAAAATGGCTATCGCAACTGCATAGTTAAGATCTTGGCGAGAAAAGTCCGAGCTATTTCAGTGGAATTTCAAATTTCGCCAAGTGGTTCTATACTGCAGCTGTTCCATTTTTTGGGCAAGATTTATCTGAATTTTATTTTAATTACTAATAAAAAGAAAAGAAAGAGAAAGAGAAAAGTTTGCCCGTTCATTTTTTTCCCCGACACAAAAAGAAATATATTTACTTATTTATTTATTTTTGGCATCAGTTTTTTTTCCCCATTTTAATAATTTTAAAGTTGCAATGGGTTTTTATTTAATATCTTTTGAACCAATTGTCCGATTCAACTAAAAATTATGACATTAGCTAGATTTTGCCCTGTTTAACAAGTATACTAATTTGTTGACAAAATCTAACAATCTGGACTAAAAATCCGAAGAGATACAATGACAAACTTTCAGCTTTATATATTTAGATAAAAGCAAAAATATTTGCAAGCTCATTCAAAGTAGTGAATAGATAAAAATTATTAACGACGACAAAATCGCTATCTGAAAGAAATAGTACGACCTGTCATACTAAAAAAGATAACAAGTGAAATAATATATCAGATTAAAATGTAAATACTCGTTATAACATGCAGGTAAGTAATCAAAATAAGATTCGATATAATGAACAATAGTAACGTACATGTATAAGCATCATATTGGCTTCCAAAACACTAACTGTTAAGCATATTTAATATATGCACTACTGGCCATTAAAATTGCTACGCCAAGAAGGAATGATAATAACGGAATGAAACTTGTTTGATACATGCATTATACTAGGAAGAACAATCGATTAAAATTTCAGGAAATTTGGAGTAATATGTACTGAGAAAGTACATAAAGCCGCGCCCTCTGTGAGCAATAACAGCAATTATCTGCCTAAGGCATTGAACCGAACAGTGATTGGATGATATTTACGGGTAGAGCACTTCATGAAGCTTTAACACGATGCCACAATTCATCGATCAAAGTTATTGGTGGGTGGCGGGGGGGGGGGGGGCAGTCATTTTTCAACGATTAAACAGTCATTTTCATTCGTGCAAGATCAGGAGAACGCGCTGGCCAGAGCAACAGTCGAACACATTATGTATCAAGAAAGGTCCGGACAATACTAACAACTTGCAGTCGTGCATTATCCTGCTTAAATTTTGCGCTACGGAGGCCTCGAATATAGGGCAGAGAGGCGGGCCTTAGCACATCAGAAATTTAATGGCCACTATTCAGAGTGCCAGGGATGCGAACAAGAAGTAATCGAGACGTGCATCCAATGGAAACCCATAACATCATTCCAAACGATGGACAGTATGATGATGTCGAATCCCAGCTGGCAATGTACATTATTCATAATGCCGTTAAATACGGATAAGGCAATCTTGATGCTGTAAACAGGATTGTGATTTGTCTGAAAGGTGACTTCACGACATTTCTGCTTGCAGGTTCATCGTTGATCACACATTAAAGTCCCCCATATCAGTGATACAGTTTTGAGGGTAATCAGAATTTTGATAGCCGCATACTGGGTCACCACCTGGATTGATGGTATGTAGTACCATTGGATACACGTCCCGATCACCTCTTGTTTTCATTCCCGCCACTTTGAATACCAGCCATTTAATTTCTGACGAGTTAAGGCCTATCGCTCTGCCCTATATTCAAGGCCTCCGAAGCGCAACATTTAAGCAGGACAATGCATGACCGCAAGTTTTCCATATTGTCTGGACCTTCATTGATGCCGAATGTGTTCGAATGTGGCTCTGGCCAGCGTGTTCTCCTAATCTTGCACCAATGAAAATGGCTGTTTAATCGTTGAAAAGCGACTAGCCCCCTACCATTTACCAGTAACTGTGATCGATGAAGTGTGGCATCATGTTAAAGCTTCATGGAGTGCTCTACCCGTAAATGTCCACCAATCACTGTTCGATTCAATGCCTAGGCAGATTTGTGCCGTTACTGCTCACAGAGGTCGCTGTTTTATGTACTATTTTCTCAGTACATATTATTCCAAATTTTCTGAAATTTTAATCGATTGTTCTTCCAGGTAAAATGTATGCCTCCAACAAATTTCTTTCCGTTATTATCATTCCTTCTTGGTGTAGCAATTTTAATGGCCAGTAGTGTATATATACATGTATATTAAAGTAAACTATAGACTTTTCTACTTATTCATTTTTACAAACATATGCATTATATTTATTTGAAAAATGTAAAAAAGTAATTATTGCTTTTACACGAAGAAAAATCATAAGTGCATCAATTATTAAACGCATTTGACATTCGTCATTTTATTCGAAAATTCTGTTTTACTAGAGAATTTTTACTCATGCATTTTAGCCCTATTTTCGGTGATGACAAAAGACACGAGAATTTTTTATTTTTATCCATACCACATACATTCAAAACATTCTTATTTGGCCTCATTTCTGCAAAAATTAAGACATTAAAAAATTTTCTATTACTGCCATTATCCATTGTTGTAATTTATCTTCAGGGATCTGTGACTGAATAATATTTTGGACAACAAGAATAAACTAGTATGTTGTGGCCACCACAAGACTTTCTTCTATATTTTCCTATACAAATTCACGCAGTAACAAAAAAAAAAAAAAAAAAAGATTTTTTTCAGTTTTTTTTCGTTAAAAGTAAAAAAATTCGATAACTTTGTTTTAAATTATCAAATATTTATAGTTCAACCATTCGTTTTAAAGGTATTGACGAGACCTTTCGAAAGATACCCATCTTGAAAATTTACCCTCCCCGGGGGGTACTTCCCCCTAGGGGGGGGGGGGGGAGCGATGCCCCAATTTTTTGTCCTAATTAACTACTACTATTATCAATAATTCATATTAATTTCACAATCACAGGTTAAGAATAACTCTCATTATGTACATTTATACGAAATATTGTCCTATACTGCCATGTTTAAAATTTAGAAAAAATACGATCACAGCGCCACCTGTTGAGCGATTGATCCCCAAATCTAATCAGCCCCAGTTTATGTCAGGGGCCCACTAAATACCAAGTCCAGTTAAATTTCGTTAAAAAAAAAAAAAAAAAAAAAAAAAAAGCGATTTCTTTTTTTCTAAGTTTTTTTTTTTTTTTTGTTAAAAGTAAAAAAAATCGATAACTTTGTTTTAAATTATCACAGATTTATAGTTCAACCATTCGTTTTAAAGGTATTGATGAGACCTTTCGAAAGATACCCATCTTGAAAATTTACTCTCCTCGAGGGGGGACTTCCCCCCCAGGGGGGGTGGCGAAGCTCCTACACATACAAAATTTTTTTCCCAGTTGACTATCTCTATTATAAATAATTCTTGTAAATTTCATAATGATTATTAAAAAATAATTCTCTTTATGCACATTTATACAAAATTTTGTCCTATATCACCATGTTAAAAATTTAGAAAAAGCGGGATGGCAACGCAACCTGTAAGACAATTTTTACCAAAAGTTGATAGGCACTAATTTATGTCAAGGTGCAACTACATATCAATTTGTATGAAATTCTGTGCAGTAGTTTCTGAGATACAGTTGCCACAAAATTTTGTCACACACACACACACACAGACAGACAGACAGACAGACATTTTCTAAAAATAGTCAAATCGTGTTCTACAGCTCTCAAAACGTGTAAATCCATCAAAAACCCGAGGTCGAAAATTTTTACGAATCCAATACTTTCTCTATGTCTATATTACATATAGAAGAAAGTAATATATGAATATAAAACATATCCTACGGAATAACATGTCCAACATTTCCAAACTTTGGCGTAGCTTACATGAGGCATCCAGCTAAAAGCCCAACTGGCGTAAAATTCACCCTTTCATCCTTCCCTTTTAATCTTATGGAATTTTTATTTCTAAATACTATAAGGATATCCCATTCAAAAATAAAGTTTTTGAAATTCCACGTTTTGAACATGTACTTTATCTCAGTGAGCAATTTTTTAAAACAATAAATTTAAATATTTCTTTTCGGGATTGAAAACTAAAGCATAATTTTATTTAACTAAGTAAAATATTTTAAATTATTATTAATTTTTAAATCCTTATAATACGAAGCAACAAAAATCCCATAGCATTACGTGGGAAGAAAATAAGAGTGGATCTGAGTTATTTGCGGTCTAATAAAAGCTTAAGATGCCCATAGTGCAAGTCGGAAAACCCGCTAATGTTATAGTCCCATAACCCCAAACAACCAGACACTTATAAATGATCACTGTGTTCGGATGATTATAATCTAACTACACTCCTGCTCAAAAGTTTAGGAAGATTTGCAAACGAGCAGTTATTATTGTTATTATTATTATTATTATTATTATTATTATTATTTTTTTTTTTTTTTTTTTTTTCAATTTAAAAACTTACCTCTCGATGAAATGTTTAACATAAAGAATTGGGTCTTCTTCATGTTTTTCAGTGAAGATTGGTTCAAGACAACATTTAGGGGGCCGGTAACAAATTGAGCAAAATCAATAAAGTTTGGGATCATCCTGTAACGTTTAGTGAGCGAAATGATCTGTAGCTTTAGGATATGTTAATATACACTCAGTACAACTTGTGAATGAATTATGTTTTTTATTTATAATATACAGAGTTTTTAACGAAAATTATTCCCACTTTCAGATAAGTTGGAAAAAGTCTTTTAAAACAATATACTGCAATCGGAATACAAATATCTTAAATATTCTCATGAAATATGAGCATTTTTATGAGAAACGTTTACACTGCGCATGTGCGAAAG
Organism: Salticus scenicus; assembly: GCA_963930645.1. Lineage (NCBI taxonomy): Eukaryota > Metazoa > Arthropoda > Arachnida > Araneae > Salticidae > Salticus > Salticus scenicus. The sequence continues at coordinate 176,239,487 of OZ005653.1, forward strand.
ATAACTTTTTTTACTGCATAGGTTGAAAGCTAGATGTAGTGGGCAACTTATATCCAAAGGGCATTTGAATATAGAGTTAAAATTAAGCAAATTATACGAAAAAGAACGAGCAGAGGTTTTTGATATTTTCCAAGAGTTGAAATTTCTTAAGAGGTTTTTCACATGCTGCGAAATCAATTTGAAGATCGAATTACTTCAACCCCGTTCCAAATGTAATTTTTTGTAAAAAAACACCGTACCATCTCACAAATCTTAGTAAATAAACAAAAATATGTTAGAGTTACAAGCTTATAAGGGTTTTTTCACAAAAAAGTACATTTGGAACGTTGTTGAAATAATTCGATCTTCAAATTAATTTCCCGGCATGTGAAAAACCCCTTAAGAAATTTCAACTGTTGAAAAATATCTAAAATCTATCTCGTTCTGTTTCGTATAATTTGCTTAATTTTTATTCTATTCATTGTTGATAAAAGTTGCCCAGTACATCTAGCTTTCAACCTATGCAATAAAAATAATTTTATCTTACGCACATCGCAGTGAAAACGTCTTTCATAAAAATGCTCATATTTCGTGAAATACTTCTTAAGATATTTGTATTCCGATTGCAGTTTATTGTTTTAAGAGTGTTTTTCCAACTTTTCTGAAAGTGGGAATAATTTTCGTTAAAAACTCTGTATATTATAAATAAAAAATATGTTCTTTTTATTTATTTATTTTTTTTATTTTTTTTTTTTTTTTTTTAGTTTTAGTTTTCTAATAAATGCTTATATCTCCGTTATTTAATATAGACCGTGGGCCATAAGCTAAAAATGTCATTTAAAAACAAGTTCGTTTCAACTTTTCGGGGGCAACCTGAAAATGTTGCTAATATATTCTTTTTAAGATAGGTAATGAAAATATCAAATGTTCTGGAAGTAAACTTTGCACATAAATTTGGAAAATTGATTCCAATTTGAAGGAATTGAGTTTACATTTACGATGCTGGTTTAAATCAGTGTCAATATATTTCTGATAATACTGTGATTCGTTGAATAAATTTTAAAATATCTTGCACAGAAGTGCTAAAATCATACTCCTGAGAAAAAATACTAAAAGAAGGATAAAATAATAATAATTAGTGGATCTGCAGATCAGGAGCCTCAACGTTCTATTTTCATCACTCATTATTCATTAGATCATTGATAGTTTTTATTAATTCCATATTTATATCTATCAGTATCATCATCAATTTCAACCTTTATCAATCCACTGCAGGATGAAGGCCCCTTCTTGGTGATTCCAATCTGCCCTGTTTTCTGCAATTCTTCTCCATTCTCTCTTACAAACTTCACAATTTTATCTCTTCAACAACACACTGGTCTCTTTCTCGGTCTTTTGTTTTATTTCTGTATCCAAAGTAGGAGTGGTGGTCAATCTAACATAATTTCCTCTGGAAGAGCCAGGTCCAGCTCCATTTTAAATTAATTCTAGAAATAACATCAGTAACATTGGTTTGCTCCCTAATCTAATACAAATGTTTCGTTTTCTGTCTCTTCGGGTGAGTCCTAACATGCATCTCTCTCTCTTTATTATATATATGTATACATATATATGACGACTCGATACATAAACAGATACATTTCTGACGGGGACTACGACCCCCCATCAACTTTCCGCTGTATACCTTTGTCTATATCTATCTCTCTACATATGTATATTTATATATTTTCCTAGAAACAGCCTTCTATTAATTCCTTATAAATAATAAAAACTTGTACCAAATTTCCTGCAAAAAGACTACATAACATATCGGCATTATTTTGTATAACCCTCTAAACTAATTATCAATTCTAACGCAAAATATTTCATAGAAAAACATGCTTTTAAACATTCTAATAACATTTCATTATATTTAGTGTAACCATGTTAAAATATATTTTTAATACATACCATATATAGACCATAATGGCACGATATTCTTTTGTGTGTTTCTCAAAAGGAGTCACCGTTATTATATACACCGCTAAAAATGATACACCTAATTAATTATAACTCACTTATTATTCAACCTAATTTGATATCATTTGAATGATTACAGAATATCATCGAATTCTTTTGTGTGATCCTGTAAAAATTTAACTTATATATAACTTTTTTTTTTTTTTTTAGAGCGAGAAAACATGCTTTTAAATATGTTTATAATATATGTTAATTCCACTAAATGCAGCATAAACACGTCAAAATGCGCTTAGATAAAAATTTGCCCATAGATTCTAATGTTATGAAATTCTTTTGCGTTTCTCTGTAAAAGAACACCAGTAAAAACATTTCAACTTATTCTATGCTTTTCAAAAATAATTGTTCGAAATTTAACAAAATTTGGATGATTACATGACATCGTTGGAATAATTTTGTAAGGTCCTGTACATTAATTATGAAGTCTAAGTACACATATTTTCTACAGAAATCATAAATTTAAGCATCTCAATAATGTACGCTAATTTAATTTCGTTGAATACAGATTAACGAAGATAAAATTCGCTTAAACGAAATTCACCCCATAGACCATAACAATAAGAAAAACCTTGGTGTGTCCCTGTATACGATCCATGAATAATCTAAACATAAAAAAATTACACAACTATTTTTATACAGAGTCTGAACATTTATACCAATTTGCAAGTCAATCGGGAATTTTTGCGGACGCTATCGCGGTACAAAATCTGTCAATAGGCCGTAATGGTAAGAAAAACTTTGGTATGCCCCTGTACACGAACAATAAATGGAATACACACTTAAACTATACTCATTCCGTGTGGTTCATGAGCATGTGTACCAAATTGCAGGCCAATAGCGTGATTTTTGCGGCCGCTATCACGCGAGAAACAGGCACACAAACAGAACCCAAAAATTTTTTGAGTCTCCATATGGAGTAAGGCTCCTATATATACGAGCTGGCGCATCCGACATTTTTTTGCCTTAGGGTTGCCGCATGTACCCAGCGTGATAATCAAACGGCATCCATTGTTTCTACCGTCTTGCTCGTAATTTTAGTGAAATAAACTGCAATATGGGAGGTTGTTCAGCAATAAACTGCTGTAAACACTCCAGAAAAGGATACAAAATGTTTAGGTTTCCTTCGGATAATGCAAGAAGGAGAAAATGGGCTGCGAATTGTCGTCCAGATTCTTGGATCCCGGGACTTAATGCACAGCTTTGCATAGTAAGTTTTATTGTTATTCACTTATACTTTTCTTTGCATTTCTGACATTTATAAAGTAAAAAATTTAAAAAAAGGTATTATTTAAATCTAAATATGTATTTTAATAACCATAAATTATTTTAAGAAACGCTTTTTTACAGTGTGTTTGTAGAGTCTTGGCGACGTTTTTTTGGTTCGCCAAAGTCGTCTTGTTTCCGTGTCCTGATAGTATTAGGTCGTTGAAAAAACTTTCCAATTTTAATTGGTACGCTCTTTTTTTACCCCTTTCAAATGTTATGAATTATTTAAGAAACAGAAACAGATTACTTGTGTTGCTTATCATTTTTGGTCGATTTTATTTTTAGATGAAAATTTCTTAAAACCACCAGTGAAGCGATAAAATCGCCAAGCGGAAATGCTGTCCTCTTACGAGGCAAAAAAATGGCGGTGATGCGCCGGCCTATTATTTATTTAAGGGGCTCTAATATGGAGGCCTCCACTGACGCTTCGGTAATAATTTAGCTATTTCAGAGTAAAACTTACTGTATAACACTTTCTATGGTAACCTATGCTGTTGTCTAAAGACAGTTTGGACAGTTCATTAATTTGAAGAAGAAACAAATCGGTAGGTAGTTTTCTTTCACGAACATTTAAAACTTTCCACTGATCAGCAAACAATATCACTTCAGCCCAGCTTATTTGAGGAAAACACATCACCCTTGAATGTATCAGTATCTCATATCCGATGTACAAACAATAAGTATTTTCTTCTGACATTACATTACCTGTAATAATTCTACTTAAAAATAAAGGGGAAAAAAACAGTAATAACAGAATTCGATCAAAATGTTAATAATACGCAAGATAATGATGTCGAGAGAAACTTTACATCTTATTTGAGAAAAATACTACATTTTTTAATTTACCTCATTCCCGATATATAAACATATGTCATTTTTTTCTCACATTATATGAAATGTAAAGATTATTTTAAAATACACGAAAAAAAAGCAATAATAGAATTGGATGAAAATGCCAACAATACTCAAGATAATATAAACATAAATAAACGTAAACAAAACATATCAAATGCTAGCGCGTTCCCTAACAGCAGCTGTCATTGGGCTAAAAATAACAGCGAAAAGGAAATTACTGTTTTGATTGGAGGATAAGCGAATGAATGAGTAGGGAATTTGACTATCTCTAAGTGTAAATGGAATAGCAGGACCGCAGAAATGTCAAATTTGTAGAATTAATTTAATCAATTTTAAAATAATGTGCACAGCTTGAGACCAGAACATTGCGAATTTGTAGATAATAGAATATTCTTTTAATTTTAACATTAATTTGAAATTGCCCCTCGATGTTTGAAACGGACTTGAACGATATCAACCTATGGCCCACGGCCTAATATGCTATCATCACACAAACTCATCCACAAATTGTACTGAGTGTATATTAACATATTATTATCTAAAGTAACAGATCATTTCATTCACGTAACGATACAGGGTAATCACAAACATTATTGATTTTGCTCAATTTATTATCGGCCCCCTAAATGTTGTTTTAAATGTTTTAAACCAATCTTCATTGAAAAACATGAGAAAGACTCAGTTCTTTAAATACCCAATGTTTAATAACATTTTATTGAGAGAGATATTTTTAAACTGAAAAAAACTGATCATTTACAAATCTTTCTAAACTTTTGAGCAGGAGTGTAAATAATCGAACAGGGGCCTTGCAGAAGATCTTGCTTTACAATCATAGTGGAACATGGGCTTTAATCTTAAGCTCATATTCCCCTTGTGTCCAGTAGGTATGTTAAAAACATGAAAATTTATTAAAATAATGTTGCTGATAACCGATCGGGGATCACAAATTCCGCAATAACTTACTAAATACTCTTAATTCAGGGAAAGGGGACAAATAAATTAATAAATAATATATCCGAATAAGCGATATAACAATATGAACTACCATAAATACACCGTTAGCTAAATGAAGAAAATATTTAGTATAACATATGCAACGCATACTTAAAAAGAATCTTGATTACTAGCTAAAAAAGAAATTGCAGAAAAGCTTTAAAAAAGAAAAATAAAACTGCACAAGACTTCAGATAATCTGAAGGTATTTGGAACAATGAAATGTTTAGGGGGGGGGGATTACTTGCTTACAAACAGCAAATTTTTTGCATACGAACTGCAGTTATTCTGCTGATTTTATGATTTTTGTTCCAAATACCTTCAGATTATCTACAGATTTTTTTTTTTTTTTTTTTTAAGCTGGGATAAACTTTTTTTTTATCTGAAAGCATTCTTTTGAACGCAATGAACGTTCTTTTGGTAATCTAAATGGCAATTAAAGAATTAATTAATTAATCATTCTAATAATAACTTATCGTAAATATTCACAAGATATTTATAGCAGTGGCGTCCATAAATATAGTAATAAGACACAGATTGATCAGCGAGAGAGAAAAGGGGATTCCTTTTTACTCGGGAAAAGTCACTCTAATGGCTGTCTTTCCCTGAATAAATTACACACAGGAATACTCACGGATAATTTAGTAAATAAAATTTATGAATAATTTATTTACTAAAGGTGGTGAATGAAAAACTCTAGATACAGTTTCAAATTCATTTTTCTTTTTTTTTTTTTTCCTTTTTTTTCAATACCTTCTGATGGCTGATTCCAAAACTTTTCTTCGGCATCAAAAATTTTTGCTCGATAACATGGGAATGATAAATCTGTATATATATTACTATATCTATGGTGGAGTCTCGTGAATGACGTTTTAGGCTATCTTCAGAAGAGTGACTGAACTCCAGAAACAGTCCATTATCGTGAAAAGCTTATTGATCTGACTGTTGAAATGTCATCATATCTGCGTTGTTTCTCGAAATGAACAAATCAACCAATAAAATGAATAAATATTCCATTTTAATGCACTGCTTTCACGGAGTAATATTAATTCACGGAGTCTTATTACTCCGTGACTGCTTTAAGTAACACGTATGGCGATAGCCCGAAACGTCATTCACAAAACACCGTTTTACAGTAAAGACTAAGGATGATTTTCTCCAAAACACTTGCCCTTAATCGAGTTGAAATGCCTGAAGAATACAACTTTCTTCGGAAAATACATTATATATATATATATATATATATGTATATATATTTATAAACGAAATAAATTATGATACATACTCAACATTGTCTGTTTCACTCGAATCTTCGTTTAAAGTAATATTGTTATATTCGTTCATTGTAAAATTCTTGATTGAGCTGCATGCATCAATGCCAATCGTTTTTCCTTGATATTTAGTTCCATAAAAACTTGATCCTAATCCTATCCAACCAGAAATGAGCGCTCCAGATGCTATCCCAATAAGAGATCCCTGTAAAAGTAATTATTACAAATTTTAATTCTAGCTAAATATGAATAAATTAATATTTCTATTTTCACGCACAATTCAGGCTGCACATACCATATTAAATAATATTATATTTTTAAAAAATTAAAGAACACGCTTTTATTGAAACGTGAACTAAAAAGCACAAAATTTCTATCTTTATAGTATTAAAATGCAGGGTAAGGTAAAATCATCTTTCATAAAAAAAAAAAAAAAAAAAAAAAAATTGATTAATTGTTGTCATTCAACGTTATACAAATACGGCCAAATCCTGTGCCAGATACGATGGAGTTTTATACGTATAGATTTTTTTGTTTGCCCCTAGAACCTGCCCCTGATGTGATAGAAGCATGGAAACACTTGTATGTAGTGCCGTCATCGACTATGAAGTCATGTGCAAAATTTCATGCCAATCGAACGAACAGAAGTGGTCGAAAATTGAATTGCAAGATTCCGTTACATACATTAACAGTTACATCATATCAACTTAATAAAAGCATGTTAAATAAAAGTGTGCTAAAAAAAGGTTTGCACGTTTTTATTTATTTATTTGATATAATAAGAAATATATTCACTTACTTATTTTTAGCATCAATTTGTTTATCTTTTTTAAATAATTTTAAAGTTAAAAAAAATGGGGTTTTTACTTAATACTTTGATCCTGAAACCTGCCCCTTAAGGGATAGGCGCCTGGAAGTACTTGTGTATAGTATTGTCATCGATAATGAAGTCGTGTGCAAAATTTCAGGTCAATCGGACGACCAGAAGTAACCGAAAATTTATTTGCAAGATTTCGTTACATACATTAATAGTTACATCATGTCAAATGAATAAAAACGTGTTAAAAAGTCTAGAAATTACGTAATATTAACTGAATAAATAACATAATGAAGGAATGAGAAATAAATAATTTATAATTAAACAAAAACCATTTTTTAAAAATCTCGCCTGACTGGGCTCGAACGTTAGACCTTTAGGTTCGTAGCCCGGAGCTTTACCTCACAGCCACAACGTTCACGAAGGGAAAATCTTTTTTTACAATATAGAATTTTTTGTTTGCTCCCAGAGCGGTTACAAACATACATACAGGTGAAGCTAATAAAAGCGTGTTAAAAATAGCTATACCATACAAGATAATTAATTATAATAAGACTTTCCTTAATTCATATAGAGCGGGGCGTTATTTTGTATGATAAATAATACTATTACTGCATTAGAACCTATCAGAACAGTAATATATTACTGACAAGACTCTATTAAATAAATATGTAACTTCTCCAATTTTGTCTCTCATCACGAGGAAAAGTTCTCTCGCTGACGGTAGAAAATCAAAATTGTGATTACAAGTCTCTGGATCATCCCTTTAGGTCGGCAGTTACCCATTTCTTTGTTTTGGGCGACGTAAAACCTACTTAACTTCAAGCAATCTCTTGCATTATATCAATGCAGAACAGATAAATGGCTAGATTGCTTATTAGAGGAAAAATGATCTGTTCATGTTCATTCAATAACTTCTGTGTTTTCATATTCGTCAAATAATTCTTTCAAATAATAGTTTTGGTTACCTTACATCCTCCTAAATATTTTCTGGATGTATTATTCTGAAATGATTACTCTTTCCGAAGTATTAGTCTACGCAGATGAAATTTAACGTGAGTGATACATAATAATATCACCATTTAATGCAATAATATGATCATGATATAAATTTAAATAATATGGCGTAATTTAGCGATGATTATTTGAAACTTTACGTTTAGATAATAATTGCTTCTTTAACGGCATCTTAACCCTAATCTTATCCATATGACGACATTCTTAGGATGTCCTATGGATGAAAAAGACTTTCATGGACATCCTATAGGTATCTTCAGGATGTATTGGGGACAAGTGTGCCGTTAGGGTTATTGCTCTGGGTGAGAGAGAGTCACAGCGAGGTAGGTGTCTTAGATAGATGGCTAGATTGTTTACATTTGCCACTGCTGATGGAAGGTGGGAGAACAGAAATTAAGAATATAAGTACAAAACATTGAATAAACACCATAAAATGCTAGAACTCGCAACAATTCTTTCGGGTCGAAAGAAGACACGACCCTCCGTCAGACGAACAAAGTAGTCACGAGTGCTGCAATCAAAGCGGCAACGCACAAAACCGTTGTAAGTGAAGAACAAAAAACAAATAAAGTTGAATTTAATTAAAAATACTGGTGTGACCAGAATTAAAAGCGTTAATTAATAAACTGACTAGATAAATGGAGTTAAAAATTGTAATAAGGTCTAAAATTCTAAAAAAAACTCAAAATTAAACGGAAATCGAAGTTACCTGAGTAATTTCCAGGCATCAGACAAGAACGGAGTGGAAGAAAGATCATTAGCAAGATTTTTCGAATTTTTAAATGTGTAAAAAGCTTCATGGATATTCAAATGGGACAAGGAGACAGGAGAAGAAATCATGTTAGTTTTAGGAAAATGAAAACAATGACCATGAGCTCAACAGTGGGAAGCAATAGAAGATTTGGAAATCTCTTCCTTACAAACATTCCGACGAGAATCATTCAGTCTACATTTCAAACGTCTCCTAGTTTGACTAATATAACCCAAATTACACGAGGAACACGGAATGAAATAAATGCCAGATCGTTTTTCAGTAGAGATGGGATCTTTAAGAGAAGATAATTTAATTTTGTTGACTGATTTGAAAATGACTTTAAAACCAAATGGTGAAAGAATTTGAGACATTTAAAAAAAAAAGTGATGAATAAAAAGGCAAAACAAGTGGGATGAGAACGTGATCGTTCAGTTTGGAACTGTGTGCAATATAATGTTCCCAGATAATGTATCCGGTACACTGTTACTATATACATAATATTATTATGTATATTAATATACAATAAATTTATTGTATAAGTGATTAATTTGTAATCGATTAAATGAACACATTGATGTATATCACTGTGTTGCGCGTAATTCAATTATCATATTGTTTCTGCATAAATAACTTTCGAATGGCAATTAAATGATATTGTTTGTTTTATAAAATGACTTTTAAAAGCGAAATTCTTCGCAAATTCTTTTGTCAGTAGCACGGATATATTTCAGATGATTTCAGAAACAGAAGTAAGTTTCAATTTACATACAATAATTACATACATTTAAATTTAATTACATTAAAGTGATCCAATTCAAAAGTGAAGTTATTCATTATGTTTAATACAGAAAAATAATGAGATAATCATAGTTCATTTTTGTCAGTATTTCAAAAAACTACAACTTCTAAGTTACACTATTGCACGAAAAATGATGACAATATGAAAGAAATACAGTTAACATTATAATGTATAAAGAAATATTAGAATAATAATGAAAATTAATTTATGTTTATGCTTAACATCTACGTACTCATAAAAAAAATTAAACAAAATAAATCGTTGAACGATTTTACCTTCTATTGTTTATTTAATGACTAAATTTTTTCTCCTTTTTATGTATTAAAGTAGTAAAATAAAGAATCTGAAATTGAATATTTTCAGGTATTCCATTCTTGTAGTTATTCCTAAGTGATGGTAGATAAAGCTATTCGAAAATTTCCTGTATAGTTAGGAAGTGACTATTTCTATCAAATGTAAATTAGAAAGGAAAAATAAATTTGTTTCCAGAAATGTACGGAAAGTTATTAAATCAGGAAAGATGCCAATAGGATTAGCTTAATTGTTCCAGCATTACCTACCAATTAAACTACTGATTGGCCACACATTAAGTTAATAATTCAGGTTCGTTTCTTAGTCTTGTCTTTTTTCCTTGTAATTTTTAAATAATTTATTAGCAACGAATAAGCTTGAATGTTGTTTATTTAATTATTTTTAAGCTATTATGATGTTAGTTTTATCCACGAAGTAATATTAATAGGAGTTGAAGGTCTAATAGGAGAAAGCTACGAAACTGTGATCTAAATTTTTGGTAAATATTGAGGGCGCCACTTGCCATTCCTCCCTACCTCGGCGCGGATATACTGTTGTTTTCTATAGAATTTTGCTGGAGTACATTTAAAATTTTTTATTTTAAGCAATTTAATTTCTTTGTAAGTTCTTAAAACTGCATAATTCAGATGTTTCAAATAAATGCTTCGTTCCTAGTTGTAAAACAGGCTATGATAGTGATAAGAAGAAAAAAAAAAGCCCTAGGAGTAAAATAAAGTCCGAGTTCGTGTTTTCTGCACCTAAAGTAAGTTTATTTCTTTTATTTACAAAATTTCATCCATTCTCCTTCCTCCCAATTGTCTGTTTTAGCTAGCTTCGGTTCATAAGAATCGTCATTTTTTAAAAGCTTTCTTTCAAAGTAAAATTAGCATAAAATGGCTCTTCAAAAAAACATGTTGGTTAGAATACTCTATTTAATGAAATTTGCTTTCAATCGAATTTTTTTCAGCTTGATATTATTTTTAAAAAGATAATTAAAACGAGACATTTCCCCATTGAATAATATTGCGGAAGCTGGAGAGAAGGAAGGATTGCACGCTGGCGCCCTCTGTAAACATTAGAAAACAACATCACAAAATTTCAGCGTTACCTTCTTCTCCTGTCTTTTTACTCCGTGGTTTTATCAGAGTTATTCATATAATTTTTTCGCCATGTAAAATGAATCTTGGTAAGATTTTATTTAAATTGCATTATTCACGTGTATTGTGAGCGGGTATCAATAATAGTGTGAATGTAAATCGTAACTACATTATTTAATTGTAGATGGTGACACAAATCCTTATATTATTAGGCCATTATTTTTTTTGGTCGGGGATTTCAATAGCTGAAACCTTTCCCGGACAATACGGGTAAATTTAAAAAATACTGTGCCTAAATCGGTCCAGTGCTTTTTAGTCTATAGCGAACACACCTACAAACATCGCATTTTATATATAGAAATTTAATTTAGATTTTTACAAATGATCTTTTTTTTTTTTTTTCCAAGTGATTAACATAAATGTTCAGCAAACCATAGCCTCCTAAACTAGATCCCTGTCACGTTGCTCGTAAACTTGGCAACAGTTCAAGCGGTAGACAGCGCCACCTGGTACAGATTGCGCGACTTTTTTATTCAACTGTCACCAATAATTTTAAGAAGCAATATATGATATATATAATCGACGTTTCTTTGATTCTATCCGCCTTTTATGTATATCAAATCTCACTTTAAAAAAATTTTTGGTGGCTGTTGAATAAAAAAGTCGCGCAGTCTGTACCAGGTGGCACTGTCTACCGCTTGAACTGTTGTCAAGTTTACGAGCAACGCGACAGTCATCTAGTTTAGGAGACTATGAGCAAACTATAGAAATCTTACCGTTTCATGAGCCGTCTGTGTCAGTATACCTAACGTAAAAATACCAAGTGTTGGACCTAAAATTATACCATCAAGAACAACCACTCCTTGTAGTACGCTTTTAAACAGAGATGTGAAGTAAGATAGTCCAACTATCACGATTCCATGAAAAACAACTGAAATGGAAAATTACATTTCATTAATGTTAATCTGTGTATATTATTTCTATTTTAAGAATAAATTATATTTAATAAAAAGAGTAAGAATTAAAAAGTATTTTGAGATCGATAAATAATAATCTGTATGATTAATCAAATTTCCAACATTTCCGATTTTTGTGTACTAGTATTTTAATGAATTCAGATTTATTAGGGGCTATGTCTGGAAGTCTCTTAAATACATTTCAAATGGTGTTATGTGTTTTTCTTACTGTTTTAAATTTCAGAACACTATGCAATGCATATAAAACTTACAGACAATATACAACTGTGACAAAATTAAACGGATACGCTATTTTCTATTGAATATAATTAACGAAAAAACTTTAGAAAATTATACCTTATCCAGAGAAAATGCTTTACTAAATACACTAGTTACTGTCTCTTACAAAAAAAAAAGTACAGTGAAACTGGAATAATTCGAAATTCTATTTTGGATAATTCGAATTTTTCATACGATTACCTTTAAAACATTACAGTAAAAATTGTTCCCGAGATTTTTCTCAGCTAAAGTGCATTATTTATTTTAAGTATTTCAAAAGAAGGATAAGGAAATACAAGAGAAGCTCCTACCTAGTGCATCAGAAGATATGGTGCACATGCATGAACTTCGAGGTTTTTTACTTTCCGAACACTATAGTGAGGAAAGTATTGTAATCATGTCAAAAATCCGAATTCGAGATTTTGATGTTTCTATACGTTTTGAGGTCCCCTGAGTCCGTTTTCACTATTTTTACGATGATGTATGTATGTGTGTGTGTATGTGTGTATGTGTGTATGTGTGTATGTTTGTGAACACGCTAGCGTCTAAAGGCTTTGTTCGATTAACCTGAAAGTTGGTACGTATATTGTAAGTCACCATAGTACGAACCCTATAGATTTTGGTGAATCTAGCACTTATAGTTTTTTTACAGGGACACAAAGAAAAATTCTTTATCATTATGGCCTATGGGACCAAAATCTTAAAAGTGCGATAGCATCTAAACGCCTTATTCAATTGAGCAAAAATTTTATACCCATATTATAGGTCACAGATACTCAATCTGTATAGATTTTGGAGAATCTAGCACTTATAGTTTTTTTACAGGGACACAAAGAAAAATTCTTTATCATTAAGGCCAATGGGGCCAAATTTTTAAAAGTGTGATAGCGTCTAAACGCCTTATTAATCTGAGCAAAAAAATTGTACACATGTTATAGGTCGCATTTGCACCAACTGTATAGATTTTGGTGAATCTAGCACTACAGTTTTTTTACAGGGACACAAAGAAAAATTCTTTATCATTATGGCCTATGAGACCAAATTTTTAAAAGTGCGATAGCATCTAAACGCCTTATTCAATTGAGCTGAAAATTTGTATGAATATTATAAATCACTGTTGCACTAACTATAAGCATTTTGGTGAATCTAGCATCTATAGATTTTTACAGGGACAAAACGAAAAATTCTTTATCATTATGATCTAAGGGCTCAAAGTTCAGTAGCGTTAAATAAAACCTCGTGTGATATATGGAGAAAAAAACACTCTATTATGGTTTTCTCTCTTTTGTTTGTTTAGCAATTCCTCTTTCTTTATTTTATCTACAAAACTGTTAGTTACTCAATGTTCGGAAAGTCGAGTGGAGTCACTCCAGATTTTTTGAATTGAAAGTCATGTCTAATGTAGAAGATTCAATTTTTGTATCAATTGATAGGTTGAAGTCATATGCTATGACACAAAGACTGTACTTAAAGAAGAAATGAAAAGTATCTGACTATTTTTACTTTCCGAACACTATAGTGAGGAAAGTATTGTAATCATGTCAAAAATCCGAATTCGAGATTTTGATGTTTCTATACGTTTTGAGGTCCCCTGAGTCCGTTTTCACTATTTTTACGATGATGTATGTATGTGTGTGTGTATGTGTGTATGTGTGTATGTCTGTGAGTGAACACGCTAGCGTCTAAACGCTTTGTTCGATTAACCTGAAAGTTGGTACGCATATTGTAAGTCACCATAGTACGAACCCTATAGATTTTGGTGAATCTAGCACTTATAGTTTTTTTACAGGGACACAAAGAAAAATTCTTTATCATTATGGCCTATGGGAGCAAAATTTTAAAAGTGCGATAGCATCTAAACGCCTTATTCAATTGAGCAAAAAATTTATACACATATTATAGGTCACAAATATTCAATCTGTATAGATTTTGGAGAATCTAGCACTTATAGTTTTTTTACAGGGACACAAAGAAAAATTCTTTATCATTATGCCTATGGGGCCAAATTTTAAAAGTGTGATAGCGTCTAAACGCCTTATTAATCTGAGCAAAAAATTTGTACACATGTTATAGATCACAGTTGAACTAACTGTATAGACTTTGGTGAATCTAGCACTTACAGTTTTTTTACAGGGACACAAAGAAAAATTCTTTATCATTATGGCCTATGGGACTAAATTTTTAAAAGTACGATAGCATCTAAACGCCTTATTGAATTGAGCTGAAAATTTGTATGAGTATTATAAATCACTGTTGCACTAACTATAAGCATTTTGGTGAATTTAGCATTTATAGGTTTTTACAGGGACACAACGAAAAATTCTTTATCATTATGATCTATGGGCTCAAAGTTCAGTAGCGTTAAATAAAACATCGTGTAATAGATGGAGAAAAATACTCAAACACTCTATTATGGTTTTCTCTCTTTTGTTTGTTTAACAACTCCTCTTTCTTTACTTTATCTACAAAACTGTTAATTACTCAATGTTCGGAAAGTCGAGTGGAGTCACTTCAGATTTTTTTAAAAGTGTGGTATAATTAAGCTCGTAAAAAATATTGATTTACTGGGAGAAAAAAAAATGTAGCAGTATTCTTAGATATTAAGTTTATGTGTTAAATCGTTGATCGTAGAATTTTAATTTTTTAATTTATCTCTTCTGTTTGACAAAATAGTATATGTAATTCGAATTTTTGGATATTTCGAATTTTTCTCTGGTCCCTTCAACTTCGAATTATCCAAGTTCTACTGTATATCGTTTGCAGTCCAATTTTCGTTGTTGATCTTTATTATAATTACGTGTTTTGAAGTCACCTGAAAACGAAATTCAAGCTGTTAGCGGTTGGCCTGTATGTTATCAGCATAACTTAAGAAGAAGTAAATGAAGAAAGTTAAAATTTTGAAATCGTTTGAAGATCGTATATGTGGAAGCTGCTTGAAAGTTTTGAATAAGGTAAGTTTTTAAGTGTGATGTCGCTAAAAGTTCTATGAATAGTTTGAAATATATCTATATAGCAATAAATATATCTATAAATCTATCAAGAAATAAATTTGTCGTATGTTTTTCAGGGGTTTTTAAAAATATATACTGTCGTTCGATAGCATTGTTAAGGTGGGTTGCAGAAACATTAAATTATTCTCATAAAAGTTCATAAAGGCAGGCAAAAATACCTTTATTTTTATACATTTTATTCACGTGTATCGACATCTTCCTGGACAGTTTCAAATGGGAAGGTATCTGTTGCTGCCATCTGCTGTCTTAAAGCTAATATGATAATTTACTGCGTGTTCTTCGCAGCGCCAATGTTGCCACTCTTAGGATATGGTGTAAGTAGATAGAGAAGTTCATAGGAATATGAATCGTCATGTAACATAAATAAATAAATGCTGATAGATTTTTTTTTTTTTTTTTGAAGGATAGAGTAATAACTAAGAGCATCGTTCATACAAAAATTTAGAATTTTTATTTTTGTTATTTAAATGCTTGCTTTAAAAAATTGGTCGAGTTTCGACCATTGGGCAATATTAATAATTAAATAAGAACCCTAAATGTTTCATGAATGTAGGTACAATAAACTGAAGTTGAGGAGGGCGATAGCCCCTCCCCCTTCCTCACACAAAAATGTGATATTCATAAAACAGTTTCTAAAATTAACAGTTTACAAGAAAGTAGTGTGAGTGTCACACTAATTATCTTTTAATTATATTGATTTACGTAGAAATCAAATCAAAAACAAGTTTTGGCTGTTTGAATCCTTAGGCTAGGAAATTTCATCGCAAATGTTTGTCAGTAACTTACCTAAAATTTTTGCAATTACACTGAGCTTCCTTTCAGTTAACTTCTTAGAAATTTTATATACTTTAATGAAATCTTCGACAAATATTGTCGACAAGGAATTTATTGCGGATGACAGAGAACTGATAGATGCACATAGAATTCCTGAAATGCATAAACCTGGTAATCCTGGATACATTGTCAGGCGACTAGTTATATAATACGGAACAATCTAAATCATGGAAAATAAAATAAAATTAACAAATTGAAGACGTGTTAGAAAGGTTATTAAAATGATTACAAGCTCATTAAAAAAAAAAAAAAAAAAAACATTACTTGATCGGCTTTTGTAAGTCCAATGGCACTTTCTTTAGATAGTGGATCGCAGTTTTTAAATACTGCATACATGGCTAAACCTGCAGTTGTTGTTAATATAGCCATAATAAAAGATGGAATTGATGTCCATAATGCTGCCCTGGAAATAAAAATTAGGTTTAGTATTGTTGCATAATAAATAGAAAATTTTAAATTTTAATCACCCCCGTTGTTCAGATACAGTAGAACCTCGATCCATCGTTTTTCCTGGGGTGCGTGAGAAAAAAACGATGAATACGGGTTAAAGTCAAATCACGAATAAAACAATATTTATGAAATAATACACGCAATATATGTACGATACTTACTAATAAAAACTAATTTGTTACTCTCCAAACTATCAAAGAGATAAATCAAAGTTGTAGAACATTAAGTGATATTTACTTTTAAAAATCAGTAATTTTATGTTGGATTTTTTGTTCATTCTATAAATTAAATGGGGATTTTCCAAATTTACAACATTTTCTGGTCTTTTTCTGTAATTTCATGTGCATCTAAAAAAAAAATTATGCAGTTTTAAATGCCGTAATTACGTCAGGCACACTTGGCTGGCGTAGGCTCAGCATCAGGAATGTGAAAAAATGTAGTAGCTGGCGATACTGTATGCATCCATTCTCCTCTTTGCACAAAGTAGAATAACTTATTCGCCAAGCACACAATCCGTATTCAGTAATTCATAGACACATGTTACAATACCTGCACAATCCCCGTTCTTCACCTAAAACAGCATAAGGTTAAGTAGTTGAGGTTGGTTGGGTTTTACATCGCACTAGGGCTACAATATGGGTAAATGGCGACGGTCTATAACTCACCTTTGAGAATGTTCTGGTGACATGCCATCACAGTTTTGATCCTCTGTGGAGGAGGAAAAGATATATTTTAGGATAAAAGAAGTAATTTCAGTTTGAATGCCATATGGAATCGCTTGATTTTCAATTTCATTTTGGTCAGAAGAAAAATTTTACACGATGAATGCGGGAAAATTACTTTTTGAAGAACGAAATATGCGGGTTTCGCTAACATTATTTAAATACAGTTTAGGCAGAGACCATAGAAATAAAACGATCAATGCGGGAAAGCGATGGATGCGGGAACGATAGATCGGGGTTTCACTGTAGTAGAAAATTAAAACCAGTTAAATAACAGAAAAAAAATATTCACCTAGGAATTTTTGTAAAATAAGTTCCTTAAATTATTTATTGCAAATTTAACCACGATGCATACAAAAATATTGTGTCTGTCCCTAAACTTTCTACTAAAGCGCAATGCTGTCCTATAAGTCGACTATTTTAATTTTTTATGCTTCCTTTTTCTGTTAAACTCATAATTCCTTTTATGTTTGTATTTTCCTTCTGTCCCTCCCCACTACCATTTGGCAATGAATTTAAATTCAGGATTTTCATCCCGTTAACAAATATTCTTTTGTATCGGAAGATGCGTGACCTCAATCATAGATGTTTATACTCCATATCTTTCAAAGTAGTAGTTGTTGTGGTGTTGTTTCTAATCTCCAACCTAGTCTAACGGAGTAAGCCCAGATCCAAAAAAGCGTTGACATTCAGAAAGTCGATGACAAGAAGGGAGAAAAATGAATTTCCTCCCAAAGAAGAAACGAACAGTCCAAGATGTGATCAGCTGAAGCCTGGTTTTTGTGGCATTTTGGGCAAAAATTTCTTGCCCTTAGAAAAAGAAAAGCATTTAAAATAAACGCTGGCAAGCTGCAAGAGGCTGGTACAGGATTTCCTGTCACATGAAAGGAATAAAGATAGACTTACTACCCTCTCACCAGTGGTGGGCGGGTATGCATGCCAATCCTTCTTAATTTCAGATTTTTTAGTGCTAGAGGCCTATTTCAGTCGGTTTATTGAATGGGGATTTATTGAATGAAGTCCCCTCCCAAGGCACAACTTTGACATGAGTCCCCCCCCAGGCCCAACTTTGACATGAGTCCCCCCCAAGGTACCCCTATATCAGTCGGTACAGCGTTGTCGAATTTTTATAATACACTCTTAATAGTGCTAAGGGCCTATTTCAGTCGGTTTATTGAATGGGGATTTATTGAATGAAGTCCCCCCAAGGCATAACTTTGACATGAGTCCCCCCCAGGCCCAACTTTGACATGAGTCCCCCCCAAGGTACAAATTTGACATGAGTCCCCCCAAGGCCCAACTTTGACATGAGTCCCCCCCAGGCACAAATTTGACATGAGTCCCCCCAAGGCCCAACTTTGACATGAGTCCCCCCCAGGCACAACTTTGACATGAGTCCCCCCAAGGTACAACTTTGACATGAGTCCCCCCAAGGTACCAATTTGACATGAGTCCCCCCCCCAAGACACACCTTTGACATGAGTCCCCCCCAAGGCACTCCTCCCCCTCATTGGGAAAAAGAGAAAAAACGTTGTTTTGCGGCTATAAGACAGTTTGGACTTCCAACGTTATTTGTTACAGCATCTGCAGCTGAAACACATTGGTTTGATTTAATGAAAACTTTATCATGGAATTTAGATCGTCACGAATTAACTAAAGAAGAATTTGTCGATATTAACAAGTTTAGCAGTAGGGCTCTGGCACTAAATTAAAATCTGTCAATGTCAGATTTTCATGTTTTAAATAATGAAATAATGTTGTGTCTGTATAATTTTTTTTTTTTTTCTGGGAGAACTCTAGATAAGTAAGTTCTGAAGAAGAAGGGTTAGATGACTGCAGCCCTGCTTTGCAAGGTTGTCTGCCAATTCATTGCCGTAAAGATCTACATGGGATGAAATTCACGAGAGGTGAACATCAAGTTGAATTGAAATGAGCTTCAACTTATGAAGGATACAAATACTTGTTAGTTCCCCCATCATACTATAGGTATGGGGAACTTAGGTAGTTGTGAAAATTTTCGGCCTCGGTCTTTTCACTTTATTACACGTTTTCAGGTTTGAGGAATCCGAAAATGACAAAATTTGTATGGTGTCCGTCTGTAGGGTGTCTGTTAGTTTGTTAGTCCGTTAGTTTGTTAGTCTGTGTACACGATATCTCAAGAACAAATAGTCGCAGAGAAGTCAGATCAGTTTTAAAATATTACTTTCGACACTGGTATAAACATTATTCATTTGCAACATTCGAATTAAAAAATTTTGTAAGTTACTAGAAATTTACGATTTTCTTAACATCAGAGAATAGGGCAAAATTTCACTTAAACGTGCATTAAAAGGTAATTTTTACTGTAAAAATGTCAGACCAGTTTTGAAAAATCAGTTTTGATGCCAGAATGAACATCATTAACTATAAACATGCTACTTTGAAAATTTCGCAAGTTATTGAAAATTTACGAATTTCTTAACATGGCAGAATAATGCAAAATTTCACATAAACGTCAATTTTGAAGGATATTTTCACCGTAAAGATATCAGACCATTCTTGAAACATTATTTAGGACATTAGCATGAATATCATTGACTATGAATTTTCCAATGTAAAAATTTCGTAAGTTATTGGAAATTTACGAATATCTTAACAAGGCAGAATAGGGCAAAATTGAGCATAAACGTCCCTTTTGAGGGTCATAAACATTCACACAACATCACAGACAACTTCAAAATAACATTTATGATATTTGTTTGAACATGATTGACTACAAATATTCTAATAGGAAAATTTCGCAAGTTATTCGTAATTTATGATTTTATCAACATAGCAAAATTGAAAAATTCCCATATATACATTTTGAGGATTGTTGCATTGAAAATAGAAGCATGGAAAAATAAACTACAAAATTTACCCTAATAAAATAAATTAATAGATCAGAATAAGGTAAATATATCGAAGTGAACGGTGGATAGCCTATTAGGCGGAGATTTCATTTTGTCACTGTGTAAAGCGTTTGGTCAAATTTATTTCTCTTAACATGATTATAATATGCCTTTCACTAAAAATTTATGAGAACATATATATGATGGGGAACTGAGCAGAGTTCACCTATGGCAACTAGTTTTATCACCTATGTGGACTGTTACTATGTGTCACCAGTTACAGATGATATGTTGCATTGAACTGCGGCTGTCAGTGTAAGTATTCAGATGTCGTCATAGTTTACTTTCGTTCATGATAGCTCAAGACGCACATCGATTGCAAGTAGTTTCGCTTCTGAAAACAGAACAGTATGGATTACGTTGACAAAGAGAAATTCTATCCTGGGGAGTTTCAATGTAGATGCCACTACCAGCGAGATCGGTGCTTTTGCTGCCGTTAATAAACATCTTGATGCCACTTTTAAGGATTTTATTAATGATTTCCAAGACCAATTTTCTGAGATGGTCTGACAAGAATTCCTTTTTAATCTGAGAAGCAGAAATGTTGAAGTGAAAGTGAGTCCTGGAAAATTCTTCCGAAGGATTCAGAGAGCAGCGAAGAGAATGTGGCTCTACAGAAAGTAGGTGCTGTGACATAACTTGACTAAAACGACTGTTTTTCTTAAGTCTTTGATAAGTTGTATAGTTATTTAGGTACGTTAAGGTTTTGTTGTTTTGGCCAAAACTGGAAAGTTGTTGTAATATTTCACAAGATTAGCCTGTTTTCTGGCATTAAGGGGTTGCAAGTCGGCTTCAAAAAGGACAGTTTCTAAAAGGTGACTGTGCTTCAATCCAGTAATGATACAGGTAGCACTTAGCTGGACTTATTCTAAAATTTTCAGGTTGTATTCGGAGGCATAACAATAAATTAGTAAGCCGTATTCAAGTATAGGTCTGATGAGTGCCAGATAAGAAGTTCTGAGGGTAGTCGCATCAGCACCCCATTCTTTACCTGCGATATACTTTAGAATATTTACTAAATGTTTTCATTTTCTTGCCTTCAAGACAATGTGTTCAGTATATATTTATCACTTGAAAATTCAGGATCAAGAATATATCTTACATAGTTTAGATGTTTTTTGTAAGTATTTGGTGCTCAAGCAACAATTTTGGTTGGTAATTATATAAGTATTTATTGGTAGTAAAAAAGGTGGTAATTGATTTAGCAGGATTAAAACACAATTTAAGTTCCGCCGCAAACATTGAAAAAGTCTCTAAGGAATCGTTGAGTCTAGACTCTATTTCGTCTATATTATTTCCAGAGTTCCAAAGAGCAATTTCGTCTGGAAACATCCCAATACAAGTCCCAGTAGAGACCTTTCAACGGATGTTAAAAGCATCATATATCTTTATAATAAATTTATGCTTTCAGACTCTGTTGAAAGCTTTTGTGAGGTCTCACAGAGCAGCTATAGTATAATGAGTAGATTTGAGATTCTGAGCATCCTTATGGTTTGGGCGAAATACGGAGCTTGGTCTATAGTACTATGACCCCATTCGAAAACCACATTGTTCGCTAGGTAAAAAGTTGTTTTGGGCAAAAAAAAAAAAAAAAAAAAAAAATTGAAGTTGAATCGAAGTAGTAGTAGTAGTAGTAGTAACCACCATATAGTGGTGGTTACTACCACTATATGGTGGTAACCATAGTCATTAATTTTTATTTAAATAAAAAATAAGGAGAAGACTGTGTGATAAACATTCACTTTGTTCTTCTATCATTTTGCGTTAAATCACTGAAAACTGTATTTCATCAACGGCCTCAGAGCCATCACCTTTTAAAGATAAAGGAAACAGTGAGTGGCGTTCGTCTTTATGGGGTGTTTTCAGAACCCCACTTCACCAAGGGGGAAAAGGTAGAAGACATTCATGAGAGGGTTTTGCAATATTTCTTAAAGTGAATGAAATACTTCCCACAATAAAAATGAATAAAAAACGAAGAAAGAAAATCCGTTAAACATGTATTTCATATACCCGTGTATGCATATATATCCAAACAAAAAACTGATTATCTTCCACAGAGATATTTCTAATGTGAACTTCGTTTATTTCGCATAAAAATACATTTCATGAAAGAATAAAAATAAAAAAAAAATACTCAAAAGCTTTAGTTATAACTTTAAATAGTACGTGATTATTTTTATTCCCTAACTATTTTTTAAATTATTTTAGTACAATGGCATATACATACACTATCTACAAATAAGTATTTCGACTCTTTCGAATTTAGACGTTTTGTCAAATATCTAAAAAAGCTCTTTAGGAATCATCTTGAAACTTTAGTAGTGTAAAGGACATATTAGACCTCATATATTTCAGCAAAAGTTGTGTCCTGAGAAGAAAAGGACCAGTAAAAAATGAAACAAAAATCAAAATTTTTTTTGGATCACCTTGTAAAGCTTTTTTTTTTTTTTTTTTTTTTTTTTTTGGCGGGGGGGGGGGGGGAGTGATTTTGGCATTTGAAGCACTTGATTTTTTTTTTTAATGTGATTATGAGGATTTTTCGCATTACCTGCATAAAAATTTATCAGGCTACCACATATATTCATGAAAATATGATTTTTTTTTTTTTAATTGGGGAAAAAAATAAAAATAATAAAATCCACTTTTTGCTTTTATTACCCTACTACCGAAGATAATAGAAGTACTATTCGGTACAAAAATTCGATATCGAGTTTTCACCTGATTTACACATTTTAAGGTCTGCTGAGTTCAAAAAAGTAGATTTTGGCAATTGGTCATGGTCAGTGTGTGTGTGTGTGTGTGTGCGCGCGCGCGGAATCTTCTGGCTATCATATCTCCGAAACTAATAAAGATAGATCGACGAAACTTCAGAATTGAGACATGTCTGATGCACAGTTGAATTTTCCAAATTTTGGTGAAAACTGGAAAATCAGAACATCGAAAACCGGAAATGGGATCTTAAGTCCGTATCTCAAAACGGCTCTAACGACTTTCTTAAAAATTGCTATATAAACACTCTATTAGATGTCCTTTCGAATGATATAGTTTGTCAGTTTAGGAAAATTGATAGGCGTCTTGGAAAAATAGCTCAATTTAAGGTCTCGCAAGTGCATTCCTTTAAAAACGGCTGGACGGATTTTTTTTCAAACTCTCTATATTAACTCCCTTATAAATATCCTTTTGTATGTAATTATTGTTTTCAAGTCAATAATTGAGTGTGTCAAGTTTTGGTAAAAGTTGGTATCTCAAAAACGGCTCTGACGATTTTCTTCAAAATTGTTACATAAGTCCATTTTACACATCCTTTCTCATGTATTACGTGGTCATTACAGAAAAATTAAAAATCATCCTGCTTAGGGAAGTCAGTTTTAGACCTCAGAAATTGGTGTTTCAAAACATAATCTTACCTTGAAAAAAAAAAAAAAAAAAAAAAACTCACTATGTAAATTTTGTTTTACACGTGTATCAAGTTTCTCTTACTGGAAAAACTTTAGGTTTCTACTTCGTTAAGTCAATTTTATGTTTTCTGATCACATAATCTTCAAAAAATGCACATAATACGTGTAGTTGGTAATGGAAATCGTGTGGTTGTTTCACACCAGATTTTTTAATTATAACATATAGGGTGATCTAGTACAAAGTCATTTTTAGAAAATTTGGCATACTACATTAGACTCAGTATACTGCAATCAGAATGCAAAAATTTTAAATATCTTACGAAATATGAGCATTTTTACTAAATAATTTTTAACTACGCATGCACTATCTTTTAAAACTAGTTGGCATAGGTGGACTCTGCTCCGTTCCCCGTCATATTTATGTTCTCAGAAATTTCTAGTGCGAGACATATTATAATCGTGTTAAAAGAAATGAATTTGACCAAAGCTTGATACAGTGACAGAATGAAATCCCCGCCTAATAGGCTATCCACCGTTCACTTCGATATAATTATCTTATTCTAATTTATTAATTTATTTTATCAGGGTCATTTCTGTTGTTTAGTTTTCGTGCTACTATTTCCAATGCAATAAACCTCAAAATTCATATTTATATGAAATATTTACAATTTCGCTATGTTGATAAAATCGTAAATTACGAATAATTTACGAAAATTTCCTAGTAGAATATTTGTATTCAATCATGTTCAAACAAATATCATAAACTTAATTTTGAAGTTGTCTAATGTATTTAGGATCCTCAAAATAGAAATTTATGCTCAATTTTGCCTTATTCTGACATGTTAAGTAAATCGTAAATTCCAAATAACTTACGAATTTTTTTAAATTGGAAAAATCATAGTCTATGATATTCATGCCAGTATCCTAAATAATATTTCGAAAGTGGTTTGACATCTTTACGATGAAAATATCCCTCAAGATTGACGTTTATGTGAAATTTTACTCTATTCTGACATGTTAAGAAATTCGTAAATTTCCAATAACTTACGAAATCTTTATATTGGAAAATTCATAGTCATTAATATTCATGCCAGTGTCCTAAATAATATTTCAAAAGTAATCTGACATCTTTACGATGAAAATATCTCTAAAAATTGACGTTTATGTGAAATTTTGCCCTATACTGCCATGTTAAGAAATTCGTAAATTTCCAATAACTTGCGAAATTTTCAAAGTAGCATATTTATAGTTACTGATGTTCATTCCGGCATCCAAACTGATATTTTAAAACTGGTCTGACACTTTTACAGTAAAAAGTTTCCATTTAATACACGTTTAAGTGAATTTTTGTCCTATTCTCCCATGTTAAGAAAATCGTAAATTTCTAATAACTTACGAAGTTTTTAAATTCGAATGTTGCAAATCAATAGGGTTCTTGCCAGTGTCGAAAGTAATATTTTAAAACTGATCTGACCTCTCTGCGACAATTTGTTCTTGAGATATCGTGTACACAGACTAACAAACTAACGGACTGACCCACTAACAGACTAACACACTAACCCACTAATACACTAACACACTAACAGACACCCTACAGACAGACACCATAGAAATTTTGTCATTTTCGGATTCCTCACACCTGAAAACGTGTAGAAAAGTCAAAAAACCGAGGTCGAAAATTTTCACGATTACCTAAGTTCCCCATACCTATAGTATGATGGGGAACTAAAATGGCATTTGCTTAATTTAATACATAAAAGTATTGAGCAACTTATATAATCATCCCAAACATATATCGTGTAAATTCAAGAAGTTGAGAGATAGAATGAACAAAATTTAAGTTCTTCTCAACAAAAAAAAAAAGAGGAAAATGATAAGGCTTTATCAAAATTTATTTACAATCAGCGAACACGCTATTATCATAGGGCATTGATTGAATCGAAATAAAAATGTGAGTAAAACCCAGTTTAGCTTTTATTTTGAGAGAACTGAAATTCTATTCATTCTATCTTTCATAACTTTTTTAATTTACCTGATATTTGTATGGGATTTTCGTATAAGTTGCTCAACACTTTTGTCTATTAAATTATGCAACTGAATTTTTTAAAAGCTAGCTGATGTATAGTTAAAAATTATTTAGTAAAAACGTTTATATTTCGCAAGATATTGAACATTTTTGCATTAGCATGCTGTGTCTAATGTAGTATGCCAAATTTTCTAAAAATGTCTTTCTACTGGGTCTAATGCCCTACGTGTTATAATTAAAAAAGTGGATTATTTATTTTATTTTATTATTATTATTTATTTATTTATTTTTAGTTAAAATAGTTTTTTAATAGTTTTTTTTTTAAGTTATATCCCTATGCATATATGTGGTAGCTGCATAAAAATTTATACAGATAATGAGAAAAATCATAATCACATGTTACATCCAAAACGTATTTAAAGCGTTACTTTTTACAGGGTGATAGGAAACTTTTTGCTTTTTTTTTTTTTTTTTTTTCACTGATCCCCTTTTCCTCCTTAGGATACAACTTTTGCGGAAATATACCAGGTGCAACATGTTCTTTACACTACAAAAGTTTCAAGATGATTCCTAAGGAACTTTTCTTGATATTTGACAAAACCTCTAAATTTGAAAGTGTCCAAATACTTATTCGTATTCTTTAACCACATTTCTTGCGACCATGGAAGCCTCTGCGCAAGTGCGGATTGAACGAGTCCAGTGTTAAAATAGGGGTGACTAAGAGAAAACAAGCGATAAGGGAACACCGAATAACTGGATGTTTGCCAAATAACTATCTCTCGGGCAATTTTGCATCCCTCCAAACTTTTGGACTCGACCTCACTGCTAGTCGTAGGAAACGTGGTCGCACTATAGATAGTGTGTGCATGTATATAAATATTTATAGATAAATGGGTAGATAGAGATGAATATATATAATAATAATAATACATTAGAAAAATCTTACGACTGAGCACTTTTTAAACTTTTTACGGCCAGCAATCTCTGAACTTCCATTTGATTAACAGCTTGGGATATTCCAAATTGTACACCATAAGACAAAGAATTCCAAAATGTATATGGAATTGACAGATCTGAATAAAAACTAAATTAAAAAATTAGTATAAATAATATGTCTAGATTAGATTTTAAAAATATAAATAAAATAAATCACCCATAGCACATAGTTTTTACAATTTAGTTTAAACGTTAAAAATGATATCGTTGTTTTAAGAGAAAAAAGTATTAAATACGTAAAAATTTTCAACTTCCGGCTTTCCATGTATTTACACGCTTTGAGTGATCCAGAAGACGATTTGATCATTTTTAGAAAATGTCTGCCTGTGAGAGTGCATGACAAAAAATTTTGTAGCAGTTCTACTCAAGAACTAATTCATGGAATTTCATACAAATTCATAATTAGTTGCACCTAATATGAATTAATGGGAATCGACTTTTAGTGCAAATCGCTCAACAGGTTGCGTTGCCAACATGTTTTTTCAAAATATTCAGTAGGTCAGTACAGAACAAAACTTCGTATAAATGTACACAATGGAAATTATTTTCAACCAGTCATGAAATTGAAGATTTTTATAACTGTAATAGTCAAGTGGGAAAACTTTTTTGTATACATAGGAGCATTTGCTTTTTCCCCTAAAGAGTGTAAATTATCAATTTAAGTAAATTTTAGAAGGACTCGTCAATACCTTTAAAACGAATCGTTGAACCTTACATCTGGGGCAATTTGAAATAAAGTTGTCGATTATATTTAGTTAATATATATATATATATATATATCGAATTTTTTCTATTGCATTTGCAAATATCGTCTGTTGGGCCCAAAATTGATTTTCTTTCCACATTCACTGTTGTAGTAAAAACATAACCTCATAAATTGTGATTTTTCTAAAAACCACATGTGCATACTAATAATTAAAAAAGCATTAAAAGCTAGAAACACGTTAAAACACGTTCATATTTATTAAACTTAAATTTACTAATTAAAATATGCAAAGATTTTCGTTATGAGTTTCCATGGTATCTGCAGGTCATACAAGGGATAATGAGAACAGACAGCATATATACAGGGTGGTCAGTTTAAAAGAGTACACGTTGGTTTTTCTTATTACCCTTAAATCTGACGGATGTGGCAACTATTCTAACACTGAAGTATAATTGTTTGAACCTTGTTTAAGTGTGGGAGACAATTTCTAACACTGTTGCAACTTTATTTGTGAGGTAAAACAGAAATGGAGACGCACGGTGTTACTTAATCCTGTGATAATTTTATCTTTGAAAAACATTATTTCAAATTTTTTACATTATAATTCACTACAGAAAATGTTGAAAATGTTCGCCACCATTTTGAATGCAAACATGAACACGTCGATCCAAGTTTTTTGACACACTTCGCAGCATTGTTGGTGTTATCGACAAAATTTCTTCAGTTATGATCTGTTTTAATTCATCGATGTTCGCAGGACTTCTCTGGAAAACCCTATGAAATGATAATGTGAAAATGATAATGTAAATGTAAATGTAATGTAGGAATGATAATGTAAAAAATTTGAATTAAATTTTGTTTTTCATAAATAAAATTATCACAGAATTAAAAAAATTGTGCGTCTCCATTTCTTTTTTACCTCACAAATAAAGTTGTAACAGTCCAACAGTGTTGGAAATTGTCTCCCACACTTAAACAAGGTTCACACAATTATACTTCAGTGTTAGAACAGCTGCCAAATCCGTCATGTTTAAGGGTAATAAGAAAAACCAATGGGTACTCTTTTAAATTGATCACCCTGTATATCAAGAGTCCTGGTGGTGATTATAAATGTTAAAAGCCTGACAAAAAGATTACGTGTATTAAGAGGAATTCATTCTTGAATGCCACTTGTAGCGAAGACTTCATAACTTCGCTACAAGTGACATTCAAGCGTGTTTAAGAGTTTTTAATTTGTAAAGTTAAGAGTTTTTGGTTTGTAAATTTAATTTTAATAAATATGAACGCGTTTTAAAGTTTTTCTAGCTTTTAATGCTTTTTTAATTATTTACTGTTATACTTCTCTAAGATGAAAATCGTCTGCATACGTCATGAAAAATAATTTTAATAAATGATTTGCACTGCATAAATTTGTGTAAGAAAACATGCATGTATTTGTGTAGAAAAACATAGAAGAAAGTTTTGTGGTGACCATAACATACTAGTTTGTTTTTCAAATTAAATATGTGATTAAATACATGGTACTTATTTTTAACATGAGCTGTTTGTTTTGCACATGGTTTGCCTTCTGCAAAATCAGCGACGGATAAATATACCGATGTCCGAGGATAAAATATCCATCCATTCACTAGAAGAACGTTACGGATACCGGTGTTTAGCCAAATATTGTTACGATTTCTCGGGTTATGGGTAATTATCTGGAGAGACGGTTTAGCCTTATTTTAATGTTATCCATAATTTTGTTGTCATGTTGACTGTTTACTAGCTCCAATTCTGATTAATACTTAGCGTTCATAGTTATTTCTAGAAAGTTATTTGAATTTTGGACATTAATTTTTAAAGAATGCTTGTGATTATTATACATCCTTACATAAAAATTAAAAATTTGACTTGATGACGTCATCGCTTCAAAAGCATCAGAGATCTTCCACCACGCGGAGTTCGTTTGTTGCCCAACAGATAGATAATATAGTAGGGAGATATTTTAAATAAATCTTTCCTGTTTTTTGATAAAAAGCAATATATATATATATATATATATATATATATATATATATATATAAACCTTTTAATGAAAGTAGCGTCATATTTTTAGTTTAATAGATGTGTCTGTATATGCGGATTCAAGTGTTTCTAACACATGTACACATACATACATAAAAATAATGTACATATTGCAGAAAAAAAATTTCAGAACGAAGGTCTACAAAAATTTTATGCACCTAATCATTTGTTTGTATGAATAACTATTTGTTTTATTTACTCTGTAATGGCTGGCATCTATAAGATAAATTAATATAATAATAATGTTTCTTTTAATTATTTAAATATAAAGGAAATCACTTGAAAAAATTCATTCTCTCGCCTTCGTATGCTGCTTTGTATAGATTTGCAGGACTTCCAACTTCCATTGTAGCTACAATAACAACTGTAAAAAGACATCCATACATTATAACTGCTTGGAAAACATCGGCCCACATTACAGCTTTCAGACCACCCTGCGAAAAAATTGAGTTTTCAAAAATTTTCTAAGTTTTCAAAAAGCAATTTGTTACGCATTTTAAAAACTAATTTAACAAGCGTATAATTTTTAATGGTATATCAAATTAAGTTCGATGAGATTATATACAAACCAAAATTTACCATTGCGCTGAATACGATGCAAACTCCAGCTGTAAGAAAGATAGTTGTGTCAATACCAAAGGTAGAAACAGCACTGATGGCAATTGCAGGCGTATATATGACAATAGACATGTTTAATAACTGTAAATAAATTAAACAGTTATTAACAGAAATGTTAATTTCCTTATAGCAAACAAAATATTTATCTTAAATTATAAGTATTTCTTAACATTGCAAAAATGTTTGTATGAAGTACTAAATTAAACACTTTATTTATTCGATGAAAGTTTTCTAAAATTCATCGATTTGTATAAATATATATTACATATCTCTGTTGTCTTTTATTTTCTTCATCTCCTTCAAAATTCGGTAATTACTCATTGCGCAGCACTAGTGCGACGTAAAACCTATCCAACCAACTATCCTTCAAAATTTTAAAAATATAGTCTAGTATTTTAGTAATAATATATTTAATCAAATTCAGCAATGTAGCCCAGATTAAAAAATAAAAAAAGTCAGCCAAAAACTGCAAATATTTTAAACTTCCTATAATGTTATAAATCGCCGTTCTTCTGAACGGCTTCAAGCGAGTCTTCTCGACCCTTTGTGAAGTATTATTTGCAGGATCTTTCATTTAATCAAAATAATTATTTAGTATTTTCAAATCATTTTAATTTCAGGTAATAATCTTCAAAATGATAAATTAAAATCTTCCTACCTGTAAAATTCTTCGGCGATAAAAAATGAAGACTTTAATCATACGCACTTGTTTCTCTAGAAAAACAGCTTCTTCTTCAAGACGAGAATACATAAACAGTTTAATAAATAAAATATGTACAAATTGAAGAAAAAACATTATTTACAAAATATATTCATTTCGTAGTCTTAGAACATCCATTTCATTCTACATCTTAGCAATACTGTTTCTAATATTATACTTCAAAAATAATGGATTTAAAATAAAAATACTCTAATCTATGAGCCCTCTTTTCTAATTCCTATTTAAAACTGTAGCTCCATGAATAATAAAATTAGGCCAAAAAGAGCCCGAGAGCAACTACTATTTCATGACTTGTTGCTCTCCATTCTAAAACCAAACTAAAACTCTAAGTCCCGGGAGCAAATAAAAATGTTCTTCGAATCTCATCTCAACGGGACCTCTGACGCCCTCTAGTGAGGCAAATGTATATCCAATACCTAACATATAATATGTTGCAGGTATTTTAAAAGTTTCCACAGGTGTTTTAAAGACAAATAAAAGCAGAAGGTTTCCTTCCGGAAATATTAAGTTTTTTTAAAGGGTTTCATGCGTTTTTTGTTTTAGAAAGTCCGAAAACCTGCAGGTTTCCTGAAGGTTACCTTTAAAGTTTTTTGCTGATTTTTTCATATGGGAGGATGAGAAAATATTGGCGTGCTGAGCATCGTGAAAAAAAAAAAAAAAAGTTCATATATGAAAGGATGAATAATAGTTTGAAATTATATATATTACTCGAATGGTAAATTAAATTGTTTTGTATTATTATACTGTAAGGCTCAAAAATTATAATATAAGGAAGAATATTTTTATAAGAATATCTAGACACACATTTAGTAAAATTTGATTAGTCAAAAAGATTTAAACAGAGAGATCAACGATAACTTTAAACTTATTAAAATAATTATTTAATTTAAAATGAAATTGCAATAAATATTGAAGGGTTCAATATAATCTGTACTAAAGGATCGCTCGCTATTATAGGATGTGGATAGAGAGGGTAGATTTCATGTGTAAGTATGAAAGTTACCAATAGTCTACACATGGAACACAGGCCTCGGCTGAATGCTCTCTACGAACACTCTTACTAAAGATTATAAATACTGACTAAAACTCTTAACTCTTTTACGCAAATTTCAGAAAAAAAAAATACTATGGAAAACGCTTAACGACTAGGCCAAGAAGCAAGAATTGGAATTGAATTCGGCACCTTTCGTCTGCCAGCTTTGAAAGAAGTACCTTTAGGTCAGTGGTCGGACTGTCTATTATAGGAAATCAGATACTGGCTGACGGCTTTGGAAGGCTATGCTTTGGATCATTGTCGTACTATAACACTCTCAGAAATAAAATGCTCAATTTTGACGATTCAGACATCCTCGGGCTTAATTTCGTTGTTTTTGACAATCATTTCGTCAAGCGATCACGTGATTTTTGAGGATACGTGAACTCTCAAATATTTGACGAAACTGTTTACTCACAATAACATATGCTAGCTTTCATTACCGTCATATTGGTTTTTTTTCCTGTGTTCTTTCGACTTTACGTTACAATGACTTTTATTTACCGGCCTGGTGGTTCGGTCGGTAGGACGCTGCCTTCTGGATTCCCGGGTTCGAATCGCGGTTGGGCATGGATGTTTTTGATGTCCTATGTCTACAAAATATTGTGTGCGCTTGTTTCTGTGAATTTCTGTAAAAATATGGATCAATTGAGACAAAAGTCATTGTAACTATACGTCTCAAAGCTGTCAAATAAATGTCCAAATGATTTTTATTTGTTTGCTCTGTTTTATTTATATTTTCATTAAACATAATTAGGATTTAATGCCTAAAGCAACGAACTTGCAAGCAATTTTATAATTCTATAATTTGTATTTTATTCTGTATCACGAAACTAGGATGAAAAAATGTATCTTTACTTTTGACAAAATTCGTATGTTCAAACAAGTGACGAAAGTAATTTTCTCAATTTGACGAAATAAGAAGGAGAAAATATTTTTTTTTTATTTTTGACGAAATTCGTATTCTCAAATAGGTAACAAAACAAATTTCTTTAATTTGACGAAATGTTCGCTCGGAGCATATCCCTAGAAACACTTTCGTCAAAAATGAAGAATTTTTTGTGAAATTTGAGTATCCATTTCTGAGAGTGAACAGAGCAGTGGAAACCACTCTTTATTGTTAAGACAGTAAATGTGTACAATGTATCTTCAGTAACTTCTTGGAAGTTGCACAGTACATTCAATAAATTATTAGTTGTTCAGGGGGTAAAAATAAACTTCTAAAAACAGATTTTCTTTAAAGATATCTTCAGAGCATTTTTTACTAAAGTTAAAGCACAGACCGGTCAAGTTGAGATACATATAATCATAGCATTCTTATAGCTGAATATAAAATATGATGTTAGCAACAAACCTTTTTAAAAAATATATTACTGAAGTCAATGATTTTAATTAAGTCGATATTTTTAATCAGGTTTCAAATTTTTATTTTATATTGAATAAAATAATGAAACTCCTTTATTTTTTTGCTTTGTAACATTGAATAGAAAAATCAAACACAAACTATTACTATTTTTGTGCCATAACATGAAAATAAAGATGAATGAGAATTTGTAAGTTAATTCAACACCAGTCTTTGGTGTACTCTTCTTCCCATTTGAAAGACCAGTCCTATGTCTTTTAGTGTTTTCTTAATAAATCAGGGCGTAAATCTACCTAATTAGGGTGTTTATCAGTTTTCTAGTAATAATCAAGTAATGCACGTTAAAGAACATCACTGAGGCTTATGTAGCTAATTTGAAGAAAATCATTTGAGCCGTTTTTCAGATACTGATTTTCGGTCTCACATCCGAATATCCACAAAACTTGGAAAACTTAATTGTTCACCGGAAGCCAACAATTACATACAGAAAGACATCTAAAAGAAAGTAAAGAGGGCGAGTTTGAAGAAAACAAGTTGATCCGTTTTTAAAGAAACGCACTTGCGAGACCTTAAATTCCCTAACTTATACGCCCATCAGTGTCCAAGCGGTTCTGCGCTCAAAGCTGGTAGACATGAGGTGACGGGTTCAATCCCACGTCGCGCTCGTCGGCCTATCCGTTCGGTGTTTTCTGTGGTTTTCTCCTAAACTTGCTTAAAATCCTTTAGAAAGACCCCCCCCACACACACACACACTGAGGATAATCTCGTTCAGGCTTAGGACTCTAAATCAGTCAATAGGCCTTATTCCCCACAACCAAACAACCAACCAACAGCCCCAACTTATACAAGACATTTATCAATTTTCCTGAGCTAACCAACTAATAGATACGAAAGAACATCTAAAAGGATGTATAACAACTTTGAAGAAAATCATTAGAACCGATTTTGAGACACGATCATGCGGTCCCACTTCCAGTTTTCAGCGTTCCATTTCCGGTTAATCAATTTTCACCAAAAGTTGGTAAAATCATGTGCATAATTCTGAATTCATAATTTCTGTCTTAATTCTGAAATTTCGTTGTTCTATCTTTATTAGTTTCAGAGATATGATAGTTAGAAGATTCTCCACACACACACACTGATCAATCGCGGAAAACCACATTTTCGGACGCAGGAGACCTTAAAGCCTGTAAATCAGGGGAAAATTCGATAGCAAATTCTTTGACTTAATACAACACTTCCATTACCTACGATAGTCGGTTACTGAAAGTAATAATAATAATAATAATAATAATAATAATAATAAAACTTACTGTCTGAATGTAGCTGAATACTGATACAAGTTTCCTAGTACGCTTACCAAAGCGCTTTTCAAGATACTGAAATTTAGAATAAGAGAATATCGTGAATAAGTAAATGAGAATAACATTATTAAACAAAAACTAATAATTAAATTCAGCACAAAAAATCGCAAAGCAGTTTTATTACAAAAACATAAATAACTTTATAGAAATTTAATATAACCAATTGTATCAAAATTGAATCAGGATAGTTTTTAATATCAAACGACTTGTATATTAGATTTAATGATAATACTTATAATAGATACTAATATAACCATCATAAAAAATCATTGAAAAATGTAGTAAAGCAGAATTACTACTTGGACAAAATATACCAAATATAATCAGTACTAATTCGTGTAAAGGTGCTCTAACCTAAAGCTTCATATTTTGTAAATCTAATAAAAATTCTAAACATGGAACTCTAATATAGGGTGTAAAAAAAATGTTTATACCAGATGTTATAAGCTTATATTTCTCTGCATATTACAGGTAAAGTCACCATACTTCAACAGTAAAATTAGAATATATCGGAGTTATAAGAAAAAAATATGGGTTGGTGAAAGAAATAATCATAAATCTATAATAAATATTTGATCTGGTTATTGCCTTACATTACAGAAATGTTTACAGTGTAAGTTTTGATTGATCTCTTTACTCACCGGGTCTCCATCCGTATGATTTTGTTTTCCCTGTGGGTTATGTCAAGGACAAAGTATATGTGAAAACACTAAATGCTCTAGCTGACCTTATTGCGGCCATCGAAACAAAAATACCGTCAAATGTCCATACATTTGTCGAATTTGTGGCCGTCAAGATACGCAGTGTTTAGAGAACCGGCAGCCGGGCCTCTATTATATTCCCGGCAGTTCTGACGCTTGCGCAGTATGACTGCCGGATGATTTATTATTTATCTGACGGTAAAGTGAACGACTCTTATCAACACATGCTTTTGATATTGCCGTTTTAATTCACATTTATTTGTATTGACCAAGTTTTACATTTTAATTTTTCTCGTTAAATAATTGTTACGTTATTCAGTTTTATTTTCTCTCATTTTTTTGCTTTATCTGCTACGCTGTCTTTCGTTAAATAAGTTAATATAATTAAACTAAATAAATCTCTCAAATTGCAACAGATATTTCTGAGGTCTTATATTACTACACAATGCAAATAAAAAATAAAAATTTAAGGAAACTGATAATGTACAGGATTGAAATATACGTGCATAAAATGGGGGAAGGGGAGGGAGATTTTGCATTACACAAAAACATTACATTTCTAAAGTATTGTTACATTTGGATTTTAAGAGCTAAATTCATTTTTAACTTTTTTTAATTAATTAGTATAGGAAAAGAAATTTAATTTTTGAACTTTACATGGTTTCTCGAAAGGTTACTCTAATATATTATTCGTATTTTTAAAAATTAAATATATTTTTTAATTTTTTAATTTAATCAGTATAGTAGAAAAAAATTAATTTTTCAGCTTTTCGTGGTTTCCCCAAAGATTATTCTAATTTATTATTATATTTGGATTTTTAAAAACTAAATATATTTTTTGAATCTTTAATGTAATAAATATAGTACAAGGAGTTTAATTTTTAAACTCTGCATGATTTTTCCAAATAGTTGTCTAATACATTATATTTAGATTATTAAAAACTAAATATATTCTTAAAAATTTTAGTTTAATCAGTATAGTGCAAAAATTTTTATTTTTAACTTTGCCTGTTTTCTTGAAAGATTATTTTAATATGTTAATATATTTTGATTTTTAATAACTATATATACACTGATGGAAAAAAAACTCCCAACACCAAGAAAAAATTATTGTACAGTAATGAAATTTCAGCAATACATTTGTCTAGGTAACATATTTAATTGATTAAAGTTTCAAGATCACAGGTAGAGCCATTGGCGAGAAGAGCCATTTCAAATGTGAAATGTTGGTACATTAGTAACCGGTGTAACCGCCAGAATTTTGAATGCAAGCATGCAAACGTGCATGCATTGTGTCGTACAGGTGTCGGATATCAGTTTGTGGGATGGAGTTCCATGCCTGTTGCACTTGGGCGGTCAATGCAGGGACGGTTAATGCTAGTTGTGGATGACGCTGGAGTTGTCGTCCAATGATGTCCCATACGTGCTCGATTGGAGAAAGATCTGGTGATCTAGCAGGCCAAGGCAACATGTCGACACTCTGTAGAGCATGTTGGGTTACAACAGCGGCATGAGGGCGAGCGTTATCCTGTTGGAAAACACCCCCTTGAATGCTGTTCATGAATGGCAGCAGAACAGGTTGTAACACTAGACTGACGTACAAATTTGCAATCAGGGTGCGTGGGATAACCACGAGAGTGCTCCTGCTGTCATACGAAATTGCTCCCTAAACCATAACTCCAGGAGTAGGCCCTGTGTGTCTAGGCCGCAGACAGGTCGCTAGCAGGCGTTCACCTGGCCTCCTTCTAACCAACACACGGCTATCACTGCGACCAAGGCAGAACCGGCTTTCATCAGAAAACACAACAGATCTCCACTCCGTCCTCCAATGAGCTCTAGCTTGACACCACTCACGTCGCAAACGGCAGTGGTTTGGAGTCAGTGGAATGCACGCTACAGGGCGTCTGGCTCGGAGCTGTCCTTGAAGTAACCGATTTGTAACATTTCGTTGTGTCACTGTGGTGCCAACTGCAGCTCGAATTTCAGCTGCAGACGCAGTACGATTAGCCACAGCCATACGCCGAACACGGCGGTCTTCCCTCTCAGTTGTGCCACGTGGCCGCCCGGAACCCGGTCTTCTTGAGGCAGTACCTTCCCTTGACCACTGCTGCCAACATTCATGCACAGTGGATACATTCCTCCCAAGTCTTTCTGCAATATCGCGGAAAGAAAACCCACCTTCTCGTAGCCCTACTACACGACCTCGTTCAAACTCAGTGAGCTGTTGATAATGGCTTCTCCGTCTTCTTAGAGGCATCATTGACTAACATTAACCCACTACGTCAAATCTCAACTGTAAATAACGATCACGAACCTTACAGCGCTTATTTAAAGCAAACCTCATTTGCATGTTCATAGTGTCGCTACTAGCGCCACACTTATGCGCGTAGCTCGAAATTTGAATCGACGTCATCTTTCAGATGTATAAACACGCCTACCAAATTTCGTTTATCTAGCTCAGCTCCTTCCTGGTGTTGGGATTTTTTTTTCCATCAGTGTATTTTTTAAATTTAATTTTAATTCGTACATAAATAAATAAATATTTTTTCAACTTTGCATGATTTCCTGATATATTCTACAAATTTATCATTATATTTGGATTTTTTAAAAACTAAATATATATTTTTTTAACTTTAATTTAATCAATATACTACAAGAAATTTAATTTTTAAACTTTACATGATTTCTCAAAAGATTATTCTAATATTTTATTATGTTTTGATTTTTATGAACTAAATATATATATATTTTTTAATTAATCAGTATA
This sequence comes from Salticus scenicus, assembly GCA_963930645.1. Classification (NCBI taxonomy): domain Eukaryota; kingdom Metazoa; phylum Arthropoda; class Arachnida; order Araneae; family Salticidae; genus Salticus; species Salticus scenicus. The sequence goes on from OZ005653.1 coordinate 176,277,581, forward strand.
GTACATTTTTTTTTTTTTTTTTTTTTTTTAAACTTTGCATGATCTTTCCGATGATTATTCTATTCTATTCTATTTGAATTTTTAAAAACTAAATATATTAAAAAAATAATAATAATCAGTTAGTACAAGAATTTTAATTTTTCAACCTTGCATGGTTTCTCCAAAATAGCTTCTATTATTATATTAGGATTTTTAAAAACTAAATTATTTAAAAAAATTAATCTAAATTTTAATTTAATCAGTATAGTATAAGAAATTTCATTTTTCAAACTTGCATGTTTTCTCAAAAGATTAAGTTTTAGAAAATCTTTGGACTCAAATCATTTCGAAAGATGGCAGCACCAGCTGGATTAATTACAAAGTTGATTGGTTGAAAAACAGCTACCGGCGATATTTATTTGTTTGTTAATTGTTAAAATACACATCAGACTTATATGCTTGACTGACGCTATTTATTATTTACTCTTATGCATTTATCTGTTAAGAATAAGAATCATTCAAAAAATATTCATTCTTTGTGTCACACGGCACATCATCTACAGATCAAGTATTCCATACCTGGAAGTTCTAATACGCAAGCGCAGAAGACTGCCGGGTCTATAATCAACGCCCTCTCTAGACAGGCCGCGGCGCTAATCTCTGACGTCACGAACATCAGGCTGTTGCTGATGAAATTAAAACTACTGACTTTGTGTATTATTGCGGTGAAATCTCCACACAAAAGAACGGGATTTTTAGTTTTAGTTAAAGACATCTTTTAAAACTGACTAAAGAAAAAAGCGAATTTTTTTAAAAATGTGTTTTAAATACTACCCTAACGATATATATGTATGTGTGAGAGTGACAAAATTTATAAACTTTCTTTTATATATATTATAAGCAATTTTTATAATTTAGCAACTTTTATACTTAGAAAGAAATTTAAGATTAAATAAATAGTTTTAATATTATTATAATATTGCTTTAAATAAAAGAAATAAGTTGCCCAAAATCAATGACTTTATTGAAAAACAATTTCTTTAAATAAAATTTTAATTTTCTTTTCCAGTTTTATCTTTCTTTATAGTTGAAATTTTCAGCCACTGTTACACATAAAGTTTAAAATCCCTTAAATTGTTTTTTAATAATATAATCTGCTCATTTTTATAAATAATATCATTGTAACAAAATACCATAATTATTCATTTTACATGAGTATAGTATAATGAAATTCCCCCCCCCCCCTTTTTTTTTTCTAGCTGATTAATACTAAACAAAAGTTGTAAGCAATCACATGTGTATCACATCACACACCTTTGGACTGTAAAGGGAACTGTGACTGAATAATAACAATTTTTGCTGGTACAAAAATAAAAATGTTTTCTTGGGAGATTTATTTATTTACTCTATTACTATTAATATTATTTTAAAAATACCTTTAAATTTTTAAACATAATTTCGATTTAAATATCAAAATTAAAACAACAATGTTTCTATTCTGCTAAAATTAAAACATGTATAAAATTATGTGTTTGAATTCTGCTACAATTAAAACAGCTATTAACTTATTTTTAAAATTAGTTATCACTGTGAGAGACTCTGAATTTTAAACTGTGGCTGAATAAATAATAATAATAATAATAATAATAATAATAATGAACATAATCTTATATATATTATAAATGTGAATGTCCGTTTATTTGACTGAGTTTCACGCTAAAATTGCTCAATGGATTTCGATAAAATTTGTTATGTAGATAGCTTATACCCTAACTTAGAAAGTTGGCTGCCTTTTATTCCGAAAAAAAACTTTTTTTTTTGTTATTTTTATGCATAAAATAGCAATTTTGTAAGCTAATAATTGCAAAAAATTAGCCATTTAAATTTTAACCATAATTTAATTGTTGCCAAAATTAAATTTAATTATCTATAATTTAATTGTTGTCGAGTTTATTTTTTTTTTTTCCAACAGGAAAATAAATACATTTATCTAAACGTGAACAAGAAAAAATAAAATAAATAAATAAATTATGCATCTCACAAAAATTGACTTCATTTTAAATTTAAAATTTCTTTTACAAAGTGCTAATATAGTTTACGATGCTAATGTGTGTTGTACTAAAATCAGTTTTATTTATAGATCACCCTGGGTGATTTTTTAAATTGTTGCGTTGAAGTACACCGAACATTTTTCGCCAAGAGGTTTAATTTAGCAGCAGCGATTTTAATCTAGGTAGTTCAAGAAAAATATAAAAGAGGTTTAATTTAGCAACAGCGATTTTAATCTAGGTAGTTCAAGAAAAATGTAAAATTAATAAAGTTGTGTAGCACGATAATGTTTAGTTATTTATTTATTTTTTTTATATACCATTCACTACGCTAATTTAACATACAAATAAATGAGCTGCTGTGTGTGACTGCACTTGCACGCTGTCGGGCAGAAATATTTGATTAATTCAAATTAATATTTAAATAACTAAATAAAGATATGTTTAATAGAAAGCATAGTCTTGGAGACAAACTTGGCGAGTGGGCGACCAAATTTTGTGAAAAATGATAGTTTAGGGTTCCCGATGTTTCGAAGCTCTCCGACACACGGGAACGTAGACCTTGAGCTTACCAAGGGATTCTCGATGGAGTCATCTGCAAGCCCCATCGCCAAAAGTTATAAGTAGGTGTGAGTTGATTTTTGCGAAAGAGTATGTAGTCACTGCGATCCAGAGTTATTCAGAGACCTATTCTGAGTCATTGCACTTTAGGGATTGAGCTCTAAGCAACTGGACATTTTTCGTGAGTGAGTGAAAATTTTTGCGCTGGTGTAGTTGATGTTATTTGCTTTACTCCTGTGGAACAAGTGACTATTTTTTAGACTGTCCCAGAACATTCATCGAATAATGACTTATACTGTACGAGTAACAGCTTCGTTTCCAGAATATTCGAAGAATTAACACCAGCTATTGGACTATTTTCGAAAATATTTGTTTTAATAATAGTTTTTTGTACAGATTCGAGAAGTTCAAAAAATGTTTGATATTGGCAAGGGGGTCCCATACTAAAGCTGTGACGAAAATAGTCGCCAATCGAAATATATTCAGTTACAAAGAAATCATTTAAATATAGTGTCCAGCGAAGCGGGCAAAGCCTGCTAGTTTTCCACTAAAGTGTAAAACTACAATTCTGATAAAATAAAGTAAAACTTGCCTTTGGATGCTACCTAAAACTGGATTCAAGAAAAAATATGTATATGCTTAAAAGAAAAAAAAAAAAAAAAACAACAACTAATAATTGTAAAAATTAAGGAGTCAACAACACATTGCAATATATATGTATATATATACCTAAATTGTTATCAGTCACCAGAAAGATATATGGAAAAATAAATAAATAAATAATAAAATGTAGAGTTATTTTTTGAAACACCAATTTCCAAGATCTAACACTGACCTATCCAATCAGGATGACTTAATTTTCCTGTAATAACTACGTAATATATGAGAAAGGATATCTAAAATGGATTTATGTAACAATTTTCAAGAAAATCGTTAGAGCCGTTTTTGAGATACCAACTTTTACCAAAACTTGGCATACACAATTATTGACCCGGAAAACAATGACTACATATAAAAGGATATTTAAAAGGGAGTTAATATGGCGAGTTTGAAAAAAAATCGTACAGCCGTTTTAAAAGAAACGCACTTACCAAACCTGAAATTGAGCTATCTACACAGGACTCCTATCAATTTTCTTGACCTAACCAATTGTATCATGCGAAATTATATCTAATAGAATATTTATATAGCAACTTTGAAGAAAATCGGTAGAGCCGTTTTCGAGATACGGACTTACGGTTCCACTTCCGGTTTTCCAATTTTCACCAAAATTTGGGGAAATTCATCTGTACACCAGATCTGTCTCAATTATGAAGTTTTGTCGTTTTATCTTTAATAGTTTCGGAGATATGAAAGCCAGAAGATTCCGCACATACACACACACACAGACCAATTGCCAAAAACTACATTTTTGGACTCAGGAGAGCTTAAAACATGTAAATCGGGTGAAAACTCGATATTGAATTTTTGGACCGAATACAATACTTCCATTACCTACGGTAGTCGGGTAACTACTGAAGTAAAAAGGCGAAGAATGAATTTATCAAGTTTGTAAAATATCTTAATTAATCAATACAATTTAATGTGCAAAGCAATAAGAATCTGAATAAAACGTCTCACTATAATGTTTTTCAAAATAAAATTATATTTGTGATAGAATAAATGTAATTACAATAATCATAATATCATTAAAATTAAGTTAAACATATTTATTTAGGAATTAACGTCGCATTACTTCTGCTTCGAAATTACTTAAATACTGCACTTTTATGTGCAATGCAATATAAAAATTAAACATCTAACTATACTCTTTCTGTTGTATTTCAAATAATATTTTACAACAAAGGATGCAATCAATTATGAAATAGTATTCATTAATAACATTCATTCAAGCTGCTGCAAAACCAAAATTAATATTTCATAAAAACTGAAATATATTTTTAAAAAAATTGGCTACCACAAATTGTTTTTTATTACTTATGCTCACTAATTAATTTTTAATAAAATTTTAGCAAAAAAGAATTGTCTTTTAGTACATATATTTGCTGATTAATTTTTAATAATTAGTATAATCATATTGTAAACTATTTATATATTATTCAGACTTAAAGAAAAAAAAAATTATCTTAATTTAAAAAAAGAGATAGGTAGCAATTACATATGTAAAGCAATGATAATATGAATAAAACTTTTGATCTTAACGTTTTTCAAATAACATTTTATATATTTGTGATGGAATATATATAATTTGAATGGAATTATACTAATTTTATGAATGATAATAGCAATAATAAATAATAAATTATCCCGTATCACTTTTTTAGAGATAATTTATAATAAAATATATTCACATTTCTATTAACTTCGCATTATTTCTAAAAATCTGACATAAATGAAATGAATATTTAAGTTTTTAAAAACTTTTAATTAAATAATGCATTTTCACATGCAGAGCAATGAGAATCTGAATAAGATTTCACATTCTAATGTTTTTGAAGTATTGCATATTTGTGATAGTATAAACGTAATTAGAATTATATAAGGAAACATTTATATAGGTAGCAAGACATTGCATTACTTCTATTTAAAAAAGAAAAAAGTTTTAAAAGATAATTATTGAAACATATTCTTAAATATTTTAGCAGTCAAACATCATTTTTTTTTTATTATTAGTTATGTTTGTTAATTAATTTTTAATAAATAATAAAATCCCACGAAGAAAATATTTTCACATTCATTACGAAAATTTCTTTGAATTTTTTCGAGATCTGATTATCAATAGATAAATTCTTAAGTGTTTTTAAAACTGTTCTGTGTATGTTTTAATATAATTATTACAATGTACGGTAAGTCACTTAAATGTTTAATTTTTTTTCTATGCAAAAATAATGATTTAAGAAATATTGTTAAACAAAAGAAATAAAATTATCTAACCTTAGTATATTGTGTACGACAAAAATTCTGTTTAGGTAAGGCCGATAGCTATTTTGTCATCTCCTGTTTATCTTTCGTGAAGGAAAACCAAGTGCACTTATTTTCTTGCTTATCATATCCATAATGCTTTTACAACCAGGAATGAAACACTTATAAACCATTTTTCAAAGGAAGATTGGTATACCTTATAACAATCATTAGACAATAAATACTTTTAAGAAGACAAATAAAATCAAATAACATATCACCGCACTTTTTAAACTACTACTTATAGTGTGGCTTCGCGGGAAACGGGAAGGCAGGTGGTTGGCTAGGTTTCTTCAGCCTGATTTTGCTGACGTCACTGCATTTAAAGGTCCCGCCGCCGCGGCCTGTCTGGAGAATGCGTTGCTATAATACATACCCGGTTGCCGGTTCTCTAACCACGGCCATTAAGATATATGATCCTCCGTTTTGTTGTAAATAATTAAGGATCGCACAGGGAACGCGCGATATTGTGAATTCTATGTGATGTCATGTGAAAAGCTTTTGGAACAAACAGATTATCCATAAAAGCTTGGGAATAATAAAAGTTTGGATACTCTTTTTCTTTTACAGCCTGTATTGAATATGAAAGTTTTGAAAAAATGTATACACATAAAATAAATTATTAATTAATATATATAAGGCGTAAGACAGATCGAAGAAACAATATTGAATAAAAAATTAAAACTAATTACAAAAACGTTTAATCTTACCTCATAAATTGTTGATGCTCCTGTGTTAAAATACACTGGTAAAAACAAATAAGCTGTAATCATAGAGCCAATGAATATAAAAATAAATGCAATACATCGTTGAGTTCCATACATGTAAACATCTGAAGGTTCTCCTATAATTGCTATTGCAGAAAGCTTTGTTACTACGAGTGAAAATATTGCAGGAAATTGGATCATGCTCTTACTAGCCATCAAAAATTCATTTGTTGTCTTCTGTCTACTTCCCGTAAAACGAAAATAGAACCCAATGGCTATTGAAACCAACATCGTTATTGAAATAACTGCATAATCCCAAATTTTTAAAGAACTTTCCGATGACATTGCTGCAATATCTATAATAAGGCTTTGGGAGAAAAATCTAGACGTCCAGATGCCAGTTATTATAACAGAAATCTTCTTAATTTGTAATTATTATTATTATTTCCTTAGTATTTATAAGAAATGTAATACACTATGTTGATTCAACTGCAGCTGCAGCAGATATGGTAGCACCAGTTCACTAGAGAAGCTGACAGACACGTGACTAGAAGGACAAAAACTTTCATCCCTTTTCTTTTTTTTATTGTTTTTCTGGACATATTCTTCATTCAAGTAAAAACATATGTATTCATTCGTAGTCGATGCTAAATGATATTGCAATCATGGGTATCATTCTTTGTTAAACTTTTATTCTGTATTTTGTGACAATCCATTTAAGTCAGACAAAATGTACAATAAGTCTAATTCGAAACTCCTTTTAAAACCTTAGTCGATGTGAGAATTTTGTAGAACAATGTTATTCCTTTGTTTCATCAATATTCTGAATGGAATGTCTGTGATTAAATTCAACTTCATAATTAATTCGGATTCATCTTTTTCGTGATGTGTGGCTCGTCTTCGGTTGAAGCATCGAGAGAAATGAGGGAGAAAGTTGAGTCAGATTTAATATAATCTTATAATGCATGTAAAAATAAAGTCTTTAATTTTCTCTAGATTTATTATTTATCCGGGTTGCAATTCTTATTGTTTAGATCAATTCTAATTAAACTAACACACTATAAACAATTTGTTTTCGAAAAGAAGCCTGTAATTAAAATGAAATTCAAAATTTTAAAGCCGCTTTAAAGGTGCAAGGGAGTTTATACAATAGAAAAAAGAGAGAGAGAGCTGCTGAAAATATGCCTTTCGTTCAATCAAAGTTGAAAATTTAACGTAAAATAAAAATTTCCGTTATCTATCTTCTTTTCTGTTTAATATTTAATTATGTATTCAAAGCAAATCAACCCCATTTAAAAATAGATTTTTCTAAATATTGCTTCTTTCCAATTTAAATTTCAATATTTTTAAATAATTTTAATTAAAAAACCCAATCATATAATCTCCTATGAGGCATTAACAGGGCTCAAAAAAGGAAAGAAAAACCACATTCTAAAGTTAATTTCTAGTTCCATACAGCGTTAAAGTCCAAATACAGTCATAGATAAGATTTGAAAGTTTGTTTACGCATCATTCTTTCTTGGTGATGATTTACTCAGGCTTAACTTATCAGATCTTGTCAAATCTCAAGCTTCTCTATCCTTTCTCTTGCCGATATCAATTTTTAGAATTAATAGTCTTTTAAAATAAAGTTGTAGAAAATTATCTCATTTATAAGATACTGAAATAATTTAGTTAAATGTTTATTTATTTTTATTTTTTGATAATAAAATAATAAACATTTAATAATAATTCTGAAATACTTCAGAATTCTGCTGTTAAAGTTAATCAAAAAAATATACTCAAATATTTATATGCATTAACAGATACCAAATGTAATAATTTATATATATATAACTTTTGTCATGTTAAATTACAGAAAACATTACGCATACAAGATGGTTTTCTTCCTTCCTTTTTGTTTTTGTTAATTTTTGTATTCTGCTCCATTTATATGAAACGTAATGAAAAGTCGAGTGACTCCACTCGACTTTCCGAACATTAAGTAATTAACGGTTGCATAAATAAAGTAAGAGCAGATGTCATTAAATAAACAAAAGAGAAAATTATAATTAGGTATATAAGTATTTTTCTCTATGTGGTATGTTCTTTAAATTAACGCTATTGCCCTTCAAATATTTTGAGCATAGATCATAATGATAAAGAAATTTTCGTTGTGCCCCTGTAAAAAAAATTAAAAGTACTAGATTCACCAAGTGCTATACAGTTCGATCATCGGTGACCTTTAACACGTTTATAAATTTTCAGCTCATTCTGATAAGACATTTAGACGCTATCGCACTTTAATTTGAGACCATAAGCCACAATGATTTCAGTCCGTAGGCTATAATGATAAAGAATTTTTCGTTGTGTCCCTGTAAAAAAACTATCCGTGATAGATTCACCAAAATTTATGCATTTCGTGCAACAATGACCTATAGCATGTATGTAAATTTTCAGCAACTGAAAAAAGCGTTTAGACGCTATCGCAGTTTAAAAAATTTCGGCTCATCTCCTTATATTATTAAAATCTGTGCGCATATGTCTGTCTGTCTGTCTTTCTGTCTGTCTTTATGTGAGAAATGCCTTGTCATCGCTAAAGCTCCGGCGTTAACGGTCGCATCGACTCGAAACCGGTGTCGACAGACGCAGAATTTCTTCATCTCGACATCGCGATAATTTGCTAAGCGATGCGACCCTAATTAGCGGAGATATTAATTAAAATGTCGGCCCATGTCTACCGAAAAATGACCCAGAATTCATGATTAAATGCTTAAAAAGCGACATTTTTACGGAAAAAGTGGAAAATTAATTAGAAATATATGTCGTATTGTTACAAACAAGATACCGTTGGAAAGGGCTTTTTTTTTCTCAATCCGATGATTTAAACGGCTTATCGATCAGACAATTAGATTTTTTTTAAATTAACTAAACAAAAAAAAAGGTGGCAACAAATCAAATCAATTTTAATATCGCAGACGGTCGTCTACAGTCTTGAACGAAAAGAGAAACATCTCGTATTTAATGAGGTCACGTGTTTTGGTACTGCAATTAAAAAATGCAATTTTAAAAAGGCTTCAGTTTTTCAATGTCGCACACAAAATTTCGTATACAGCCCTAAAATCACAAGACAGCCTTGCAGTTCAAATTTCATCGAATTTCGAAAAAATTTACATTTTAATTGGAAATTAAATTTTATTTAAATTCGCGTATTTTAAATTCTAATTATGATTAAATTATTTTTAATACATCATTCGAAAGATATTTTAAAGTTCTTTTATATTATCGAAAGTTTTCACCAGATTTACACGTTTTGAGGTCTCCTGAATCTGTTTTCTTTTCTATCTCAGCTACTAATTAAAATAATTTCATAAGTAATACATCATTAGAAAGCTTTGTTGATTTGCAATCGAACAGTACATTACAGAAATTTCTACCGCCAGATGGCGCTGTAACATTTTAAAATTTCAATATTTCAATTTCTAATTATGATTAAATTATTTTTAATACATCATTCGAAAGATATTTTAAAGTTCTTTTATATTATCGAAAGTTTTCACCATATTTACACGTTTTGAGGTCTCCTAATTAGGTTTACTTTTGCATCTCAGCTAATTGAGTTAGACCGTTCAAAATTGGTATACGTAGGTTAATTAGGAGGGGCTAAAAGGGTGGGGAAGAAACAGGCGTGCACCGCGCTCGTATGCCCTAACTTGTGCGCGCGCAGCGCGCATAAGACTGCGCAGCCGAAAACAGTGAGGGCCCGGTCCGACTTTTTAACCGACGAGAAATGATTTTTTTTATTTTCTTTTCATAAGAATAAAAATTTGATTTGAGAAGGAATATGTGCGCGCAGCGCACGTATACCTTCACACGTACGCGCGCAGCGCTCATGGGTTTGCACTGCCGAAGGCAGTGGGGGCCCGGTGTGAGTTTTTACCTGATCAGAAATGATTTTTTTTTAGGGGGCACGAAGGGTTAGGGAAGGAATACGCGCGCGCAGCGCGTGTATCAGCTAACTTGTGCGAGCGCAGCGCGCACTTGACTTCGCTGCCGAAGGCAGTGGGGACCCGGTCCGACTTCATACCCGATGAGAAATGATTTTTTAAATTTTCTTTTCTTAAGAATAAAAATTTGACTTCAGAAGGAATATGTGCGCGCAGCGCACGTATACCTTCACACGTGCGCGCGCAGCGCGCATGGGTCTGCGCTGCCGAAGGCAGTGGGGACTCGGGCCGACTTTTTACCCAAACAGAAATAATTTTTTTTCAATTTCTTTTCTTAACAGTAAAAGTTACTGTTAGTGATTCATTAATTTTAGTGATTCATTTGAAAATACTGACCCGCTAGCGGGCGAAGCTCGCTAGTCTCCTTATATTATTAAAATCTGTCTTTCTGTCTGTCTGTCTGTGAGAAATGCCTTGTGACCGCTAAAGCTCCGGCGCTAATGGTCGCATCGCCTCGAAACTGGTGTCGACAGATGCAGAATTTCTTCATCTCGACATCGCGATAATTTGCTAAGCGATGCGACCCTAATTAGCGGAGATATTAATTAAAATGTCCACCCATGTCTACCGAAAAATGACCCAGAATTCATGATTAAATGCTTAAAAAGCGACATTTTTACGGAAAAAGTGGAAAATTAATTAGAAATATCAGTCGTATTGTTACAAACATGATACCATTGGAAAGGGCTTTTTTTTCTCAATGCGATGGTGTAAACGGCTTATCGATCGGACAATTAGATTTTTTTAAATTAACTAAACTAAAAAAAATGGTGGCAACAAATCACAAGCATTTTAACTTGGCAGACGATCTTGAACGGAAAGAAAAAACATCTGGTGTTTAATGAGGTCACGTGTTTTTGTACTAAGATTAAAAATTGCAATTTTTTATTTTTTTCAATTTTTTAAAATTCGCACATTTCAATTAGTATACAATCTTAATACCACAAAACAAATTTGCAGTTCAAATTTCATCGATTTTGGTCAACATTTTAATTGCGAATTAAATTTTATCTTTACACGCCTGACATTTTATCTGCCGAAAGAGGATACCAGCTTCAAAACGACACAAATACACTTAAGGTAAAAATATTTCTTTTTCTATTTACTTCCATTAACCGACTACCGTAGATAATGGAATTCGAAATTTCTCCTGACTTACAGGTTTTGAGGTGTCATGGCGCTGTAATAATTTAAAATTTCAATATATAAAATTCTAATTATGTTTAATTTTTTTTTTTTTAATATGTCATTCGATACACATTTTAAAGTACGGTTACATTATCGAAAGGGGAATTCGAGATTTCACCCGATTTACACGTTTTGAGGTCGCCTGATTATGTTTTCTTTTGCATCGCAATAGTGGAATTCGAGATTTCAGCTTATTTACACGTTTTGAGGTCTCCTGAATGGGTTATCTTTTGTATATCAGCTACTAATTAAAGTGTCGAAAGTGGAATTAGAGATTTCACCTGATTTACACGTTTTGAGGTGTCCTGAATGGGTTTTCTTTTGTATCTCAGCTGCTAATTAAAATAATTTCATAAGTAATACATCATTTGAAAGCTTTGTTAATTTGGAATTGAATAGTAGATTACAGAAATTCGATATTTCGACATTTCTCCTCATTTAAACGTTTTGAGGTGTCCTGAATGGGTTTCTCTTTTGTCTCAGTTACTAATTAAAAAAATCTGGAGTGACTCCACTCGACTTTCCGAACATTGAGTAACTAACAGTTTTGTAGATAAAATAAAGAAAGAGGAGTTGCTAAACAAACAAAAGAGAGAAAACCATAATAGAGTGTTTTTTTTCTCCATATATCACACGAGGTTTTATTTAACGCTACTGAACTTTGAGCCCTTAGATCATAATGATAAAGAATTTTTCGTTTTGTCCCTGTAAAAATCTATAGATGTTAGATTCACCAAAATGCTTATAGTTAGTGCAACAGTGATTTATAATATTCATACAAATTTTCAGCTCAATTGAATAAGGCGTTTAGATGCTATCGCACTTTTAAAAATTTGGTCTCATAGGCCATAATGATAAACAATTTTTCTTTGTGTCCCTGTAAAAAAACTGTAGTGCTAGATTCACCAAAATCTATACAGTTGGTGCAAATGCGACCTATAACATGTGTACAATTTTTTTGCTCAGATTAATAAGGCGTTTAGACGCTATCACACTTTTAAAAATTTGGCCCCATTGGCCTTAATGATAAAGAATTTTTCTTTGTGTCCCTGTAAAAAAACTATAAGTGCTAGATTCTCCAAAATCTATACAGATTGAGTATCTGTGACCTATAATATGGGTATAAAATTTTTGCTCAATTGAATAAGGCGTTTAGATGCTATCGCACTTTTAAGATTTTGGTCCCATAGGCCATAATGATAAAGAATTTTTCTTTGTGTCCCTGTAAAAAAACTATAAGTACTAGATTCACCAAAATCTATAGGGTTCGTACTATGGTGACTTACAATATACGTACCAACTTTCAGGTTAATCGAACAAAGCCTTTAGACGCTAGCGTGTTCACAGACATACACACATACACACATACACACATACACACACACATACATACATCATCGTAAAAATAGTGAAAACGGACTCAGGGGACCTCAAAACGTATAGAAACATCAAAATCTCGAATTCGGATTTTTGACATGATTACAATACTTTCCTCACTATAGTGTTCGGAAAGTAAAAATTTCATAAGTAATACATCATTTGAAAGCTTTGTTGAGTTGGAATCGAACAGTAGATTACAGAAATTTCTACCGCCAGATGGCGCTGTAATATTTTTAAATTACAATATTTCTATTTCTAATCATGATTAATTTTTTTTAATGCGTCATTCGATACACATTTTAAAGTACTTTTACATTATCGAAAATGGAATTCAAGATTTCACCAGATTTACACGTTTTGAGGTCTCCTGAATCAGTTTTCTTTTGTATCTCAACTACTAATTAAAATAATTTCATAAGTAATATATCATTAGAAAGCTTTGTTGATTTGGGATCGAACAGTAGAATACAGAAATTTTTACCGCCAGATGGCGCTATAATATTTTCAAATTTCAATATTTCAATTTCTAATCATGATTAAATTATTTTTAATACATCATTCGAAAGATATTTTAAAGTTCTTTTATATTATCGAAAGTTTTCAGCAGATTTACACGTTTTGAGGCGTCCTGATTAGGTGTTCTTTTGCATCTCAGCTAATTGAGTATGACCGTTCAAAATTGGTATACGTAGGTTAATTAGAAGGGGCTGAAAGGGTGGGGAAGAAATAGGCGTGCACCACGCGCGGATCCCCTAACTTGCGCGTGCGCAGTGCGCACGGGACTGCGCTGCCGAAGGGTCCGACTTTTTAACCGATGTGAAATAATTTTTTTAATTTTCTTTTGTTAAAAATAAAAATTTGATTTGAGAAGGAATACGTGCGCGCAGCGTGCGTATACCTTCACACGTGCGCGCGCAGCGCGCATGGGTCTGCGCTGCCGAAGGCAGTGGGGACCCGGTGTGATTTTTTACCCGATCAGAAATGATTTTTTTTAGGGGGCACGAAGTGTCAGGGAAGGAATGCGGGCGTGCAGCGCGCACGGGACTGCGCTGACGAAGGCAGTGGGGACCCGGGCCGACTTTGTACCCCATGAGAAATGATTTCTTTTCTTTTCTTTTCTTAAGAATAAAAATTTGATTTGAGAAGGAATATTTGCGCGCATCGCACGTATACCTATTGTGAAAAAAAACAATTTCCCCATATATCAAGTTAGCAGAGTTAGCAGTGCAGTGAAATGATAGTTGCTCAGCTCTAAAAAGCTATAAAGAAGATAAATATATGTGGCACTCATTGAAGACGAAAGTTCAATTAAAACAGTTTATTAAAGTTGAAACAAAATGATGAATAACATTAAATCAGCTGAAACAATTTTAGAAAGGTTGCTGACGAGAGGTTAAATACCCTTAAAAATACTGCCATACTGAGTTCAAATAGAAAGCTACTTTTCACTAAACGAACAAGTCACAAAAACGTAATTTACAATCATAATAAAACTAAACAGTTTATAATTATATCGAAATACCAGCTCATGACTTTGAGCTAAACTGAAAAAACATAAAAGCTTAAAAGATTAAGGGCTTCAAAGCTTAAGAGACTGATTACATATTTCCTACCTCCTTTTTATAGTCACGAAACGGATTCAAGTAACAGCTACTAGATGCTGTAGAATAGGAACGCCTCCCATAACTATAGCAACACGACGCTGCGAGTCAGCCGCCATCTATGGGCTTAGCAAAGAGACTCTGCAGTTGAAAAAATATTACATCTCCTCGCTAAGTAGCGAAATGAACAATCCGTAAAAGGATTTAAACATATTTTTCTTTAAGTTAATTTTAATAAAATATGCTTTTAAATATGAGGTAAGTAATTAAAGTTATTTCAAAAGACTTAAACATAAATATATCAATAAGGAATATAATTTTTAACTAAAAGTAATTATCATTAAGCTTTTTAATTTTAATATATCTTTAACTCAAATGGCAGCATCAAAAGAGAAAATAGCACTAAACGCTATAATTCATTTAATTAATAACTTAAACTTTAAAGGTTATAAAGTGAATTTAAATTATATTTAAGTAGTGAATGAATTTAAATTTAAATTTGAGAATCAACACGGAAAGGGTATAAATTTTACAACAAGGCCCCCCACCGTGTTGATTCGACAAACACAAACGTCAGCAATTACAATATAAACTTTATTAGAAAAGAAATAAAAAAATTCCTTGAATATTTAGTGACTTGAGAGATTCACATATGTCTTCTACAGAATATACTTCACACAAAGCTAGAAGGCTTGTCAGTTATAAGATCAAGAGTCCACAAGTCCAACTCACAATCAAAAAAAAGTAGCACTATCAATATTCTATACATATCTACTAAAAGAAAGAACAAGATATTAATACAGAGCAAATATGCACAGCATTTCAAGGAAACCTTTTTTTTCCCCCATTCCCCATTGTCAAAATAAGAAAACGATGATATTCACAAATATATGAAACATTTACATAACATACACATAACCAATTACACGTAGCGCTACGAATTTCTCTCATACAAAAGTTAAACTAAACTGTACATCACTACACAATGGTAAACGTAGGAAAAACCCACCAAGAAAATGCATACATATCCCTCTAAAAAAACCATTTTTCAGTTTCAAAAAAATTCAAATATATATTATACGTTCAAAAAAAAAATTTTAAAGTTACTTTATATACATTTACTTAATAAATACTTTATTTACAAACTTAGACATATCACCTTTAGTAAGGGGCTTTGTGAAGGGATCGGCAAAGTTATCTTTAGTATTTACATATCTTAAATCAAACCGTTCCTCAAATAGCCATTCACGGATGAAAAATAATTTTACATTAATATGTTTAGATTTGTTATTCTCTATAGGAGACCTCGTAAAATTAATAGCTGCTTGGTTATCAGCAAAAAGTATTGGTGGTTCATATGAAATCGCAATTAATTTAAAATCAATACAATCTCGTAATATATTATCAAACCACATTAATTCTTTAACCCCGTCACACATGGATACAAATTCACTTTCCATGGTTGAAAGGCAAACACTTTTTTGCTTAAAAGTTTTCCAAGAAATAGGGCTATTATCCAAAAATAAAATTTGTCCCCCCATTGATACGAAGTCATCTCTATTCATCGCGAAATCAGCGTCAGAGAAAGCAGTTAAACATGGATTAAAACAATTCAAATTTAATTTCAAATCTCGAGTACACGAAACATACCCAAGCAATTTAATTAACCCATTCCAATGATTAAACCCCGGTGAATTTTGAAATTGACTGAATATATTAACTGCGTAGGCAATATCAGGTCGTGTCCTGTTTGCAATGAAAGATAAACATCCTAAGATATTCCGATATGGAAATTTAGACATTTCATCAATTTCATTTTGATTAGTAGGACAATCTTTTTTCGAATACTTAATGCCTTTTACAATAGGTAATGAGCAATAAGGAATGTTAAACGACTTAAACCTGTCATACACTTCATTAATATATAATTCCTGAAAAATTTGTACTGAATCATTTTCATAATTAAATTCTACACCAAGTAATTTCTTGGTTTTACCTAAAATTTTTATATCAAATTTACATTTTAATAAATTAAGAATTTTGTCTATTTGAAATTGATTTTTACCAAACAAAACTAAATCATCTACATAAACTAATAAAACAATATAATTTTCAAAATAATATGAACAATTACACCAGTTAAATTTATTAAACCCTAAATCTAATAGTACTTTATTTAACTCATAATACCAGAGCCGACCACTTTGATGAAGGCCATATAACGCTTTGTCTAGTTTACAAACAAGATTTTCCCCTCCCTTTACAACATATCCTTTTGGCTGAGACATATAAATTTCTTCTTTTAAAGGTGCATAAAGATAAGCACATTTTATATCGCATTGAACATTATGCCATTTATAACATGAGACCAATAATGAAAAAAGAAACGTATTACTGAGAAATTAACGACGGGTGAAAACGTCTCGTCATAAGTGTCCCCCTTTATCTGATGAAAGCCCTGGGCCACGAGCCTCGCTTTAAAGCGGGCAACGTTTCCTAGCTCATCTCTTTTAACGGCGTATACCCATCTATTTCCCAAAACTTTTTTCCCCTCCGGTAAATTAACCAGATGCCAAACTTTACGAGTTTTCATATTATTTATCTCATCATCCATGGCATTTTTCCATTCAATACATTCTGAAGATTTAACGGCCTGATTATATGTTTTAGGTATAGGGATAACTAGTCATGATTTTTATGAGTTAAACTTGAAGTTGGGTTATCTGAGTTTTGCTGATCAACCACCCCCTCGAACTTATTACTACTAGAGAAATCAAAAAAATTAGAGTCAAAAATTAAATTATTTTTATCACAATATTGCTTGACATCGTTCATTGATCTCAATCTAGTTTTAGTGTTGTCCGGGTAATAGAAGATGTCAACTCTGTCACTCATTTTTCTGGGTACGGGTTTTCTATTCCAAGTAATTGAAGAAAGAGGTTTAAGAGAAGATTTATCTACAGGAGTTTCATCGACGGGCTCGTCACTAGAATCATCGGGCTCACCTCCGAAAACAATGTCAACAGGATCGGAAACTTGACAATCAACTGGACTTTCCGGAAGTAAGTCCAATTCCTCCAGTGAGGTGCCCATCACCGCTCCACTGCATTTACTAAATAGCTGATCAGAGAACGTTACGTTTATAGTTTCAACTATTTTATCCTCATCCTCCAACCAAATTTTATACCCCTTAGTCTTTAATGAATAACCTATTAGTACTCCCTTTTTAGCCTTAGGTTCAAGCTTATGGTCTCTGTGCTGTTTTGGGATCCCAACATACGAAATTAATCCAAACGGCTTCAGGTGTCTTACGGATGGTTTAAACCCAGTATATAACTCAAAAGGAGTCTTAGTTTGTCCCCTATGGATTAAACGGTTCCAAGTGTACGCGAAATACAACATTGCATCGGGCCAGAAAGAAAAAGGCAAACCACTATCCGTGATAATAGCTCTAACACAATTTAAAGAAGTTTGATTAAACCGCTCACTTAACCCATTTTGCTCAGGTGTGAACGTATTAGTTAACTCATGAACAACTCCATTTTTACTACAAAATGATTTGAAATTGTCATTTACAAATTCGGAACCATTATCCGTACGAATAGCTTTCAATTTTTTATTCAAACTACGTTCTGCCCGTGCAATGTGTCTCTCGAATACACCAAAAACCTGAGACTTATCCTTTAAAGGATAAACAGCAACCCTTTTAGAAAATCCATCAATAATGGACAAAAAGAACCTTTCCCCATTTTTACCAGTTACTTTAATTGGGCCCCAGACGTCCATAAATACTTTCTCCAACGGTGATTTAACGCCATGAACATCGGATGATTTAAAAGACACACGGTTTTGTTTACTAATCCTACAAGGTTCGCAAAAAAATTTCTTAAACTTAAGTTTAGGAAGGCCCCTTACCCCGTTCTTCTTGCTAGTATTTACAATAGTATCAGGACTTACATGCCCAAAACGAGCATGCCAATACCCAATTTCATTAACTTTTGCAAGAGAAGCTGAAGGATTTTCTGGGTGCCCCTCATTCACTTTACTCCCCTTTTTAACTTTAGAAACATTAGGATATAAATAGTAAACACCGTCTTTAATTTTAGCAGTAAAAATATGTCTTTTATCTCTACCGAACACCGACACTTGGCCCTTACCGCCAGTGTATGTGGCACCGTTCACATCTAATTTAGGACCTGATATTAAATTTTTCCGTAACTTTGGTGAATATAACACATCTTTTAAATACAATACATTTTTACCAAAATCCAACTTAACAGTTCCTTTAGCAGTAATAGGAAAACTAATACCATCGATCGCGACAAAAAGCTCCTCTCCCTCCACAGGAGTATAATGCTCAAAAAGATCTAAATTTCTTAGAAAATGATTTGAAGCAGCAGTATCAAAAATAAAGCTGTCATCATCACTTAAATTACTAAAGTTAGCTTGAGCTATGTAGTAGGAGGGGGGAGATTTGCATTTGTCACGACCGTTGGAGTTATACTTTAAATTTCTAGGTTTAAATTTAACATTACTATTCAAAAAACAGTTTTTCTTAAAGTGGCCAATACGGCCACACTTAAAACAAGTTAAAGGCTTTTTACCTTTTTGCTGGATGTTCTGTATCTGAACACTGTTATTGGCATCTTTCTTAATATCACCCTCACGAAGCTGTAGACGCGATTCCTCCGCTGTTAACTCGGACACAATATTCTGGAACTTGAACTGGTCGTTCTTCCAACGCAACAAATATTGCACTGCAGATTCAAACTTGGATGGTAGGTGTTGCAAGAGCTGAAAACAGCAGTACACATCCTCCATAGCATGACCAATTTCACGCAGCTGGTCCAGTATTCTTGATAACCGGGTTACAAAAGAATTCACCGTTTCATTCTCAGACATTCTACAATTAATGAACTCTGTAAACAGTCCCATATGATGAGCTCTAGAGTCTGATATAAAGGTCTTCTTCAAAGTCTCCCAGGCATCAATAGCACAATCACAATTTTCAATAATGCTTCTGACTTCAGGCGATGTATTCAGATATATTGTGGATAATGCAACTCGACTACGAGATTTAAAATCCTCCACTTGTTTTGAAGTTATTCCGGCCTCAGCATCTTCAACAGGCACTTTTCCTTTTTTACATATTATATTCCAGCAGTTTCTTTCAATTAAAATAAATTTAATGTCCTTGACCCACGTAGTATAATTATTCATCCGTAATTTTTCAATCGTGGGGTTTAAACTTACTGCCATTTCAATTTCTTATCTTCAAACACTTAGAATGCCATAAAAACTATTATCAAAATTTTAATGCTATGAGCTGACAACGAGCCAAATTGCCCATAACCGCTTATTGTGAAAAAAACAATTTCCCCATATATCAAGTTAGCAGAGTTAGCAGTGCAGTGAAATGATAGTTGCTCAGCTCTAAAAAGCTATAAAGAAGATAAATATATGTGGCACTCATTGAAGACGAAAGTTCAATTAAAACAGTTTATTAAAGTTGAAACAAAATGATGAATAACATTAAATCAGCTGAAACAATTTTAGAAAGGTTGCTGACGAGAGGTTAAATACCCTTAAAAATACTGCCATACTGAGTTCAAATAGAAAGCTACTTTTCACTAAACGAACAAGTCACAAAAACGTAATTTACAATCATAATAAAACTAAACAGTTTATAATTATATCGAAATACCAGCTCATGACTTTGAGCTAAACTGAAAAAACATAAAAGCTTAAAAGATTAAGGGCTTCAAAGCTTAAGAGACTGATTACATATTTCCTACCTCCTTTTTATAGTCACGAAACGGATTCAAGTAACAGCTACTAGATGCTGTAGAATAGGAACGCCTCCCATAACTATAGCAACACGACGCTGCGAGTCAGCCGCCATCTATGGGCTTAGCAAAGAGACTCTGCAGTTGAAAAAATATTACATCTCCTCGCTAAGTAGCGAAATGAACAATCCGTAAAAGGATTTAAACATATTTTTCTTTAAGTTAATTTTAATAAAATATGCTTTTAAATATGAGGTAAGTAATTAAAGTTATTTCAAAAGACTTAAACATAAATATATCAATAAGGAATATAATTTTTAACTAAAAGTAATTATCATTAAGCTTTTTAATTTTAATATATCTTTAACTCAAATGGCAGCATCAAAAGAGAAAATAGCACTAAACGCTATAATTCATTTAATTAATAACTTAAACTTTAAAGGTTATAAAGTGAATTTAAATTATATTTAAGTAGTGAATGAATTTAAATTTAAATTTGAGAATCAACACGGAAAGGGTATAAATTTTACAACAATACCTTCACACGTGCGCGCGCAGCGCGCATGGGTCTGCGCAGCCGAAGGCAGTGGGGACCCGGTGTGAGCTTTTACCCGATCAGAAATGATTTTTTTTTGGGGGGTGCAGGAAGGGTCAGGGAAGGAATACGCGCGCGCAGCGCGTGTACCCCTTAACTTGTCGCGCACGGGACTGCGCTGCCGAAGGCAGTGGGGACCCAAGAAGACATTTTATCCGATCAGAAATGATTTTTTTTTAATTTCTTTTCTTAGGACTAAAAGTTACTGTTAGTGATTCATTAATTATAGTGATTCATTTGAAAATACTGACCCGCTAGCGGGCGAAGCTCGCTACTCTCCTTATATTATTAAAATCTGTACGCATCTGTCTGTCTGTCTTTCTGTCTGTCTGTATGTCTGTCTGTCTGTGAGAAATGCCTTGTCATCGCTAAAGCTCCGGCGCTAATGGTCGCATCGACTCGAAACCGGTGTCGACAGTTGCAGAATTTCTTCATCTCGACATCGCGATAATTCGCTAAGCGATGCGACCCTAATTAGCGGAGATATTAATTAAAACGTCGACCCATATCTACCGAAAAATGACCCAGAATTCATGATTAAATGCTTAAAAAGCGACATTTTTACGGAAAAAGTGGAAAATAAATTAGAAATATCAGTCGTATCGTTACAAATAAGATATCAAATGAAAGGTCCGATTTTTCTGAATCCGACGGTTTAAATAGCTTATCTATAGGGCAATTAGATTTTTTAAAATTAACTAAAGTATGAAAAAAAAGGTGGCAACAAATCACAACAGTTCTATTAATTTCGCAATAGACGTATCTCGGTTACCATAGCGCCTGGCGAAAGAATAAATAGATTTTACTTCCAGCTTTACTGATTATGTACTGGAAATAAAAATTGCAAATTTCAAAATGCTTCAATTTTCTTCAAAAGTAATTCAAACTTGCTACAAACTTTTAACATCACAAGACGAAGTTCCAGTTCAAATATCATCGGGTTTCGAGAACAAATAAAAAATGTACAATTTAATTGCAAATTAAATGTTATTATAATACGCGTATTTCAAATTCTAACTATGATTAAATTATTTTTAGTACATCATTCGAAAGATATTTTAAAGTACTTTTATATTATCGAAAGCGGGATTCAAGATTTCGCTTCATTTACATGTTTTGAGGTCTCCTGAATCGGTTTTCTTTTGTATCTGAGCTACTAATTAAAATAATTGACATAAGTAATACATCATAAGATAGCTTTGTTGGTTTGAAATCGAACAGTAGATTACAGAAATTTCTACCGCCGGATGGCGCTGTAATATTTTAAAATTTCAATATTTCAATTTCTAATTATGATTAAATTATTTTTAATACATCATTCGAAAGATATTTTAAAGTTCTTTTATATTATCGAAAGTTTTAACCAGATTTGCACGTTTTGAGGCGTCCTGGTTAGGTTTTCTTTTGCATCTCAGCTAATTCAGTTAGACCGTTCAAAATTGGTATATGTAGGTTAATTAGGAAGGGCTGAAAGGGTGGGGAAGATATAGGCATGCACCGCGCGCACAGGACAACGCTGCCAAAGGCAGTGGGGACCCGGTCCGACTTTTTAACCGATGAGAAATGATTTTTTTTTCATTTTCTTTTCTTAAGAATAAAAATTTGATTTGAGAAGGAATATGTGCGCGTAGCGCGCGTATACCTTCACACGTGCGTGCGCAGCGCGCATGGGTCTGCGCTGCCGAAGGCAGTGGGGACCCGGTGTGAGTTTTTACCCGATCAGAATTTTTTTTTGAGGGGGGGGGGGCACGGAGGGTCAGGGAAGGAATACGCGCATGCAGCGAGCACGAGGCAGCGCTGCCGAAGGCAGTGTGGACCCGGGCCGACTTTTTACCCAATCAGAAATGATTTTTTTTTTTTTTTCAATTTCTTTTCTTAACACTAAAAGTTACTGTTAGTGATTCATTAATTTTAGTGATTCATTTGAAAATACTGACCCGCTAACGGGCGAAGCTCGCTAGTCTCCTATATTATTAAAATCTGTACGCGTGTGTCTGTGTGTGTGTGTGTCTGTCTGTGAGAAACGGCTTGAAACGGATAAGGCTCCGCCGCTAATGGTCGCACGGACTTCGAACAGGTACCGTCGGACAGAGAATTTATCGCAGATCTGGGTTATCTAATTTGCTAAACGATGCGACCCTAATTAGCGGAGATATTAATTAAAACGTCGACCATTGTCTACCGAAAAATGACCCAGAATTCATGATTAAATGCTTAAAAAGCGACATTTTTACGGAAAAAGTGGAAAATTAATTAGAAATATCAGTCGTATTGTTACAAACATGATACCATTGGAAAGGTCTTTTTTTTCTCAATCCGATGGTGTAAACGGCTTATCGATCGGACGATTAGATATTTTAAAATTAACTAAACTATAAAAAAATGTTGGCAACGAATCTCAAGAATCGTAGCTTTGCAGACGTTAAGTCTCCAGCTGTCTTCAACGGAAACACAGCTGGTATTCATTAAGGTCACGTGATTCGTAGTGCGATTAAAAATTACAATTTTCTATTTTGTTCAATTTTTCAAATTTTACACATTTTATTTAGTATATAATATTTACACCACAAAACAAACTTGCATTTCAAATTTCATCGATTTCCGTCAATAAACAAAAGATTTACATTTTAATTGCAAATTAAAATTTATCTTCACACGCCGGACATTTTTGCAATATTTTAATACGCGTATTTCAATTTCTAATTACGATTGATTTATTTTTTATACATCATACGAAAGATATTTTAAAGTTCTTTTACATAATTCAAAGTTTTCAACAGATTTACGCGTTTTGAGGTCTCCTGAATCAGTGTTCTTTCATGGCGCTGTAATATTTTCAAATTTAAATATTTCAATTTCTAATTATGATTCAATTATTTTTAATCCATCATTCGAAAGATATTTTAAAGTTCTTTTAAATTATCGAAAGTTTTCACCAGAATTACACGTTTTGAGGTGTCCTGAATCAGTTTTCTTTTATGGCGTTGTAATATTTTCAAATTTCAATATTACAATTTCTAATTATGATTAAATTATTTTTAATACTTAATTCGAAAGATATTTTAACGTTCTTTTATATTATCGAAAGTTTTCACATGATTTACACGTTTTGAGGTGTCCCGAATGAGTTTTCTTTTGTATCTCAGATACTAATTATAATAATTTCATAAGTAATACATCATTAGAAAGCTTTTTTGATTTGGAATCGAACAGCGGAATACAGAAATTTCTACCGCCAGATGTTTTCACCAGATTTACACGTTTTGAGGTGTCCTGAATTAGTTTTCTTTGTTTCTCAGCTACTAATTAAAATAATTTCATAAGTAATACATCATTAGAAAGCGTTTTTGAATTGGAATGGAACAGTGGAATACAGAAATTTCTAGCGACAGATGGCGCTGTAATATTTTCAAATTTCAATATTTCAATTTCTAATTATGTTTAAATTATTTTTAATACATCATTCGAAAGATATTTTAAAGTTCATTTAAATTATCGAAAGTTTTCACCAGATTTACACGTTTTGAGGTGTCCTGATTAAATTTTCTTTTGCATCTCAGCCAAATGAGTTAGATCGTTCAAAATTGGTATACGCAGGTTAATTAAGAGGGCCTGAAAGGGTGGAGAAGAAATAGGCGTGCACCGCGCGCGTATCCCTTAACTTGTGCGCGCGCAGCCAGCACGCGACTGCGCTGCCGAAGGCAGTGGGGACCCGGTGCGAGTTTTTACACGATCAGAAATGATTTTTTTTAGGGGGCACAAAGGGTCAGGGAAGGAATACGCGCGCGCAGCGCGTGTATCCCTTCAGTCGTGCGCGCAGCGCGCACGGTACTGCGCTGCCGAAGGCAGTGGGGACCCGGTGCGAGTTTTTGCACGATCAGAAATGATTTTTTTTTAGGGGGCACGAAGGGTCAGGGAAGGAATACGCGAGCGCAGCGCGTGTATCCGTGAACTTGTGCGTGCGCAGCGAGCACGTGACTGCGCTGCCGAAGGCAGTGGGGACCCGGTCCGACTTTGTACCCGATGAGAAATGATTTTTTAAATTTTCTTTTCTTAAGAATAAAAATATGACTTCAGGAGGAATGTGTGCGCGCAGCGCACGTATACCTTCACACGTGCGCGCGCATGGGTCTGCGCTGCCGAAGGCAGTGGGGACCCGGTGCGAGTTTTTACCCGATCAGAAATGATTTTTTTAGGGGGCACGAAAGGTCAGGGAAGGTATACGCGCGCGCAGCACGTATATCCCTTAAGTTGTGCGCGCACAGCGCGCACGGGACTGCGCTGCCGAAGGCAGTGGAGACCCGGGCCGACTTTTTACCCAATCAGAAATGATTTTTTTTAATTTCTTTTCTTAACACTAAAAGTTACTTTTTGTTTCTGTTACTGTTAGTTTTCTTTTCTTAAGAATAAAAATATGACTTCAGAAGGAATATGTGCGCGCAGCGCACGTATACCTTCACACGTGCGCGCGCATGGGTCTGCGCTGCCAAAGGCCCGGTGCGAGTTTTTACCCGATCAGAAATGATTTTTTTAGGGGGCACGAAAGGTCAGGGAAGGTATACGCGCGCGCAGCGCGTGTATCTGTTGTAAAATTTATACCCTTTCCGTGTTGATTCTCAAATTTAAATTTAAATTCATTTATTACTTAAATATAATTTAAATTCACTTTATAACCTTTAAAGTTTAAGTTATTAATTAAATGAATTATAGCGTTTAGTGCTATTTTCTCTTTTGATGCTGCCATTTGAGTTAAAGATAAATTAAAATTAAAAAGCTTAATGATAATTGCTTTTAGTTAAAAATTATATTCCTTATTAATATATTTATGTTTAAGTCTTTTGAAATAACTTTAATTACTTACCTCATATTTAAAAGCATGTTTTATTAAAATTAACTTAAAGAAAAATATGTTTAAATCCTTTTACGGATTGTTCTTTTTGCTACTTAGCGAGGAGATGTAATATTTTTTCAACTGCAGAGTCTCTTTGCTTAGCCCATAGATGGCGGCTGACTCGCAGCGTCGTGTTGCTATAGTTATGGGAGGCGTTCCTATTCTACAGCATCTAGTAGCTGTTATTTGAATCCGTTTCGTGACTATAAAAAGGAGGTAGGAAATATGTAATCAGTCTCTTAAGCTCTGAAGCCCTTAATCTTTTAAGCTTTTATGTTTTTTCAGTTTAGCTCAAAGTCATGAGCTGGTATTTCGATATAATTATAAACTGTTTAGTTTTATTATGATTGTAAATTACGTTTTTGTGACTTGTTCGTTTAGTGAAAAGTAGCTTTCTATTTGAACTCAGTATGGCAGTATTTTTAAGGGTATTTAACCTCTCGTCAGCAACCTTTCTAAAATTGTTTCAGCTGATTTAATGTTATTCATCATTTTGTTTCAACTTTAATAAACTGTTTTAATTGAACTTTCGTCTTCAATGAATGCCACATATATTTATCTTCTTTATAGCTTTTTAGAGCTGAGCAACTATCATTTCACTGCACTGCTAACTCTGCTAACTTGATATATGTGGAAATTGTTTTTTTCACAATAAGCGGTTATGGGCAATTTGGCTCGTTGTCAGCTCATAGCATTAAAATTTTGATAATAGTTTTTATGGCATTCTAAGTGTTTGAAGATAAGAAATTGAAATGGCAGTAAGTTTAAACCCCACGATTGAAAAATTACGGATGAATAATTATACTACGTGGGTCAAGGACATTAAATTTATTTTAATTGAAAGAAACTGCTGGAATATAATATGTAAAAAAGAAAAACTGCCTGTTGAAGATGCTGAGGCCGGAATAACTTCAAAACAAGTGGAGGATTTTAAATCTCGTAGTCGAGTTGCATTATCAACAATATATCTGAATACATCGCCTGAAGTCAGAAGCATTATTGAAAATTGTGATTGTGCTATTGATGCCTGGGAGACTTTGAAGAAGACCTTTATATCAGACTCTAGAGCTCATCATATGGGACTGTTTACAGAGTTCATTAATTGTAGAATGTCTGAGAATGAAACGGTGAATTCTTTTGTAACCCGGTTATCAAGAATACTGGACCAGTTGCGTGAAATTGGTCATGCTATGGAGGACGTGTACTGCTGTTTCCAGCTCTTGCAACACCTACCATCCAAGTTTGAATCTGCAGTGCAATATTTGTTGCGTTGGAAGAACGACCAGTTCAAGTTCCAGAATATTGTGTCCGAGTTAACAGCGGAGGAATCGCGTCTACAGCTTCGTGAGGGTGATATTAAGAAAGATGCCAATAACAGTGTTCAGATACAGAACATCCAGCAAAAAGGTAAAAAGCCTTTAACTTGTTTTAAGTGTGGCCGTATTGGCCACTTTAAGAAAAACTGTTTTTTGAATAGTAATGTTAAATTTAAACCTAGAAATTTAAAGTATAACTCCAACGGTCGTGACAAATGCAAATCTCCCCCCTCCTACTACATAGCTCAAGCTAACTTTAGTAATTTAAGTGATGATGACAGCTTTATTTTTGATACTGCTGCTTCAAATCATTTTCTAAGAAATTTAGATCTTTTTGAGCATTATACTCCTGTGGAGGGAGAGGAGCTTTTTGTCGCGATCGATGGTATTAGTTTTCCTATTACTGCTAAAGGAACTGTTAAGTTGGATTTTGGTAAAAATGTATTGTATTTAAAAGATGTGTTATATTCGCCAAGGTTACGGAAAAATTTAATATCAGGTCCTAAATTAGATGTGAACGGTGCCACATACACTGGCGGTAAGGGTCGAGTGTCGGTGTTCGGTAGAGATAAAAGACATATTTTTACTGCTAAAATTAAAGACGGTGTTTACTATTTATATCCTAATGTTTCTAAAGTTAAAAAGGGGAGTAAAGTGAATGGGGGGCACCCAGAAAATCCTTCAGCTTCTCTTGCAAAAGTTAATGAAATTGGGTATTGGCATGCTCGTTTTGGGCATGTAAGTCCTGATACTATAGTAAATACTAGCAAGAAGAACGGGGTAAGGGGCCTTCCTAAACTTAAGTTTAAGAAATTTTTTTGCGAACCTTGTAGGATTAGTAAACAAAACCGTGTGTCTTTTAAATCATCCGATGTTCATGGCGTTAAATCACCGTTGGAGAAAGTATTTATGGACGTCTGGGGCCCAATTAAAGTAACTGGTAAAAATGGGGAAAGGTTCTTTTTGTCCATTATTGATGGATTTTCTAAAAGGGTTGCTGTTTATCCTTTAAAGGATAAGTCTCAGGTTTTTGGTGTATTCGAGAGACACATTGCACGGGCAGAACGTAGTTTGAATAAAAAATTGAAAGCTATTCGTACGGATAATGGTTCCGAATTTGTAAATGACAATTTCAAATCATTTTGTAGTAAAAATGGAGTTGTTCATGAGTTAACTAATACGTTCACACCTGAGCAAAATGGGTTAAGTGAGCGGTTTAATCAAACTTCTTTAAATTGTGTTAGAGCTATTATCACGGATAGTGGTTTGCCTTTTTCTTTCTGGCCCGATGCAATGTTGTATTTCGCGTACACTTGGAACCGTTTAATCCATAGGGGACAAACTAAGACTCCTTTTGAGTTATATACTGGGTTTAAACCATCCGTAAGACACCTGAAGCCGTTTGGATTAATTTCGTATGTTGGGATCCCAAAACAGCACAGAGACCATAAGCTTGAACCTAAGGCTAAAAAGGGAGTACTAATAGGTTATTCATTAAAGACTAAGGGGTATAAAATTTGGTTGGAGGATGAGGATAAAATAGTTGAAACTATAAACGTAACGTTCTCTGATCAGCTATTTAGTAAATGCAGTGGAGCGGTGATGGGCACCTCACTGGAGGAATTGGACTTACTTCCGGAAAGTCCAGTTGATTGTCAAGTTTCCGATCCTGTTGACATTGTTTTCGGAGGTGAGCCCGATGATTCTAGTGACGAGCCCGTCGATGAAACTCCTGTAGATAAATCTTCTCTTAAACCTCTTTCTTCAATTACTTGGAATAGAAAACCCGTACCCAGAAAAATGAGTGACAGAGTTGACATCTTCTATTACCCGGACAACACTAAAACTAGATTGAGATCAATGAACGATGTCAAGCAATATTGTGATAAAAATAATTTAATTTTTGACTCTAATTTTTTTGATTTCTCTAGTAGTAATAAGTTCGAGGGGGTGGTTGATCAGCAAAACTCAGATAACCCAACTTCAAGTTTAACTCATAAAAAATCATGACTAGTTATCCCTATACCTAAAACATATAATCAGGCCGTTAAATCTTCAGAATGTATTGAATGGAAAAATGCCATGGATGATGAGATAAATAATATGAAAACTCGTAAAGTTTGGCATCTGGTTAATTTACCGGAGGGGAAAAAAGTTTTGGGAAATAGATGGGTATACGCCGTTAAAAGAGATGAGCTAGGAAACGTTGCCCGCTTTAAAGCGAGGCTCGTGGCCCAGGGCTTTCATCAGATAAAGGGGGACACTTATGACGAGACGTTTTCACCCGTCGTTAATTTCTCAGTAATACGTTTCTTTTTTCATTATTGGTCTCATGTTATAAATGGCATAATGTTCAATGCGATATAAAATGTGCTTATCTTTATGCACCTTTAAAAGAAGAAATTTATATGTCTCAGCCAAAAGGATATGTTGTAAAGGGAGGGGAAAATCTTGTTTGTAAACTAGACAAAGCGTTATATGGCCTTCATCAAAGTGGTCGGCTCTGGTATTATGAGTTAAATAAAGTACTATTAGATTTAGGATTTAATAAATTTAACTGGTGTAATTGTTCATATTATTTTGAAAATTATATTGTTTTATTAGTTTATGTAGATGATTTAGTTTTGTTTGGTAAAAATCAATTTCAAATAGACAAAATTCTTAATTTATTAAAATGTAAATTTGATATAAAAATTTTAGGTAAAACCAAGAAATTACTTGGTGTAGAATTTAATTATGAAAATGATTCAGTACAAATTTTTCAGGAATTATATATTAATGAAGTGTATGACAGGTTTAAGTCGTTTAACATCCCTTTTTGCTCATTACCTATTGTAAAAGGCATTAAGTATTCGAAAAAAGATTGTCCTACTAATCAAAATGAAATTGATGAAATGTCTAAATTTCCATATCGGAATATCTTAGGATGTTTATCTTTCATTGCAAACAGGACACGACCTGATATTGCCTACGCAGTTAATATATTCAGTCAATTTCAAAATTCACCGGGGTTTAATCATTGGAATGGGTTAAGTAAATTACTTGGGTATGTTTCGTGTACTCGAGATTTGAAATTAAATTTGAATTGTTTTAATCCATGTTTAACTGCTTTCTCTGACGCTGATTTCGCGATGAATAGAGATGACTTCGTATCAATGGGGGGACAAATTTTATTTTTGGATAATAGCCCTATTTCTTGGAAAACCTTTAAGCAAAAAAGTGTTTGCCTTTCAACCATGGAAAGTGAATTTGTATCCATGTGTGACGGGGTTAAAGAATTAATGTGGTTTGATAATATATTACGAGATTGTATTGATTTTAAATTAATTGCTATTTCATATGAACCACCAATACTTTTTGCTGATAACCAAGCAGCTATTAATTTTACGAGGTCTCCTATAGAGAATAACAAATCTAAACATATTAATGTAAAATTATTTTTCATCCGTGAATGGCTATTTGAGGAACGGTTTGATTTAAAATATGTAAATACTAAAAATAACTTTGCCGATCCCTTCACAAAGCCCCTTACTAAAGGTGGTATGTCTAAATTTGTAAATAAAGTATTTATTAAGTAAATGTATATAAAGTAACTTTAAAAATTTTTTTTTGAACGTATAATATATATTTAAATTTTTTTGAAACTGAAAAATGTTTTTTAGAGGGATATGTATGCATTTTCTTGGTGGGTTTTTCCTACGTTTTCCATTGTGTAGTGATGTATAGTTTAGTTTAACTTTTGTATGAGAGAAATTCGTAGCGCTACGTGTAACTGGTTATGTGTATGTTATATAAATGTTTCATATATTTGTGAATATCATAGTTTTCTTATTTTGACAATGGGGAATGGGGGAAAAAAAGGTTTCCTTGAAATGCTGTGCATATTTGCTCTATATTAATATCTTGTTCTTTCTTTTAGTAGATGTGTATAGTATATTGATAGTGCTACTGTTTTTTTTGATTGTGAGTTGGACTTGTGGACTCTTGATCTTATAACTGACAAGCCTTCTAGCTTTGTGCGAAGTATATTCTGTAGAAGACATATGTGAATCTCTCAAGTCACTAAATATTCAAGGAATTTTTTTTATTTCTTTTCTAATAAAGTTTATATTGTAATTGCTGACGTTTGTGTTTGTCGAATCAACACGGTGGGGGGCCTTGTTGTAAAATTTATACCCTTTCCGTGTTGATTCTCAAATTTAAATTTAAATTCATTTACTACTTAAATATAATTTAAATTCACTTTATAACCTTTAAAGTTTAAGTTATTAATTAAATGAATTATAGCGTTTAGTGCTATTTTCTCTTTTGATGCTGCCATTTGAGTTAAAGATAAATTAAAATTAAAAAGCTTAATGATAATTGCTTTTAGTTAAAAATTATATTCCTTATTAATATATTTATGTTTAAGTCTTTTGAAATAACTTTAATTACTTACCTCATATTTAAAAGCATGTTTTATTAAAATTAACTTAAAGAAAAATATGTTTAAATCCTTTTACGGATTGTTCTTTTTGCTACTTAGCGAGGAGATGTAATATTTTTTCAACTGCAGAGTCTCTTTGCTTAGCCCATAGATGGCGGCTGACTCGCAGCGTCGTGTTGCTATAGTTATGGGAGGCGTTCCTATTCTACAGCATCTAGTAGCTGTTATTTGAATCCGTTTCGTGACTATAAAAAGGAGGTAGGAAATATGTAATCAGTCTCTTAAGCTCTGAAGCCCTTAATCTTTTAAGCTTTTATGTTTTTTCAGTTTAGCTCAAAGTCATGAGCTGGTATTTCGATATAATTATAAACTGTTTAGTTTTATTATGATTGTAAATTACGTTTTTGTGACTTGTTCGTTTAGTGAAAAGTAGCTTTCTATTTGAACTCAGTATGGCAGTATTTTTAAGGGTATTTAACCTCTCGTCAGCAACCTTTCTAAAATTGTTTCAGCTGATTTAATGTTATTCATCATTTTGTTTCAACTTTAATAAACTGTTTTAATTGAACTTTCGTCTTCAATGAATGCCACATATATTTATCTTCTTTATAGCTTTTTAGAGCTGAGCAACTATCATTTCACTGCACTGCTAACTCTGCTAACTTGATATATGTGGAAATTGTTTTTTTCACAATAGTATCCCTTAAGCTGTGCGCGCGCAGCGCGCACGGGACTGCGCTGCCGAAGGCAGTGGGGACCCGGGCCGACTTTTTACCCAATCAGAAATGATTTTTTTTTTTTATTTCTTTTCTTAACACTAAAAATTACTGTTAGTGATTCCTTTGAAAATACTGACCCGCTAGCGGGCGAAGCCAGCTAGTTACAATATTATTAAAATCTGTGCGCATGTGTCTGTCTGTCTGTGAGAAATGCCTTGTAAGCGCTAAAGCTCCGGCGCTAATGGTCGCAACGGCTCGAAACCGGTGTCGACAGACGCAGAATTTCTTCATCTCGACATCGCGATAATTCGCTAACCGATGCGACCCTAATTAGCGGATATATTAATTAAAACGTTGAGCTATGTCGATCGAAAAATGACTGAGAAGTCACGGATATTTGCTTAAAAAGAGACATTGTTACGGAAAAAGTGGAAAATAAATTAGAAATATCACTCGTATCGTTACATATATGGTATCAAATGAAAGGGCCGATTTTTCTCAATCCGATGGTTTAAACGGCTTATCGATCGGACAATTAGATTTTTTTAAATTAACTAAACTAAAAAAAAAAAAAAAAAAAAAAAAAAAAAGAGGCAACAAATCAAAACAATTTTAATATCGCAGACGATCGTCTCGGAAAGAGAAACATCTGGTATTTATAGTCCAGGCAACGAAGGCCAAAATTTGACGAATAGAAAAAAAAAATCGTGTAGTTTTGAAATTTTGCATACTCATAGCCGAGAGGGTCCTGAACAATATACTAAAAGTCCCCGTCCGTGTGGGGTGAGCGGGGGGCAGGGGGGCATTTAAAGGGGGCACTTTTCAGTTTTTATTAAATATCTTAAACACTATCACATTTAGAGAAAAAATGTCGATTACAAAATTAATCTATGTACAATTTCCTACAAAAATATATATTACATTTTGTTTGTATGATCAATAGTTAAGAAGATATAGGGGGATGAAATAACACATTTTCTTGAAAAATTCTTTTTTGCAATAGTAAAATCAACTAAAGTGTGCAATTAAAAGGGTTCTTGTCAAATATTTTCTAATGTACAAAACAAATATATACATAGGGAATATGCAAGGATAATACAGCATGTTTTGTAAGTTTTAAGTAATTTTAAGGCTAGTAGGCGCAAGTGGCGGTTTGAGTAAAATTCCAGATAACGAAGACCCAAAACCGATCAACATTTTAAAAAAAATCGTGTAGTTTTGAAACTTTGCATACGCATAGCCAAGAGGGTCCTGAACAACATACTAAAAGTCCCCGCCCGTGGTGAGTGAGCGGGGGGCAGGGGGGGGCATTTAAGGAGGGCACTTTTCAGTTTTTATTAACTATCTTAAAAACTATCGCATTTAGAGAAAAAATGTCAATTACAAAATTAATCTACGTAAAATTTCCTACAAAAATGTAGATTACATTTTGTTTGTGTGATCAATAATTTAGAAGATATAGGGGAACGAAATAACACATTTTCTAGAAAAATTCTTTTTTGCAATAGTAAAATCAACTAAAGTGTGTAATTAAATGGGTTCTGGTGAAATATTTTCTAATGTACAAAACAAATATATGCATAGGGAATATTTAAGGATAATGCAACATGTTTTGTACATTTTAAATAATGTTAAGGTTAGTAGGTACAAGTGGTGGTTTTGGTAAAAATCCAGATAAAGAAGACCCAAAACCGATCAATATACAAAAAAAAAAAAAAAAAAATCGTGTAGCTTTGAAATTGTGCACAGTTATAAAGTTAAGTGTATCGAACAACACACTAAAAGTCCCCAACTATGGTGGGGTGAGCGGGGGACTGGGGGCATTTAAAGGGGCACATTTCAGCTTTTATAACGTGTCTTTAAAACTATCGCATTTAGAGAAAAAATGTCAATTACAAAATTAATCTACGTGAAATTTCCTACAAAAATGCACATTACATTTTGTTTGTATGATCAATAGTTTAGAAGATATAGGGGAACGAAATAACACATTTTCTTGAAAAATTCTTTTTTGCGTACTCATAGCCAAGAGGGTCCTGAACAACATACTAAAAGTCCCCGCCCGTGGTAAAATCAACTAAAATGTATAATTAAAAGGGTTCTGGTTAAATATTTTCTAATGCACAAAACAAATATATGCATAGGGTATATGTAAGGGTAATACAGCATGTTTTGTACATTTTAAATAAGTTTAAGGGTAGTAGGCACAAGTTGTGGTTTAGGTAAAAATGCTTTTTTAATCCCTGACTTAAAAGAGGGGTGTAATAAATTTGAAGCCTTTGTTTGTCTTTATACTTGTAGTCATTTCATTTTAACATTTTTTTTTCTTCTTCTGGGGAGTCATTTCATGCAGTGCAAGAGAAATGTTTTTGATTCATAAAAAAACTTTTTTATTAATTAAAATAATTATTTTTCAGGAATTTAAAACACTGCAAAGGAAATATTCTAAAAGTATGTCAATATATAAAAAATGAAAAATTGTCATAAAATCAGTCTTTGAAATCATAACTACTCGTTTTATAGGTAAATCTATTCTGTGTTTTTTTTTTTTTTTTTAATTTTTTGTGTTATCTATTTACAATAGTAACATGTACTATAGTTTGTAATTAAAAGGATTCGGGTTAAATATCTTCTACTCATACAAATAAATATCTATATGTGCATGTGCGCGCGCAATGCGCCAAGTTTAAAGAGTGGAAGTCAAAATGTACAAATCGAAAAACTCCACTTTTCTGTAAGATATCCGTAAGATACAAAGCAACCTTTATATTTTCTTAACTATTGATCATACTAACAAATGAAATAGGCATTTTCATGGGAAATTTTACATAGTTTAATTTTGTAATTGACATTTTTTATCTAAATGCGATAGGTTTCAAGATATTAATAAAACTGAAAAGTGCTTCCTTTAAATGCCCTCTGCCCCCCTCCGCTCCCCCCCCCCCACTGTTGGGGACTTTTAGTATGTTATTCAGGACAGGAAACTTAACCTTATAACTGTGCTCAGTTTCAAAGCTATCCGATTTTTTTAAATTTTGATCGGTTTTGGTTCTTCATTATCTGGATTTTTACCTAAACCACCACTTGCGCCTACTAACCTTAAAATTATTTAAAATGTACAAAATATGTTGTATTATGGGAAATTATATTTCCCGGCTATCATCTCCACTGTGTGATGTCACTGTATACGTACCTATCACGTGTCATCACGTCACCGTTTGTATCATCCTTTTTCAATGCGTGCGCACCTAACGCGCGCCAGTTAGTTTAGTTATGGAGTTGACGTCGAGCTGTTATGTGAGAGACAGACGGTCTTCTCCGCTCGTAAAATATGTATATGTTAGTGTTTCTGTAATGTCCCTTTTCTTTATTTAATAAATGTTGTAATGTTATACTGGTCTGTAGCCGTTTCCCTATATTTTTGGGGGCTCGACCTATCCAGTTAAATTCTCCCCTAGATAGACGTTACAAAAAGTCGCTACTTCTGTTTTCAAAAACTGTAGCGTGAAGACGAATGTTTCATTTATTTTTTCTTAATAAAATGACTAGACGTAGTATTCTATATTCGATAAACTGTCTCGCTGATATTTAATAGACGTTACTAACAAAAAAGTCGCTACTTTGGTTTTCAAAAAAACAGTAGCGTGAAAATGTTGTTCTTCAAAATGTTGTTTGTTTTCAAGTAGCTGTGAACATTTTTTTTTCTGTAGACGATATTTTACTTATTATTTCATTGACATACATTCGGACGTTAAAGAGAAAACTACTAAAAGTTCAGATCATTAGACGTTGATCTATTGTTTCGTCCTGTTCTTCGTACCTCCTGGATGTGTCTTTTGTATTAGACGAAATTCATTTTTTTTCTGCATTTTCAAGTGTTCAATTAATCTTCAATTGTACTTCGTTTCATTTACTAGACGTCGATCTATAACAGACGTTATCTACCGTGACAAGTGATTCAGTGTTTGATAATGCTTAATCAAATAATACAGTCAGCGATGCACAGGACTGCCCTAATGTCAGGTAGGAGCATGCATTTTTTTTTCTCCTCTTTGTATGATAGTATATAAAGAAAAAAAATTTTTCATTTGTAGTTTAAATTATGATTTCAATTCATTCATTGCCGTTTTACTCCCTTTAAAAATGACTTGCTTGTTGATTTTATATAACTAAAGAATTTTTTTCCCCCATATTAAATTACTTACCATGAATAAAGAGATAGTCTGTTCCCCAATATTTATTTATTGTTACTAAAAATATATATGTTCTGGCTTTAATCCATTTTTTCCCCAATAATTACTTAAAAAAAAAAAAAAAAAAAAAAAAAAAAAAAAAAAAAAAAAAAAGAACAATTTTTTTTTAATTTACTTCGGTTTCCTTATTTTATTTTTATTGCATCCTAAAAATGGCCCTTAAATTAGGCGATCTCCCGCTAGTTGCAAATTCTTTGAAATATTCTAAAACAAATACCATAAAATTACTCAACACGCTGTTAGGATACCCAACATTTGATAATCAATCGCGTAAACGTATGCGAAATTTTAGCGGTTTTACTGCTGATTTCGACATTAATAAACATCAAGAAAACATTTTAAAAACGTTTAATTTATCCGATTTTATATCAATCGCTAATTCGCTACACTTAGAACCAGTCGGTAGTAAGGAAAATTTATGTAAAGACATTTTGAATGCACTTACTAATTTATCTGAGTTTCAGAAAACATTAGATACTAGTTTTTTGTCAGACGAAGACGATCTCAGTGTAAATAATCATTCTGTTGAAACCCATTCTTCGATCGTTCCAAATACTTCTGTTTTTCAAACCCAAAGCGAAACTTTCCCTTCGGGTGGTCGAAATATTTCTCCGAATGACGCTGCAGACGCAATGTCTGATTTGAGTAATCATTTCTGGTTCCTTCTTAGAGATCTAGCTAGCACATGTAGAACTTTTTCTGGAAATGATTCATATTCTATTCGTAATTTCTTTAATAACATTGAGGAACAATTCTGTTTATTTCCTAGTCTTACCGATCAACAAAAACTTATCTTTGCTAAACGTTTAATTAATGGTTCTGCTAAAACATTTTTATTTTCGCAACGAAATCTTAATACTTACGAGTCATTTAAAGCCGCGTTAATTTCTGAATTTTTGGATACCATACCATCCATCGAAATACATAAACAATTAGAAAACAGAAAAATGCGTTCTAATGAAACTGCTACGCAATATTTTTTAGCGATGCGC
The DNA here is from genome assembly GCA_963930645.1 of Salticus scenicus. NCBI lineage: Eukaryota > Metazoa > Arthropoda > Arachnida > Araneae > Salticidae > Salticus > Salticus scenicus. The sequence continues at coordinate 176,314,970 of OZ005653.1, forward strand.
GAAATTGCTAACCGCGGTAATGCTATTATTGACGATTCTTCAGTAATTCAGTACACCATTCAAGGTATACAGGGTAACCCCTCTGAAAAAATTCTTCTTTGTGGAGCAAAATCTTTTTCAGAATTTAAAGAAAAATTGCGTGTTTATGAAACTGCTCTTAATACAATAAACTTAAATCAACGAAATTCAGTTAATTATAAACAAACATATGATAGTCGAAAACGCAGTACTGGTCACACACAACCAGCTTTCACTCGCGAATCCAAATTTAATATTGGTCCGGTATCTCAAAATAAATTACGTTGTTTCAATTGTAACGATATCGGTCACTTATCTAAATTTTGTCCTAACCGTTCTCGTGGCCCTAGGTGCCTTGCATGTGGTCTTTATGGACACAAGTCTACCGATTGCCGGCGAACCGCTGCAAATGACGGACCTCCTTCTAGAGATAGAGTTAACACTGTACATGAATCGCATGCTTCTCATATGTGTAAACAAGTTAAAATTAGTGGTAATGAATTAACTGGTTTGGTTGATACTGGTAGTCAGTTAACCCTTTTGAAACATTCTGCATGGATAAAAATAGGTTCCCCACCGTTGTCAAAAATTAATAAATCCTTAACTGGTTTTGGCTTTGCGCGTATACATGTCATCGGTACTTTTAATTCTTTTATTACTATAGACGATCAAGAGTTTTCAGCAATTATTTCAGTTGTGCCCGACGTGTCCACATTTTATGACCTTATAATTGGATGTGACGTCATCCAACAAGCTAACATTAGCATTTCACCCACCGGTGTTACTTTTTCTAGTTTTTCACAACAAAATGAGTGTACCGCAGATCCAAATTTTATCATGACGATCACTGACGATAGTCCCAAATTTGATATTGGCCCTAATGTTTCACGACATATTCGTAACGACATTAACAAACTGTTGTCGACCTATAAACCTAATAAAATCAAAACTGCGAACATTGAGCTTAACATCACTTTAACTGACGATACACCTATTTTTCACTCACCCCGACGTCTACCCTTTACCGAACGAGACATTGTAGACGCACAAGTCTCTGAATGGCTTAATGATGGTATTATCGAACCAGTGTCCTCCCCATATGCCAGCCAAGTGGTAGTCGTTCGAAAAAAAGATGGTAAACACAGAGTTTGCATCGATTACAGGAAGCTCAATCGTAAGTTAGTTAAAGATCACTACCCCCTCCCCCTAATTGATGATATTTTAGATCGACTTCAACATGCCAAAATTTTTAGTACGATAGACCTACGTAATGGATTTTTTCATGTACCCGTAAACAAACAGAGCCGCCCTTTCACTAGTTTTGTAACCCATAACGGTCAATTTCAATTCCGCTACATGCCTTTCGGACTTAGCTCCTGCCCTTCAGTGTTCATGAGATATATAAACGCTGTTTTTAGAGACCTGATTGCTGCCGGCATAGTACTCCCTTATATGGATGATCTTGTAATTCCCGCGAGTAACGAACTTGAGGCCATAGAACGTCTAAAAACTGTTCTTCAAACAGCAAGCGAGTACGGACTCGACATAAATTTTAACAAATGCCAATTTTTACATACCAAAATAGATTTCCTCGGTCACATAATAGAAAATGGTAAACTTTTGCCATCTCCTTCCAAAACTAAAGCTGTTTTAAATTACCCAGATCTGAAAAATGTTAAAGACGTCCGTAGATTCCTTGGACTTACAGGATATTTTAGGAAATTTATTCCTCATTTTTCTACCATTGCAAAACCCTTAAGTGATCTTCTGCGCAAGGACACCCCTTTTCAATTTCAAAATGAACAAAGAGCCGCATTTCAAAAGTTAAAATATTTACTTTCCCAAGAACCATTTCTCAATATTTTTAATCAAAATTCCCCTATTGAGGTACATACAGACGCATCTATAGATGGCTTGGGGGCAGTCCTGTTGCAGAAAAACATCAATGATAATCAATTACACCCTGTCTTTTTTTTTCGAAGAAAACATCTGATAACGAAAGAAAATACACTAGCTTTGAACTTGAAGTTCTGGCTGTGGTAGAAGGCCTCAAAAAGTTTAGAGTCTACCTCCTAGGAACTAATTTCAAAATTATCACAGACTGTGACGCGTTCGTCAAGGCACTTAATAAAAAAGAAAGAAATTCCCGCATTGCACGATGGGCTCTGTACCTTCAAGAATTTCACTATAATATTGAGCATCGCACAGGTTCCCGCATGGCGCATGTGGACGCTCTAAGTCGAGCTCCACAATGTTTCATGATCTAAGATAGCCTTCATCTAAAACTTTTGAATGCTCAGCAATCTGATGAAAAAGTTCACGCATTAAAAACGCTTTTGCAGTCCACACCCCACGATAATTACATTATAAAAAACAACCTTCTTTATAAAACAGTGAACGGTGTCGATTTACTCGTCGTCCCTACACACTTGCAGAGTAGCATAATTAAAGAAGCACACGAGTGTGGACATTTTGCAGCACTCCGTACCCAAGAGCTAATAAACAAAGATTTTTATATACCTCATCTCAAAGACAAAATCGAAAGTTGCATCAAAAATTGTGTAAAGTGCATACTCTATAATAGAAAACGAGGTAAACAAGATGGTTTCCTCCACCCAATTGATAAAGACGATGCACCCCTGCACACATACCATGTTGATCACCTTGGTCCCCTAGCTACTACATCAAAGAAATACAAACATATTATGGTTGTTGTAGATGCGTTTTCCAAGTTTACCTGGCTGTACCCCACAAAATCTACAGACGCCGCAGAAGTTATCAGCCGACTAGAAAGCCAACGATCCATCTTCGGTAACCCCGCCAGAATCATAACAGATCGAGGTCCAGAATTCACTTCCACTGCATTTAAAGACTATTGCCACGACCAAAATATTACTCACATACCAATTACAGCAGGTTTACCAAGATCAAATGGTCAAGTTGAAAATAAAAATTCTACTATCATCGCAGTCTTATCCAAACTATCATCCGACAACCCCGAAAAGTGGTTTTCCCATGTGCCTGCTCTCCAACAAATCCTCAACTCGACATTTCAAAGAAGCATAAAGACGACACCATTTGAATTACTATTCGGTACCAAGATGAAAAATAAAGATGACATCAAGATCCTGGAGCTTCTCAACGACGAATCTACAAACACATTCCAGAGGCAACGTGAGGAGCAGCGTATCGACGCGAAAAAGCAGATTCGAATAGTGCAAGAAGAAAATCGCAGGCAGTATAACCTTCGAAGACGACCAGCTGCTAAATTCAAACTCAACGATTTAGTCGCAGTTAAACGTACCCAGTTCGGGCCTGGTCTGAAACTAAAACAGAAATTTTTAGGTCCATATAAGATAACCAAAATAAAACCAAACGACACATATGACGTCGTCAAGTGCGAATTCGTAGAAGGCCCATTCAAGACCAGCACATGCGCTGAATTCCTGAAACCTTGGACCGACACTTTTGAAACACTTACTTGACATATTTCTTCAGGACTTTTTATTTTTTTTTTAAACCTAATTGACATAGTTCTTCAAGACTTTCTATTTATTTTTTTTTAAGAACTCTTCCTTGGACATTTTTGTGTGCAAAATTAAACTTTTTTTTTTTTTTTCTCAATCATACGTTGAACTTCAACTCATTTTAACGAACTATTTTTTTTTCATGAACAATTTTTTTTTCCATGAACATTCTTCAATACCTGATTTTTTTTTTTGGTGAAAATTATCTACCTATTTTTTTTTCTACTTGTCTGTATGTATATTAACATCTTATCTTATTTTATTTTAGTATTTTGATGATATGATTCAGGTTTTGAGTGTAATATTTACACTATTTCCATTTGGTAATGTATACATTTTTTTTTTTTTTATTAATGCAGCTATATTATTACTGTATCTATAATTCTATTATGTAGTGTTGTATATTGTTTATTTTTTTTATTTCTTTTGTTTTTGTATAATTTATTTATTTATTTATTTATTTATTTATTTATTTTTTGTTTAATAACCTTCAGGCGAGGCCGCCTGCTTGGTCATGATGGCCGATATGGGAAATTATATTTCCCGGCTATCATCTCCACTGTGTGATGTCACTGTATACGTACCTATCACGTGTCATCACGTCACCGTTTGTATCATCCTTTTTCAATGCGTGCGCACCTAACGCGCGCCAGTTAGTTTAGTTATGGAGTTGACGTTGAGCTGTTATGTGAGAGACAGACGGTCTTCTCCGCTCGTAAAATATGTATATGTTAGTGTTTCTGTAATGTCCCTTTTCTTTATTTAATAAATGTTGTAATGTTATACTGGTCTGTAGCCGTTTCCCTATATTATTTACCCTTACATATTCCCTATGCATATATTTGTTTTGTACATTAAAAAATATTTGGCCAGAACCCATTTAATTACACACTTTAGCTGATTTTACTATTGCAAAAAATAATTTTTCAAGAAAATGTGTAAATTCGTTCCCCTATATCTTCTAAACTATTGATAATACAAACAAAATTTACTATACATTTTTGTAAGAAATTTTACGTAGATTAATTTTGTAATTAACATTTTTTCTCTAAATGCGATAGCTTTTAAGATATTTAATAAAAACTGAAAAGTGCTCTCCTTAAATGCCCCCAGCCCCTCCGCTCACCCACCACGGGCTAGGACTTTAGTATATTGTTCAGGTCCCTCTTCGCTATGAGAATGCATAATTTCAAAACGACACGATTTTTTTAAGTTGATTTCTTTAGAAATGGACCTATTGCAATCACTTTGTTTATCTGTCTATCTATCTATCTATATATATATATATATAATGAAAATTTTGTCATCACGATAACTCCCGAAATAGTACTGCAAATCGAACCAAATTTGGACAGTGAACTAATCTTATAAATATCTTGGATGAGTTCGTTAACCAAGTTGCTCCGACTTTTTGTTTTCAAGTGGCAGCCACTTGAAAATTTCAAACCGACATCGTAAAGAGCATATTTAAAGCAAGATTTGTTTGAATTTTGATGAAAATACAGGCCACATAAGGGTCTCAATAAGTTTATTAATGAAGTTTATCCGCCATTTTTAATAAAGTGGCAGATATTTTAAGTTAAGCGGGACCGCTTGAAATCAGGCTACCACTTGAAAATTTAAAATCACTATAACTTCCGAAATAATACTCCAAATCGAACCAAATTTAGACACTGCCTTAACTTATCTTATAAATATCTTAGATGAGTTTATTAACCAAGTTGCCCCGCCATTTTTTTTTCAAGTTGAGACCACTTGAAAATTTCAAATTCAAATTGTAAAAAGCGTATTCCGAATTTGTTTGTAATTTGATGTAAATATAGACCACATAAGGGTCTCAATGATGTTTATTAATGAAATTTATCCGTCATTTTTAATAAAGTGGTAGATATCTTAAGTTAATCGAGGCCACTTGAAAATTTAAAATCACAATAACTTCTGAAATAATACTCCAAATCGAACCAAATTTGGACAGTGTTTTAACTTATCCTATAAATAACTTAGATGAATTTGTTAACCAAGTTGCTCCGACATTTTGTTTTAAGTGGATTTCAAATTCAAATTGTAAAAAACATATTCCGATTTTTTTTTTTTTTTTTGATGTATACATAGGTTATACAAGTGACTCAAATAACTTTATTAATGAACTTTATCCGCCATTTTAAATAAAGTGGCGGATATCTTAAGTTAAGCGGGACCACTTGAAAATTTAAAACCATGATAACTTCCGAAATAATACTCCAAATGGAACCAAATTTGAACAGTGTCTTAACTTATCTTATAAATATCTTAGATAAGTTTGTTAACCAAGTTGCTCCACCATTTTGTTTTCAAGTAGAGACCACTTGAAAATTTCAAATTTAAATTGTAAAAAGCCTATTCTGAAATTGTTTGAATTTTGATGTAAATACAGACCACGTAAGGATCTCAATGAAGTTTATTAATAAACTATATCCGCTATTTTTATAGAGTGACAGATATCTTAAGTTAAGCGGGGCCACTTGAAATCAGGCTCCCACTTGAAAATTTAAAATAACGATAATTTCTGAAATAGTACACCAAATCGAACCAAATTTGGACAGTGATATTATCTTATAATTATCTTGAATGTTTTCACTGGGCAACTTGTCCCGACATCTTGTTTCTAAGTTCCAGCCACTTAAAATCACACTGCCACTTGAAAATATGCCGTCACGATAACTTTTAAATACTAAACTGATTCAAATAAAAGTTGGATAGTGAACCTATGGTTCAAATATCTAGGATAAGTTCACTTGGTGATTTCATCCGCAATTTTATTTCCAAGTGACGGCCACTTGAAATTTTGTCATTATGGTAACTTTAGTAATACAGAATCAATTCGCATCAAATTTGGGTAGTGGATTTATCATTCAAATATCTCAGATAAGTTCGCTGGGCACCTGACTCCACTTTTTTTTTACAAGTGGTGCCACCTGAAAATTTCTTATGACGATGATTTTTGAAATAGTGATTTAATTTAAATTAGAACTGAACAATGAACTTATCATACAAATATGCTGGATGATTTCGATGGGCAAGTTGTTTTGCCATTTTGTTTCCAAGTCGCAGCCATTTAGACTGCCACTTGAAAATTTGCCATAATAATAACTTTTGAAACACGGCACTGATTTAAACCACAGTTGGACAGTGAACCTATGCTTCAAATATCTTGGATGTGTTTGCTGGGCAACTTGTTCCACTGTATTGTTTCTAAGTGGCGGCCACTTGAAAATTTGTTATTACGGTAACTTTAGAAATACTCAATTCAAATCAAAGTTGAAAATCGGATTTATCATTCAAACAACAAAAATCTAGAAAATTCACGTAACTCGTGAACCAATCACGTTATTGCGTCCATCTTTGGTATATCGATAATAAGTATTTTCTCGCCAAAAGTCGCCAAAAAAGTCGCCACAGGGGAAAAGTCGCCAAATTTGGCGCCAAATCCATTACCTGCGTTACTGGATCTTTTTAATGTGTTTTTAAGGAAAAGTTAGGCTATTTTAATGCTAAAATAAACTAGAAATGCAGAAAACTAACATTTTATGAACTTACTAAGCCTCTTTGAAAGAATTTCTACAAAAAAAAAAATAATAATAATAATAATAATAATAATAATAATAATTTGCAACGATATGTTAGATGAGCAACTTTCTCTGCCATTTTGATCGAAGTGTTTGAAACTTAATTTTTCAACACGATGACTTTTGAGATTTTGAATTAATTCGAACTATATGCGAACAGAAGACTTATCTCACAAATACATTTCATATATTTGTCAACTTAACCCGCCATTTTGTTTCCATGCGCCGGCCACTTGAAAATATTAAATTCACATAAAAATGTATTTATGAACCGATTTACTTAAAACTCCATATGTGCAAAGCCTACATCAATATTTGTACCAAGTGCATTAATAATTTGTAGCCGCCACTTTGAAACATAATGACGGCTACTTGAAAAGGAAAAAGAAATCAACCTACCCTTCCGAATAAGCCGGAAGGACTTGTTTTAATGTTGATTGGTTTTGGGTCTTCGTTATCTGGATTTTTACTCAAACCGCCACTTGCGCCTACTAGCCTTAAAAATACTTGAAACTTAGAAAACATAGTGTATTATCCTTGCATATTTCCTATGTATATATTTGTTTTGTACATTAGAAAATATTTGACAAGAACCCTTTTAATTGCACACTTTAGTTGATTTTACTATTGCAAAAAAGAATTTTTCAAGAAAATGTGTTATTTCATCCCCCTATATCTTCTTAACTATTGATCATACAAACAAAATGTAATATATATTTTTGTAGGAAATTGTACATAGATTAATTTTGTAATCGACATTTTTTTCTCTAAATGTGATAGTGTTTAAGACATTTAATAAAAACTGAAAAGTGCCCCCTTTAAATGCCCCCCTGCCCCCCGCTCACCCCACACGGACGGGGACTTTTAGTATATTGTTTAGGACCCTCTCGGCTATGAGTATGCAAAATTTCAAAACTACACAATTTTTTTTTCTATTTCTACTATTTTGACTGGACTATTAATGAGGTCACGTGTTTTGGTACTGCGATAAAAAATTGCAGTTTTGAAAAGGCTTCAGTTTTTCAATGTCGCACACTAAACTTGGTATACAGACCAAACATCACAAGACAGCCTTGCAGTTCAAATTTCATCGATTTTGCAAAAAAAGTACATTTTAATTGGAAATTAAATTTTATTCTAATACGCGTATTTTAAATTCTAATTATGATTAAATTAATTTTAATACATCATTCGAAAAATATTTAAAAGTTCTTTTATATTATCGAAAGTTTTCACCAGATTTACACGTTTTGAGGTGTCCTGATTACGTTTTCTTTTGCATCTCAGCTAATTGAGTTAGACCGTTCAAAATTGGTATATGTAGGTTAATTAAGAAGGGCTGAAAGGGTGGGGATGAAATAGGTGTGCACCGCGCGCGTATCCCCTAACTTGTGCGCGCGCAGCACGCATGGGACTGCACTGCCGATGGCAGTGAGGACCCAGTCCGACTTTTTAACCGATGAGAAAAGATTTTTTTTTTTTTTCTTTTCTTAGGAATAAAAATTCGATTTGAGAAGGAATATGTGCACGCACCGCGCGTATACCTTCACACGTGCAGGCGCAGCGCGCATGGGTCTGCGCTGCCGAAGGCAGTGGGGACCCGGTGTGAGTTTTTACCCGATCAGAAATGATTTTTTTTAGGGGAAACGAAGGGTCAGGGAAGGTATACGCGCACGCAGCGCGTATAACCGTTAACTTTACCGCGCGCAGCTCGCACGGGACTGCGCTGCCGAAGGCAGTGGGGACCCGGGGCGACTTTTTACCCGATCAGAAATGATTTCTTCTTTTTAATTTCTTTTCTTAACCCTTTCACGCCCAAGGGAAATATTTTTCCCTTCTACAAAAATCGTTATCGATTGTTCAATTATTATTGAATCGATATTTTTTTTACTGAATGTCAAAATAAAACGTATGTCCAAGGCAGCAAATGTGTTTCTGAACGAATAAAAAAAAAAACGTATAGAAAATAGGACACATAATAAATGTGTTATGTGCAATGTCCACTTGTGCTTCACAAGTAAACGAAATTGTTTCGTAGAATACCATAACTAGCTATTTATTTTACTTTTCTGATAATTTTTATATTACAAAGCAATAAATTTGTATTACAAAGCAATAAATAAAATACCGATATAATAAACCTAACTCTTCGTTTATTTACTTTTATGGTCCATAGGGAAAATATTTCCCATGAAATTATAGGAAACCTATACACCCTGCTATGTTTTTCTGGTGATATTCTCTTACTTTACACCCACAATAGCTAAAATATTGTGTTGTATTGGTATATTTAGTCGTGGAAATCTTATGGTCCTGAAAGGGTTAAGACTAAAAGTTACCGTTAGTGATTCCTTAATAATAGTGATTCATTTGAAAGTACTGACCCGCTAGTCTCCTTATATTATTAAAATCTGTGCGCATCTGTCTGTCTGTCTTTCTGTAAAAAATGCCTTGTGCGCGCTAAAGCTCCGGCGCTAATGGTCGCAACGGCTCGAAACCGGTGTCGACAGACGCAGAATTTCTTCAGCTCGACATCGCAATAATTCGCTAAGCGATGCGACCCTAATTAGCGGAGATATTAATTAAAACGTTGAGCTATGTCGATCGAAAAATGACTAAGAATTTACAGCTATTTGCTTAAAAAGAGACATTCTTACGGAAAAAGTGGAAAATAAATTAGAAATATCTGTTGTATCGTTACAAATAAGATATCAAATGAAAGGGCCGATTTTTCTCAATCCGATGGTTTAAACGGCTTATCGATCGGGCAATTAGATTCTTTTAAATTAACTAAATTTAAAAAAAATGGTGGCAACAAATCAAAAGAATTTTAATATCGCAGACGATCGTCTACAGTCTTGAACGGAAAGAGAAACATCTGGTATTTAATGAGGTCACGTGTTTTGGTACTGCGATTAAAAATTGCAATTTTGAAATTTTAAATGTCGTACACAAAACTTGGTATGCAGCCCTAACATCACAAGACAGGCTTGCAGTCCAAATTTCATCGAGTTTCGAAAAAATTTACATTATAATTGGAAATTAAATTTTATTCTAATACGCGTATTTTAAATTCTAATTATGATTAACTTATTTTTAATACATCATTCGAAAGATATTTTAAAGTTCTTTTATATTATCGCAAGTGGAATTCGAGATTTCACCTGATTTACACGTTTTGAGGTGTCCTGAATCGGTTTTCTTTTGTATCTCAGCTAATAATTAAAATAATTTCATAAGTAATACATCATTAGAAAGCTTTGTTGATTTGGAATCGAACAGTAGATTACAGAAATTTCTACTGCCAGATGGCGCTGTAATATTTTAAAATTTCAATATTTATAATTCTAATTATGATTAAATTATTTTTAATACATCATTCGAAAGATATTTTAAAGTTCTCTTATATTATCGAAAGTTTTCACCAGATTTACACGTTTTGAGGTGTCCTGATTAGGTTTTTATTGCATCTCAGCTAATTGAGTTAGACCGTTCAAAATTGGTATATGTAAGTTAATTAGAAGGGGCTGAAAGGGTGGGGAAGAAATAGGCGTGCACCGCGCGCGTCGCGCAGCTTGTGTATCCCTTAAGTTGTGAGCGAGCAGCGAGCACGGGACTGCGCTGCCGAAAGCAGTGGAGACCCGGGCCGACTTTTTAACCGATGAGAAATGATTTTCTTTATTTTCTTTTCTTAATAATAAAAATTTGATTTGAGAAGGAATATGTGCGAGCAGCGCGCGTGGGTCTGCGCTGCCGAAGGCAGTGGGGACCCGGTGTAAATTTTTAAACGATCACAAATGATTTTTGTTTAGGGGGCACGAAGGGTCAGGGAAGGTATACGCGCGCGCAGCGCGTGTATCCCTTAACCTGTGCGCGCGATGCGCGCATGGGACTGCTCTGCCGAAGGCAGTGGGGACCCGGGGCGACTTTTTACCCGATCAGAAATGATTTTTTTTTTCTTTTCTTAAGACTAAAAGTTATTGTTAGTGATTCATTAATTATAGTGATTCATTTGAAAATACTGACCCGCCAGCGGGCGAAGCCCTCTAGTCCCTTATATTATTAAAATCGGTGCGCATTGTCTTTCTGTGAGAAATGCCTTGTGCGCGCTAAAGCTCCGGCGCTAATGGTCGCAGCGCCTCGAAACAAGTATCGACAGACGCAGAATTTCTTCATCTCGGCGTCTAAATAATTCGCTAAGCGGTGCGACCCTTATTAGCGGAGATATTAATTAAAACGTCGACTTATGTCAATCGAAAAATGACCGACTGTCTGTCTGTGTGTCTGTGAGAAATGCCCTTTGTGCGCGCTAAAGCTCCGGCGCTAATGGCCGCAGCGCCTCGAAACCAGTATCGACAGACGCAGAATTTCTTCATCTCGACGTCTAAATAATTCCCTAAGCGATGCGACCCTAATTAGCGGAGATATGAATTAAAACGTCGACCTATGTCAATCGAAAAATGACCGAGAATTCATGGCTAATTGCTTAAAAAGAGAAATCCTTAAGAAAAAAGTGGAAAATAAATTAGAAATATCAGTCGTATCGTTACAAATAAGGTATCAAATGAAAGGGCTGATTTTTCTTAATCCGATGGTTTAAACGGTTTATCGCTCGGACAATTAGATTTTTTTAAATTAACTAAACTAAAAAAAATGGTGGAAACAAATCACAAGAATTTTAACTTGGTTGACGATCGTCTACAGTCTTGAACGGAAAGAAAAAGATCTGGTATTTAATGAGGTCACGTTTTTCGTACTGGGAATAAAAATTGCAAATTTCAATATTCTTCAATTTTCCTTTGTCGCACAAAAGACTTGCTATGCAGAGTTTTCAGCACACGACGAAGTTGCCGCTCAAATTTCATCGATTTCGGAGAATAAATAAAAAACTTACATTTTAATTGCAAATTAAATTTTAATCTAATACGCATATTTCAAATTCTAATTACGATTAAATTATTTTTAATACATCATTCGAAAGACATTTTGAAGTATTTTTATATTATCGAAAATGGGATTCGAGATTTCCCCGATTTACACGTTTTGAGGCGTCCGGAATCGGATTTCTTTTGTATCTCAGCTATTAATTAAAATAATTCCATAAGTAATACATCATTTGAAAGCTTTGTTGATTTGGAATCGAACAGTAGATTACAGAAAATTCCACCGCCAGATGGCACTGTAATATTTTAAATTTTCAATATTTCAAATTCTAATTCTAATTAAATTATTTTTAATACATCATTCGAAAGATATTTTAAACTACTTTTATATTATCGAAAGTGGAATTCGAGATTTCACCTTATTTACACGTTTTAAGGTAACCTGATTAGGCTTTCTTTTTCATCTCAGATAATTGTGTTAGACCGTTCAAAATTGGTATACGTAGGTTAATTAGGAGGGGCTGGAAGGGTGGAGAAGAAATAGGCGTGTGCCGCGCGCGTACAGCGCACACGGGACTGCGCTGCCGAAGGCAGTGGGGACCCGGTCCGATTTTTTACCCGATGAGAAATGAATTTTTAATTTTCTTTTCTTGAGAATAAAAGTTTGAGTTGAGAAGGAATATGTGCGCGCAGCGCACGTATATCTTCACACGTGCGCGCGCATGGTTTTGCGCTGCCGAAAGCAGTGGGGACCCGGTGTAAGTTTTTACCCGATCAGAAATGATTGTTTTTTTTTTTTTTTTTTTTTTTTTTTTATGGGGCACGAAGGGTCAGTGAAGGAAAACTTGTGCGCACGCAGCGCGCACGGGATTGCGCTGCCGAAGGCAGTGGGGACCCGGCGTGACTTTTTACACGATCAGAAATGATTTTTTTTTTTTTAATTTCTTTTCTTAAGAATAAAAGTTACTGTTAGTGATTCATTTAAAAATACTGACCCGCTAGCGGGCGAAGCTCGCTAGTCTATATTAATAAAATCAGACTTTTGTCTGTAAATTTGTCAGAATCAAAACGTTTTGCGATATCTTCACGTTTCACACACCATGAAAGCCGAAAATGATTTCAGAAAATTTTGCTTGTGTGTATGTGTGTCATGGTGTCCGCATGTCTGTCCAATATTTTTGTCCGGGCATCACTTGAGAACGGCTGGACGTAAATTCAACGGCGTTTGGCAGGAATTTAGGACTGTATCCAACTTAAAATGATATCTATCTACTTTACAGAAATTCCCCCGCGTTCCCCCCTGGGAGGGGCAAAGGACAAAAACATGTTTATCAGGGCATCACTTGAGAACGGCTGGACGGAATTCAACGGCGCTTGGCAGAAACTTAGAACTTTAACCAATTTAAAATTATATTTTTCAATATTTTCGAAATTCCCCTCCATTCTCCCCTTGGGGGGCAAAGGTCAAGAACACGTTTATAAGCATAACTCGGCTCCAAATTCTTTCACAGTAAAGAAATTGCACATGGGGAGACTAGACTTGAGTACAAATAAAACACTATCTGCGATTTTGGAATTTTCGATTTTTAAACGGAGAGGAGGGGGGGGGGATTGATTTTTGGTGGGAAATTTCGCAAATTCCGGAGGCCCGATTTTTGTCCGGGCATCACTTGAGAACGGCTGGACGGAATTCAATGGTGCGTGGCAGAAACATAGATCTTTACTCAACTTAAAATTATGTCTATGAAGATTTTCAAAATTCCCCTCCTTTCCCTCATTGGGGAGGGGAGGGGTTCAAAAGGGAAAAACACGTTTGTCAGCATAACTTGCCTCCAAATTACTTCACAGCAAAGAAATTCCACATAAGGAGACTAGACATGGGTGCAAATAAAATGCTATTTGATTTGGGAATTTTCGATTTTTAAGAATAAGAATTGGGAAAATATCGATTTTTGGAGGGAAACTTCGCAAATTCCGGATATTTGAGTAGAACTCTAGTGAAAATGGCACAAAGATTTTGAAAAAAGCTATGCGACTTTCTTAGGATATTTATAAAAACACATATTTTGTGTTTTGTGATATTTTTTTTTGAGGGGGGGGGGGTTACGAGGGGGCAAAATCGAGACACCCCTTTTAGAGCTAAATTTGTCTTGAGAAATCTATGGGAGCTGCGGTCACAAATTTGGGTGCTTGGATTGTTTATATGTATCTGACACCTAAAGTAAAGAGATTTGTCGAAATTACCCTTCTTCCCCCCCCCTTGGGGGTACAGAAGGTATAATCCCCTTTGTAAACATAGCTCGGCTCCAAATTACTTCAAAGTGAATAAAATTTCACATGGGGAGACTACACATGAATACAAATAAAACTTATCTACGATTCAGGAAATTTCCATTTTTAAGGGGAGGGAGGAGAAAAATCGATTTTGGCGGGAAATTTAGCAAATTCCGGATTTTTGAGTAAAACTCTACCAAAAATGTATCAAAGATGTTGAAAACAGCCATCCGTCTTTTTTAGGTTATTTCTAAAACACGTTTTTTTTTTTTTTTTTTTTTTTTTTTGTATCACTCATTTTTGTATCTGTCATCTGTGGTGGAGTGGGTATGTGTTACGAAAAGCAAAATCAAGACACCCCTTTTAGCGCTAAATTTATCCTGGGAAATTTATGAGAGCTGCAGACACAAATTTTGGTGCTTGGATTGTTATATGTATCCGACTTCTAAACTGACGGGAATTATCGAATTTTCCCCCCTTTCCCCCTGGGGGTAGGAAGAAAAAAAACGTTTGTAAGCATAACTCAGCCTCAAATTACTTCACGGGAAAGAAATTGCACATGAGGAGACTAGACATGAGTATAAAATATAAATTAAATATTATCTGCGATTTTGGAATTTTCGATTCTTACAAGAGAGAGAGGAAAAATCGTTTTTCGGGAGAAAATTTCAGAAATTCCGGATTTTTGAATAGAACTCTAATAAAAATGGTACAAAGTTATTGAAAACAGCCATATGTGTCTTCTTTAGAATAATTCTGGAAACACATTTTCATTTTTTTTTTTTTCTTCTGGGATTTTCGATGTTTTTCTTTTGGATGTAGGAGGGGAGGGGGGGTGGGGGGGTAAGAAGGAGCAAATCCGAAACTCCCATCTTAGCTCTAAATTTGTCTTGGGAAATCTATGGAATCTGTGGTCACGAAATTCGGTGCGTAAATTGTTTGTATGTATCCGACACTTATTGTAACGGGCTTTTACGAAATTCGAAATTCCCCTTCCCGGGGTCGGAGGGCAATAAACATGTGTAAAAAATGTTTTCCCGTTTGAATTCGTTTTAAATTGTCTTAGAATGACGAATTTTGGTGTGTGGATATTGATTAAGTTTACGCATTATGTACATTGGTGGGATTATGCAAAATTTTGAACTTACCCGCTGAGGAAGGGGAAGTAAGAAGTGGGTAAGTTTCTGTCAAAGGCAGTGGGGACCCAGACTCCTCATGTTGCGAGCGAGAAAAACCTCTACCGATCACAGCGAGAACTTAGGTTATTAATAAAGATATGGGATTTTGACAACTCACTTAAGTATAATGTCCAGCGAAGAGGGCAAAGCCAGCTAGTATTTACCATAATCGTAAACAATTATATTCTTTGTGTACCTGTAAAAAAACTAAAAACGCTAGATTCACCAAAATTTATACAGTTCGTGTGACAGTGACTCGTAACATGCTTATAAATTTTCATCTCAAATGAATAAAGCGTTTAGGCACTATTGCACTTTACAAAATTTGGACCCATAGATCATAATGATAAATAATTTTCTTTTGTATCCCTGTAAATATATATATATATATATATAAGTGAAAATATAATTCACCAAAATATAATTCACCAAAATGAATAGGGTTCATACTATGGGGACCAATAACATATGTACCAAATTTCAGCTCAATTGAGCAAAGCGTTTAGACGCTATCGTGTTCACTATCATACATACACACACACGTACATACACGCATACATCATCGCAAAAAATAGTAAATATGAATTTAGGAGACCTTAAAACGTGTAGAAACACCAAAATCTGAAACTTGGATTTTTGACATGATTACAAAACTTTCCTCACTACAATGTTTGGAAAGTAAAAATGTAACAATCACATTTTATAAGAGATTGAATATGTGTCATAATTTTTTCCAAAGGAAATAAGACTGACAGAGAGAAAAAATGTTTTTAAATTATGTAAGCATGTAATCATATTTGAATAAAATTTACTGTGTCAAGTTACACTTTCTGGTGTTAGTAACATGAGGAAATAAATATTTACTAGCTTCCCAACTTGTAAATTAAAATTATTATTTAATTATATCTATATTAATAAAATCAGATTTTTATCCGTAAATTTGTCAGAATCAAAAATTTTTGCGATATCTTCACGTTTCACACACCATGAAAGCCAAAAATGACTTCAGAAAATTTTGTCTGTGTGTCATGGTGTCTGTATGTCTGTAACGCTATTTTGTCCAGGTATCACTTGAGAACGGCTGTACGGAATTCAACGGCGCTTGGCAGAAATTTAGATCTTTACCCAACTTAAAATTATATCTATCAATATTTTCGAAATTCCCCTTCGTTTAAACTGGAGGGACAAATGTCAAAAACACGTTTGTAAGCATAACTCGGCTCCAAATTGTAAAGAAATTGCACATAGGGAGATTAGACATGAGTATTTTTTTTTTTTTTTTTTTTTTTTTTTGGGGGGGGGGGGGGAGGTTACGAGGGAGCAAAATCGAGACTCCCCTTTTAGCGCTAAATTTGTCCTGAGAAATCTATGAAAGCTGCGGTCACAAATTTTGGTGCTTGGATTGTTTATATGAATCTGACACCTAAAGTAAAGGAATTTATCGAAATTACCCCTGTCCCCCCCCCCTCTTGGGTTGACAGAAGGTATAATCTCCTTTGTAAGCATAACTCGGCTCCAAATTATTTTACAGTGAAGAAATTGCACATGAGGAGACTACACATGAGTATAAATAAAACATTATCTGCGATTTAGGATATTTCGATTTTTAAGTGGAAGGATGGGGAAAATCGATTTTTGGCGGGAAATTTTGCAACTTCTAGATTTCTGAGTCTAGAAGAAATCTAGAAGTCTACTTCTACTACTTCTAGCCTACTTCTCTCCTAAAATGAAACAAAGAAGTTAAAAACAGCGATGCGTCCTCTTAAGATATTTCCAAAGCACATTTTTGGTTTTGTGTGATCAGCCATTTTTTTTATGGGGGGGGGGAGGGGGATGTGTTACGAAGGGTAAATTCGAGATACCCCTTTCAGTGCTAAATTTGTTCGGGGAAATTTATGAGAGCTGCGGTCACAAAGTTTGGTGCTTGTATTTTTTATATGTATCCGACATCTAAAGTAACGGGATTTATCGAAATCCCCCCCACACACACTTTCCCTGGGGGCAGGAAGCATTAAAAGTTTCTAAGCATAACTCGGCCCTAAATTACTTCCGGTGAAGAAATTGCACATGAGGAAACCAGACTTGAATATAAATAAAATATTATATACACTATTGCAACTCTTGATTCTTAAAGGATGGAGAGGAAAATTTGTTTTTCGGAAAGAAATTTCAGAAATTCCAGATTTTTTAGTACATCTCTACTAAAAATTGTACAAAGGTACTGTAAACAGCCATTTGTCTTCTTTAGGATATTTTCAAAGCACATTTTCGTTTTTATGTGATGTTCGATTTTTTTTTTTTTTTTTTGAAGGAGGGGGGGGGGGGTTACGATGGAGCAAATTTGAGACCTCCCCCCCTTTCCCTTTTAGCCCTAAATTTGTCTTGGGAAATTTATGGGATCTGCTTTCACGAAATTTGGTGCGTAAATTGTTTATATATCTCCAGCACTTATTGTAACGGGATTTTACGAAATTCCCCCTTTACCCACTTGGGGTCGGGGGATAATAAACACGTATAAAAACACGTTTTCCGTTTGAATGCGCATTAAATTATCTTAGAATGGCGAATTTTGGTGTGTGGATGTTGATTAAGTGTACGCATTATGCACTTCGGTGGGATTTTGCAAAACTTCGAACTTATCCACTGGGGAAGGGGAAGTAAGAAGCGGGTACGTTGCTGCCAAAGGCAGAAGGGACCCGGACTCCTCACGTTGCAAGCGAGAAAGCCTCTACCGAACGCATCAGGTGCTTAGATTATTAATAATGATATGGGATTTTGACAACTCATTTGATTATAATGCGCAGCAAAGCGGGCAAAGCCTGCTAGTTTTCTAATAAAACTAATTTTTTCATGAATCTTGGACGGTTTCAATTATGTTTAATTAAAAAGTACAATGGTACCAATTAGTTGCTGTGCAGGAGTTTCGCTATGTTATCAAATTACAGAAAAATATAGATATATACATACGAGTTTTCTTTCCTTCCCTTTTGTCTTTGATCCCTTCCGTGGAAGACCAAAATTGGGATGGCATGTCTCCGGACCACCTCTAGGGGAGAGTCCTAGACCATCGCCAATTGCCCATTGCGCAGCACTAGTGCGACGTAAAACCCAGTCATCCAACCAACCCTTTTGTCTTTGTTAAATTTAGTCTTCTGCTTCTTTTATAATAAAATGTAATGAATTAATGTGAAAATCACATGTTTATAATGTATTGAACACGTGTCATAAAGTTGATATGGAATGCTCTCACAAAAAGTAGAGAATGTCTCCTGTTATGGGAATTCTCTGATTATAGGCATATCTTTTAACAGAAAGCAAATATGGTGGATTTGAGTACTGTCAAACTTGTATTGTAACAGTACGCAGTTTTTGCGCTAACACCGAAGTGAATAGACGCATTTGTTTAGTAAATGCAAACATAAATATATATATATCTGAAAAAAAAAGCATATACCTGTATATATATATCTGTATATATATATAAATTACGTGTCACGATGTTTGTCCGGGGTAAACTCCTAAACTAAGGAACCGATTTTAATGAAATTTTGCACACTGTGTGCAGTTTGGTCCAACTTGAGAGATAGGATAGTTTTTATCTCAATTTATTGTCAGAATATTGTTTTATTGCAATTATTTCTTAATTATAGACCTTTATTAAAGTTGCTCCAAAATATCTGTGAGTTCCATTAATTTAATTGTTGCCAAAAAAAAAAAAAAGACGAGTTCATTTTCTTTCGACATAAAAATAAATACATTTAATCAAACGTGAACGTTAAAAAATTATAAAAAGTTAAATTATGCATCTCACGAAAATTGACGTCATAATCAATTTAAAGATTTTATACACATTGATAAAGTACTAATGTAGTTCTATCATAGATATAGTAATATATATAGATCTCTCATCCCCATGTTATCGTACAAAGATTTTTGATGCCGAAAAAAAAAATAAAATAAATAAAAGCTTTGGAAACAGCTATTAAGTGGTATTGAAAAAAAAAAAGAAAGAAAGAAAGAAATATGAATTTGAAACTGTATCTGGAACCTTCCATTCCCCTTTAGCAAATAAATTATTCATAAATTTTATTTGCTAAAATATTAGTATGTATTCCCGTGTGTATTCACTCGGGGAAAGACGGCCATATTTTGGGTAAAAACGTCGTCTTTTCCCAAATGAAAAGGAATAACTTTTTTCTCCCCAATGATCACTCTATTCTATATATGCTATACTATATCTATGAGTTCTATACGCAAGCGAAGTGTGACTCACTGACCGTCTGTGCAGCCAAGAAAAAGATTTCCTATATTAATTGCCCACTGGATTTTTTGTAAGAAATTATTAAAAATCGAGGAAATTTATTTCCCGATTTTAATCCTTATATTTGGGTATCCGCGTTTGTAATGATCGATAGATGGCGCTCTCTGAACTGCAGTTGTTAGTAAATATAATAACCACGTGTATTTATACACGTGGCTTTCTCCGCCATTACATCATGGAAAATCGATTGCATAATATGATGATATGCAGTGGTGTGATAATTTCACCTTAGCCCACCAGAGGGCGAGCATTTCATTACAATCGCGGATAGATATGTATTAGTTATCGCGGGTGTCAGATTGAATTATTTTGCTGTCAAATTGACAAAATTTTAATTTTAAATTTCAAAACTCTGTCGCCCTTGGCTTTTTTTATTATTATTATTATTATTTGGCGATCAAAAGCGTAACACGAAAATATACATGCCAGATGTATGCATTGTACGAAATGTAATATGTATTATTCATTGTACGTATGTATGACATGTAATATGTATTGTACGAAATATTGTTTCATATTATTCATTACTCTTTTAATATAAGTTGTTAAAATAACCATGATTTTTGAAGGGAATTAAATATTTTCGCCAGATAATTTGGCGATATTCTTTTTTTTTTTCGCCAAGGATGACAGAAATGAAATCTATTCCGCTGCAAAATATTAGTATCTTACATCAGATATTTTATTTAGACATTTGAAAACAAATTTGACTTCAAACTATGATAGAATATTTATCATTTTCCTTTTAATTAGTATATTATTAGTATATTAAAATTTAAAAGCATGGTATATAAAAAGTTTTTTTTTTTTTTTTTTTTTATCTTATAATTATTCTTATCTTAATCCTCAATGTTTCCCATCTTTATTAACTTGAATTTACTATTAAAATTTTAACATACTCAAAAACTTCTCATCACTTCGTTAAAATACACTAAACTTTTCCAAAATCTTTTTCTATTTAAAATGATACATGTTGTCCCGTCAGGTTTTATAAATTTCATAAGAAAGAGGATAAAATATTTCTTACCCGACAGGTCTTGTTCTTTTTCGCCGGCTTATTCTAAGTAATCACAAAGTAGTTGAAATGAACACAGCTCAAGTTTCACGACACAAACGTTTAATTAGACGCACTATTTACATTTTATGTACATAATTGTTTCATTAATATCTGCAGCTATCACAATATTTAATATTAGCTGCCAAGCATTTAATATTAGCTGTCGAGCGTCAGAAGAACGCTCTTCCATATCCTTGCGGATTCACAATCCTTCTTTTTTACAACAGTAAAACGAAACTTTTCATCATCAGAAAAAACCATGTTGCCAATCAATAAAACATAAAAATAGGCAGACGATCTCCAGTGGAAGAACAGCCCGCCTCCTAACGGCAAGAATGGGTCATCCTCCCACCTTTGATTCTGGCAATCTTGTACAAAATCAAACTAAAAAAGAGAAAAAAGACATATTAATAAACATTACATCAAGCAAAAATGAAAAGGAACAGAGAGAAAAAAAAAAAAAGGTAAATAAAAGTTCTATCAGTCAATTATAAATTCAGTCTATCTGGAGCTCTAATGGATCTACCCCTCCTGGTAAATCGTTGTTTTTCGTCAGGTATCACAACAGATTTCTTGACATTCTTTGAAACAGTTCTAGACAGTTCAGAGGGATCAGGGCATCTTTTCGGTGTAGGTATCAAAGTTCCATTTGCAGCATACTTTGCACGAAAATCACTAGATTCATCAGAAGAGATCTCTAACGGATAAAGTCTTTGAACTGGGCGTATCAAAAACCCATTTTCTGTCTTGATTTTTGCCACTCGAACTATTCCGTCTTTACCAGGATAAGTTTCCACAACTCTGGCTAATGGCCAGTTGATTCTTTTTTGATTATCATGACCGACGAGAACTATGTCTCCTACAGCAATTTTTTTGTCAGTCTTAGCGATACCCTTTGAATTTTTTAATTGTCCTAGATATTCAATTCTGAATCTTTTCCGTAAATCTTTCTTCAATTTTAGCAAATATCGAAGTCTTCTTTTTAAATTCACATTTTCGAAGTTATCTAGGTCAGGAAGACCAGTTTCTTTAATTCCTTGCAAAAACATGCTCGGAGTCAATGGAATTAAATCATCGGGATCCTCAGAAATAGTAGTTAATGGTCTGGAATTCATCAAACATTCGATATCACATATAAAATATATATAAAGTTCTTCAAAATCTAGAGCTGCTCGTCCTAATACTCTTCTCAAAATTTGCTTTGTACAGCCTATTAAGCGTTCCCACCAGCCACCCCACCATGGTGAAGCTGGGGGGATAAACTTCCATATTATGTTCTGTACTAGGGCTTCCTTCCGTATTTTTGCAAGTATAGGATCAGTAAATAGCTTCGAAGCTCCTGAAAAATTTATGCCTCGATCGCTGTATATTACAGAAGGTCAACCCCTTCTCGCAACAAATCGTCGCAGGGTTTGCAAAAATGCTTCAGAGGATAATGATGTTAATAATTCAAGATGTACCGCTCTGTAAACAGCGCAGGTGTACAGCACAATCCAACATTTTTTACCATTTTTCAAGTACAAAGGTCCGGCTAAATCAACCCCGGTAATTTCAAAGATAGCAGCATCTCTGATCCTGTCTTCCGGCAAGGCGGTGATTTCAGGCTGAACAGAATTTACGGCGAAGCGTTTGCATCTTATACAACGTAAGGTAACTTGCCGTATGGACTTTCTGCACCTGAGAATCCAATATTTTTCTCGGAGATGGTTCATTAATATTTGTACTCCTGCGTGGTTTAATTCGTTATGTTTCCATTCTATCAATTTCTGCACGATGTAATGATTTCCTGGTAAAATGATAGGCAAACGAAAGTCTGTATTATCTTTACTTCTAAGTATAAGAGACTTTACCCTTAGAAGGCCATCTTTGTCAACGGTGGGATGAAGTTTTCGTAAACGATCATCTATTCCTTTAGGAAAGTCTTCCCTTTGAACCATCTTTAACAGGATTAATTCAGCATGTTTAAGTTCTTTATTTGTAAGATCCCCAGAATTTCGTTTAGAATGATTTCGAAGATTCGAGATGAATCTGTATATCCATGCCGTAACTCTTAATAATTTCACGTAAGACGAGTATCTCTCATAAAACTTCTCAGTAGTTTCAGTACTTAGAGCAGAAATGATCGACCTTTTTTTTTCTGAATTGACAATCTGTATTTCGGGTGAGATTTCTTGTCTCGGCCATTGACTCGTTGGTGTCTTCAAAAATTCCGGACCCTCCCACCAAAGGGATTTGAGTAAAGCATCAGCATTGCAACCTCTTGATGGAAGGTCAGCTGGATTTAAGTTACCCGGGACGTATCTCCAGTCGTTGGGATGACTCAAAGATCTTATTTCTCTGGTACGATTCAGCACAAATACTCCCCATGGTTCTTGATTTTTTATCCAGAACAATGCGTTCATGGAGTCAGACCAATAGAAAGTTTGAACTTGGCTGTCACAGAAGTCTCCTTTTATAGAATTCATTAACACCTAAACAAAATGCTAATAATACTAGTCTCGGTATGGAGACTGATTTCAAGGGTGCTACTCGCGCACGAGCTTGAACCAATTGACATCTCACATGAAAATTATTTTCTTCTCTGATATATATACAAGTTGCATAAGCGTGGCTTGATGCATCACAAAACACATGGAATGACACATTTGTATTTAGAGCATGATTTTCTAATATCCTTCTAGGGATTCTAATGCCTTCCAAGCATTTTAATGCATTTTCCCATTTCAGAAATTTTTTCTCGATGTCATCTGGTAGCTTGGCATCCCAGGGCAGTTTCCTACGCCAACATTCTTGCATTATGATCTTTGCAATTAAAGTGACAGGACAGAGAAACCCAATGGGGTCAAAAATCTTACTTGCTAAGGACAGGATAAATCGCTTACTTAGATTTGCAATTTCGCACTCATCAAACTTTAAACTACAGTATAGAGTATCTTCCAGAATATTCCAATTTAAGCCCAAAACTGAGACAGTCTCTGGAAAATCTTCTTCAGGAATTCCGTACACACTTGGTGGTAGACCATTACCTATCCATCCTCTAAGATCAAAACATCCCGCTGACATGATTTCTTTAGATTGTGCCATAAAATTAACTACTTCTTCTTCGGAACTGCAACTTGTAACACAGTTGTCGACATACATAGAGTTTTTAAGTTTAGAAGCAGTCTCTTGCAAATAATCTGGAACATTACTTAGGTGGAAATTTAGAGTAGCTCCTAAAAGAAATGGGCTGCAGTTTACCCCAAATACTACTCGACGATGTCTGTAAATCTTCACTTTATTAGGATCACCGCCCTCCCACCACAGAAATCTTAGAAAATCACAATCTTCTTCATTTATTCTTATTTGTAGAAATGCTTTGCGAATGTCTGATACTACCCCATACTTGTTCAAACGAAATTTATTCAAAATGTTAGGAATCAACTCCATGGAGTTTGGACCTTTAGCTAGGCAATCGTTCAAAGAGTAACTGTTCTTTTCTTTTGCAGAAGCATCGAAAACAGGACGAATTGTTGTCGTTGAATGCTCTTTTATAACTGCTCTATGAGGCAGATAATGGCAATCTATCTTCTCGAATTCATCAGTATTTACTTCTTCAATTATTTCTTCACCAAGCCACTGACAAAAAACTTCTTCATAATCTTCAATAAGACCCTTATTCTTCAGAGTCCTCACAGTTGATTTTAGCCTTCGTTCAGCAATTGTTTTGTTATCTGGGAGTTCTCGGTGTCCTTCTATCCATGGTAATTTTACAACATAGCGTCCGTCATCATCTCAACTTAGAGTTTTCTCAAAATGATTTTTGGATGCTTCTTCAAGTTCTTCCTTTGACTGTTTCTCTGCAGGATCCTTAATTCCTAGGACATCTAGTTCCCACAGATCAGAAATTTTTACTTCTCTAGCTAACATCGAAGTGACTACAAGGTTTTCAGTATCTTCAGTAAACTTCTTAGTGCGTCCCATAACAGTCCAACCTAGCCTTGTTTCAATAGCGGTCAGGCCGGATTTCAGATTCTTCAGCTTTCCTGTCATTAATTTGCCAGCTACATCTGCACCTATAAGGAGCTCTATGGGGTTAAGGCAATCTTCTAAATATTTCCCCGTACCTGATAAATCATCTTCACACAGTTCTTGAGTGACCGGTGGCATAGTAAAACAAATTGTAGGCTGACTCAAAACTTCAAAATTGCAACGATAAGTTTCGCTGACATCAGAAAGGTAAGCTTTGTAAACATTGTGTGTCAAAGTATTCGTGTTCGAACCACCAAATAAGGAATGCTTCAGCTTTTCTTTTCTTATTGGCTTGTATCCAATCTTTTTTACAGTGTTTTCTAAGATGTAAGACCTTTGGGAAGCGGAATCAATAATCGCCCGAATTTTTAAAATTCTGTTTTCACCTCTTAAATTAATCACGAGTGTCTGTAGCAAAACACTGGGAGTTGATGAAACATTTGATAATGTTGTATCTTGATCGGAAGTATTCTTGTCATTTTTAACCCTTTGTGCGTGCGCAGCTGATCTCGGATCATTCTTACAGAGAAGAGTATGGTGGGGTTTCCCACAAATCGCACAGTTACATCTACTTCTACACGAACTAGAAATGTGGTTCAATTTTAAACATTTAAAGCAGCCTCCCCGTTTCATAACATTTTGTTTTCTTTGATCATAAGTCAAGTTTGCTACTTTTCTACATTCCGCACTTAGATGTGGCTTATCGCAGAACACGCACTCTTGCTCTCGGTTTTGTTTACTTTGGGACGAGGTTAAAAGTTCCATACCTGTTGGAATAATTTTATTGTGTGTTAGAAAATTTTTAGATTTCATTGTGTTAAATTTCTTGGGTTTGTTTTCAAAACCAAATCCACTTGTCGCTAAATTAATTTTTTCTTCACCTTGAATTTCATTACGTAAAAACTGCATTAAAGTTTCTAATTTATTAAAAGATTTATCTTCCGAACTAAGAGAAACAGAATTCAAGTGTCTTTCCCAAATACGCAAAAGATCTATTGGTAAACAAGATTCAACTAACGGGTATAAC
Organism: Salticus scenicus; assembly: GCA_963930645.1. Classification (NCBI taxonomy): domain Eukaryota; kingdom Metazoa; phylum Arthropoda; class Arachnida; order Araneae; family Salticidae; genus Salticus; species Salticus scenicus. Next base: position 176,340,871 of record OZ005653.1, read on the forward strand.
ATTGAGGCATATTTATCGCTTGTTACACCAAGCATTTTTAAAGATCGTAACTGTGTTTCTAATTTATCATAAAGCTTCACAATTGGTAATTTATGTTCCTGATTTACAGTATTACTTAGCACAAGGCTTAATAATTCCCTAACATAAACTTCAATTAGTACATCTTCCCTGCCAAATCTTGTATGTAAACAATCAACCGCTTGTGAATAGTTCTCAGCTGTTACGGGAAAAGATTCTACGACTTCTCTGGCTCTAGACCCCTTTTGAGTAGATTGAAGTAGATACTAAAATTTATCTACCTCCGAAATATTTGGATCTTCATGAATTTTCTTAAATAATCCCCAAAATGATAACCAGTCCTTTAAATTACCATCAAACTTTTGTAATTCAATTTTTGATAACTTAAAACTTCTTTTAGAATTACTTTCGTTTTCAAGTACACTTGAATTTAAATCCGAAGGTAAATTTATTCTACGTTCAAGTTTTGTTTTTAAATCAATATAAGTACTACTATAATTATCAGCACTTTCGATTTCGCTATCCAACTTGGTCTGAGTACATTTTTCATCACCTTGTAAAATTTGAAGAATTTCTTTATCAAGCGTTTCAACTTTGGAATATTTTTCTTGTAACTGTGCTAAGAACCCAGCACAAGAATCGATGTCACAAGTTTCAGTTTCTAAAAGGTTTTTTACCTTTTCAGTAAATTTTGTAAAGGTACCTCGATAAGAACCGCGTAATTTAGTTGCGGCTTCCATAATTCAAATAAAGACTGATAAAATAATAAACAAACACTTCAAATCAAAGCTTCATAAAACGAGAACAAAAAATATTCCGAAATCGAAAGTAATTCTGGGAAGAAATTTAGAATTCTAAATAATGTTTTGAGAACAAAAACATTCAATTTTCGAAACACTTTGATTCAAAATAACAATTTTCATATAAAATAATAATCTTCTTTATTAAATCAAAATATGCAAAATCAATGTAAAATCAAAATATGCATTCATAGAATATGTATTAACATTTTCTTCAACATAAACAAATTCTTCATATTGTTCCAAATATCAAATGAGCAGTTCAAAAATAAACATACATTTTATGTTTTCAAAATTATTCTCAATAATACTTACAAAAAGTATTTCAAATTTTTAATGTTATCTTCTCATAAAAATGAGATCATATTTCAATTAGAATAAATTATATTCTATTTCTATACTTTATTCATTAGAACAAATTAGAATTTATTACTTAGAACAAATTTTTCTACCGGCGTCCCTGTGAACGGGCGCCATTAAATGTCCCGTCAGGTTTTATAAATTTCATAAGAAAGAGGATAAAATATTTCTTACCCGACAGGTCTTGTTCTTTTTCGCCGGCTTATTCTAAGTAATCACAAAGTAGTTGAAATGAACACAGCTCAAGTTTCACGACACAAACGTTTAATTAGACGCACTATTTACATTTTATGTACATAATTGTTTCATTAATATCTGCAGCTATCACAATATTTAATATTAGCTGCCAAGCATTTAATATTAGCTGTCGAGCGTCAGAAGAACGCTCTTCCATATCCTTGCGGATTCACAATCCTTCTTTTTTACAACAGTAAAACGAAACTTTTCATCATCAGAAAAAACCATGTTGCCAATCAATAAAACATAAAAATAGGCAGACGATCTCCAGTGGAAGAACAGCCCGCCTCCTAACGGCAAGAATGGGTCACATGTATTTACTTTAAATGTCCAATATTTCATAAGATTTCCAATTTTAAAGTTTTAAAATATTTATCAAATTTACTTATTTTTCTGGTTTAGCCTTATTGTTTTCCTTTTTATAACTACAGCTGTTGCCCTCTTTAAAATATTTAAAATGATGAGGTCATTTTATAGTAAAATTATCCATTATAGCATATATTATATTTCACTCCTCCATAAAAATTGATTTTAAAATCGCCTGTTTCTTTTATACTTTTATTTTAATAGAATTTAATTTATATATTAGTCATTTTAGCAATTTTATCCAAAGTAGCATTAGAAATAATATATATCACTTCTCCATTAAAATTTATAGGACCCTACAATAAAATTAATTTGTGCTTAATATCAACACTACGAAAATTTTTATCAATCGCTTCCAAATTTTGACCTAAGTTTCAAATCTCAACCCTGTGGGTTTTTACATCGGCTACAACGTTTTCGTCTTTGTTCGTAAATAATAATTTGACTGTACTAAATAGTTTACAGCCGTATAATTCAACGTCTAACTTAGTCACAGCAACGCGTGGCCGGGTCTGCTAGTATATATATATAAATTACGTGTCACGATGTTTGTCCGGGGTAAACTCCTAAACTAAGGAACCGATTTTAATGAAATTTTGCACACTGTGTGCAGTTTGGTCCAACTTGAGAGATAGGATAGTTTTTATCTCAATTTATTGTCACAATATTGTTTTATTTCAATTATTTGTTAATTATAGACCTTTATTAAAGTTGCTCCAAAATATCTGTGAGTTCCATTAATTTAATTGTTGCCAAAAAAAAAAAAAAAAAAAAAAAAAAAAAAAACGAGTTCATTTTCTTTCGACATAAAAATAAATACATTTAATCAAACGTGAACGTTAAAAAATTATAAAAAGTTAAATTATGCATCTCACGAAAATTGACGTCATAATCAATTTAAAGATTTTATACACATTGATAAAGTGCTAATGTAGTTCTATCCAACGAGATATATATATATTAGAGTGCTGATCACGGGTGCTGATTCAATGGATGAAGGATTAGCTTTCCGTGGTTCAAGATGAATCACGTGACATGCTCCAATAGGTTGCTGTGTTTGCCCCTTTATCGCTATTTTGGCATTTAAAATATCAGTTCGACAAATTATCATTATTATTAGGTAACATGACAGTCCTATGACCGAAATAAATTGTTTTTAAAATAATTTTACACATATTTCACATTTTAATCTATATATATATAAATGAATGTTTGTCTGTATGTTATTTATAAAATCGTAAACGGCTTGACCGATTTCGATCATTCTTTTTTTGTTTTTTTCCTTATAGGTCAGGGATGGTTTAGGAAAAAAAAATGAAAAAATCTTTAAAATTAATTAAAATATGAAAATAATAAACTTATTGACTTATATTGACTTAATATAAGCCATTTAAATTTTTAATTGTTGCCAAAAAATGTTTACGATATGTATTTATTTATTGTTTTCAGCGTAAAATGAAATATACTTTCACGCGAAAAATAAGAAATTACTAAATTTTAAATTGGTCGATGAGAAAATGACGCTTTATAATTTTAAAATAAAATAGTAATATTACAAATCTAACATATTTCTTCTGAATTTTATTTCACAGCATTTTTTTTTATATACCTCAACTTCAGATTTCTTTTTTTTTTTTTGTAGTATGGCGGATGAAACACGCTTGGTATAAACGCTAATTCAGCAATATATTAAAGGTATTTTCTTATTGATAATTCTTGACAATTTTTTATAATTTTGATGCTGAAGTAGATCGGACATTTTTCGCCAAGGAAAAGATAGAAAGAAATACGCAAGCGAAGTGATGACGTCACTGGCCGTTCGTGGATGCAAGAAAAATATTTCCTGTGTTAAACGCCCATTGGATTTTTTATAAAAAATTATTAAAAACCGAGGAAAAATATTTCCCGAATTTAATCCCCGTATTTGGGTATAGATATGTATTAGTTATCATGTCCATGCATTATATTAAGTTATTTTTGTAGTAAAATTGACAAAATTTTAATTTTTAATTTCAAAACTCTAGAAAAAAAAAAAAAAAATGCCAAACTTCCATATTCGATTGAAAACACAAACATTTCATTTCAAAGGATGATATTTACACAATATCCAACTAATATACTGATTGAAAGGGAAATGATAAATATTCTATCATAATTTGAAATCAAATTTGTTTTCAAATGTCTAAATAAAGTATGTAGTATAAGATACTAATATGTTGTAGCGGAATAGATTTGATATCGGTCATCCTTGGTAGAAAAATAAAATATCGCCAAATTATTTGGCGAACATAATTTAATTCCTTTCAAAAATCATGGTTATTTTAACAACTTATTTTAAGACAGCTATAGTATTTCCCCTCAGCTGAATTTGGCGATTTTTCTTTGGCGCTGATTTGAACGATAACGATGTCGTTCTGGATTGTTTGCGATATAATATGGCAGCCTGCATGCTATTTATTTTGGATTTATGATTTATGATTTATAATTTAGCTTACGATTTTACATTTATGCTATATGATTTATGATTTTTAGATTTATGATTTAGCCATAATCGCCAACGAAAAATCGCCAAATCTAGCTGGGGGGAAATACTATAGTTGTTCCATGAATAATATGAAACAATATTTTGTATAATGCATATTACGAAAATATACATCTGGCATGTAATATTTTCGTATTACGTTTTTGATCACCAAATACAATAAGCGCCAAGAACGACAGAGTTTTGAATTTAAAATTAAAATTTTGTCAATTTGACAGCAAAATAACTCAATCTAACACATGCACATGATAACTAAAACATATATGTACCCAAATATGGGGATTAAAATCGGGAAATAATTTTCTTCGATTTTTAATCATTTTTCACAAAAAATCTAATGGGCGATTAACATAGGAAATCATTTCTTGCATCCACGGACGGTCAGTGACGTCACACTTCGCTTGCGTAGGAACAATAATCGCATAAATTATATTTTGGTCTAAAACGGCAACAAAAATTTAAAAGTCGCCAAGGGCATTAAGGCTGTACCATGATCAAGTTTACATATTAATTTATTTATTTTTCTATATACCAACTACTATTAACTAAGCTTGAAGTATATATAACCACAAAATAATAATAATTGTCTCATGCGATAGAAGTAGCCGATCATAGCATATTGTAATGTTATATTTGGCTTGAAATTGCTGTCATTCTATGGTTGATCGATTAAATCAAATAAATATAGAGAATAACTTGAAAGCAAATATTATGTACATCACGTATAATGTTGCTCATATATAACTAGGATTCAAATATAAAGGGCTACTTCAAAATTTTCGATACTGTCCGTATCGAAATTGTCATACATGATAAGCACCTAAATGGAAGGCCACGGGTAAATCATTGTCGCACAGTGGATCGAACAATGTTAAAATACGAACATAGGCCCAAAAATCAACCTCTAAATAACTGATATTTTGCAGTGAAATAATTTAAAAGAATGTCTAAAAAATACAAATATATGGTTATTTCTTCAATTACACGAAGTTTTGTTGTATATAAATAAGTTCAAAACGAAAACTTTCAGAAATAAGATTTTTCGATGAATTTCAGTGACTTTATTTGAATAGCCATCAAGTGGCACTTAAGATAACTATGAAAAAATACGAAATAAAAATACTTTAAATAATGTCCTAATAAAAGTTTAAGCCAACATTTTGTTGGTTTTTTATGTTGTGAATTACGTTGTGATTCACGCATGAAATGTGAATATGAAATTAACAACAAAATTAAATTTATAAGTTATGTAACTTTTTTTGTCCAAAATTGTCCAAAATTTCAAACACAGTTTACTACTCCCAAAAGTATTACATTTTAATCTGTGAAAAGGATTTTCGCCACAAATCGCCACTTTTAGAGAAAAATAAATTTTTATTCTGTCTACCCCCCAAATTAACAATCGAGAAATTTATCTGAATAACTGTATTCATTAACGACAGAAAATATATTAAAATTTTTATAGTGAAAATATTATAGAATTTAGATGATTAAAACAAATTTAATGAATCAGAAATTACTTCTTCTTCTTTTTTTTTTTTTTTTTTTTAATATTTAATAAAATAATTAATTTTACTTTAATGGTACTGAAAAGTACCGTTGGACCCAAAAATGGGGGGAAATGTAAATGATTGCTGTGATATGTCATAAAATGTTAAAATTAAGTAAATGTTTAACGTTAAATAGTTAAATGTTAAAATTAAGTAATGTAATTACATATTACGATTTAAAGTAAAAGTTCCTGTGTTTCTGGAAAATGTTCCTTCATTTGCACATTTCTTTTTTCGTTCTCATGCTTAAAATCATGGGGTAAGATGTAAATAACAAGTGATGTAGCAAATCTTCGTTACACGCTCTTCGATTTTTCTCGTGTGTTATTCTCTGTATTTACGAAACTCTTTATTTCGGGCTTCGCTAGCTTCTTCTGACAATTGTCCAATTGGAATAGAAAAAATTTCTATTATGTCTTTTCCACGAATCAATAGTTTGTGAACTGAAGCTGGCATATAGTGCCACACATATTTTGAGACACATTGTTTCGATGTTTCCAGTGCAAATTTTCCAAAATTGTCTCCTAAATTTGCCTTCCAAAATTGTCCTCCTAAAAATAACAGAACCTAGAAACAACGTTTTTTAAAATTTCTTTGATAAGAATTCACTTTATTTGCTTATTTGTTTAAAAATTATTTCAGATAGCAAAATAAAACAAATAAAAAATCCAGTTCAATAAAAAAAAATTCATTAATTATTGATCGCGTGCCTTCCATAAATCTTTAGTAAAATAAAGACAAAAGTGATTTTTTTCATAAAGTTTGTCAGTAAATGCCTGCATGAGTTTTCTATTGAAAAACTACATAAAAAAAAGAAAAGAAAACAGAAGCAGTAATCTAATGATATATTTATCATTGTGTGCTAAATTAATTGTGTTACAAATATAGATTTTCTTTCCGAAATTTTTATTTATTTTCTTTTATTCTCTTCCTTTATACAACATTTGTTTCTTTACCAGGTATGTTTCTAAATACCTATTTGCAGCAGAAAAGTATGATACCGCTTAACCCCTTTATTAAACCATTTTTTCCTCAAATGGCACATTAAACTATTTTCACGAATAAAATTTGATGTAAAGTAAAAAATTCATTTAGCCTATTAGAAATAATAAATTTTACTTTTGGCATCTTATTCTCTTAGTCAATCGCATACTTCTCACAACCCATCGTATTAGCATAATCAGGATTGTCACAAACAACTACTTTTTAATTTTTTTCCCACTAGAATTATCAAAATAATTTTCATACTGATGTTTTTCCAGAAAAATGATACACAGGAATCATTATTTTAAAAAATTGGTGCCAGGTGAATAAAACGATAACGAATTTGGTGGGGAAAATATTCCCTCGGCCTTATAAAGGGTTAAAAAAAAACATAGAATCGCTTTAACTATCATACATATATACATATTTAAATCGAAATGTGACAAAAAACATCATACATAGATAATAATAATACCATAACGTTCCTATGTTCGCCTCTGCCTATACTTCGATCCACTGTGTGTCGCAGGCAATAGGGACAGGTATTTCAGAATGCGAGGACGAACAAGGCGCTGCCGAAGGTAGCGGGAACCCAAAGCGAACTTTTGAGCGATTTCAGTATTATTATTATTTTTTTTTTTCATAAAACTATATAGAAAAGAGTTTCCTTTAAATATAGTGACCAGCGAAGCGGGCAAAGCTTGCTAGTAAATAATAAAATACCATTTTTTTTCATCGTTTCCCAACAAAGTTTAAAATAAAAGTGTTTATAAAAGAAAATTTAAACTTTTAAAGAGCTAAATTTAACAACAAATAATAATTTTTCAACTATTTTTAAGCATTTTGTCGGTTAAAGTTCAACTACACGAAATAAAAAGAAGTAAAATAAAAATAAAAATGATTTCGAAAAAAAAGAATATTAAACTACGTAAGTAAACAAAAACATTGAACAATCTCCAAACCGTTGCCATAGAAATTTACTGAAAATAAGCTGTTACCAAGGGAACCGCCGAATACGCAGGTGCAAGGAGAGCATGTCACATGACTCATCTTGGACCTTCTCAAGGGTTACCATTTATCACTCTACTTTATTTATCTCGTTGGTTCTATCATAGATATAGTAATATATATAGATCTATCATCCCCATGTTATCGTACAAAGATTTTTGATGCCGAAAAAAAAAAAATAAATAAATAAAAGCTTTGGAAACAGCCATTAAGTGGTACTGAAAAAAAAAAAAAAAAAAGAAAAAAGAAAAGAAAGAAAGAAATATGAATTTGAAACTGTATCTGAAGTCTTCCATTCCCTTTAGCAAATAAATTATTCATAAATTTTATTTACTAAAATATTAGTATGTATTCCCGTGTGTATTCACTCGGGGAAAGACGGCCATATTTTGGTAAAAACGTCGTCTTTTCCCAAATGAAAAGGAATAACTTTTTTCTCCCCAATGATCACTCTATTCTATATATGCTATACTATATCTATGAGTTCTATACGCATGCGAAGTGTGACTCACTGACCGTCTGTGCAGCCAAGAAAAAGATTTCCTATGTTAATTGCCCACTGGATTTTTTGTAAGAAATTATTAAAAATCGAGGAACTTTATTTCCCGATTTTAATCCTTATATTTGGGTATAGATATGTATTAGTTATCGCGGGTGTTAGATTGAATTATTTTGCTGTCAAATTGACAAAATTTTAATTTTAAATTTCAAAACTCTGTCGCCCTTGGCTTTTATTATTATTATTATTATAATTTGGCGATTAAAAGCGTAACACGAAAATATACATGCCAGATGTATGCATTGTACGAAATGTAATATGTATTATTCATTGTACGTATGTATGACATGTAATATGTATTGTACGAAATATTGTTTCATATTATTCATTACTCTTTTAATATAAGTTGTTAAAATAACCATGATTTTTGAAAGGAATTAAATATTTTCGCCAGATAATTTGGCGATATTCTTTTTTTTCGCCAAGGATGACAGAAATGAAATCTATTCCGCTGCAAAATATTAGTATCTTACATCAGATATTTTATTTAGACATTTGAAAACAAATTTGACTTCAAACTATGATAGAATATTTATTATTTTCCTTTTAATCTCCTTATATTATTAAAATCTGTACGCGTGTGTGTTTCTGTGTGTGTGTCTGTGAGAAACGGCTTGAAACGGAAAAGGCTCCGCCGCTAAAGGTAGCACGGACCTCGAACAGGTACCGTCGGACGGAGAATTTATCGCAGATGTACGATATGTAATTTGCTAAACGATGCGACCCTAATTAGCGGAGATATTAATTAAAATGTCGACCATTGTCTAACGAAAAAACGATTCGAAATCGGAGTCGTCCGCCATTTTCGACCAGGACCGCTTACCTCGAAAGAAGAACTACAAAGAGGAAATTTCGTGGGTATTTGTAAAGCGATCCTGCTCCAACGGTTCGAGATATCGAAATACTCCTCAAACAGCAGAAAGAGTATTTATTAACGATTCTTACGGTACAAATTTTTTTTTTAAATACGGATTTTTTATATTTTTAAAAAAAGTTTTAAAAAGGGTCGAAAATTTCTCTTTTCCGCGGTCGTCTTTTTTGAAACGCCCTGTACGACCGAGTAACCCTTCCATTTCTTAACAGCTGGTATATAAAGAAAGGCCATTTAATCCTCTTTCGAACCATATAAACATCTTTACAAAATACGGATTAGCGATCCATATTTTTAGATTTTACGAAACATCGATTTTTTCGCAAAACATTTTATAACTCAAAAGCGTTTAGAGATAAATCATTTCATTTTTTTTTTTTCGTTTATAGATCTCGCTTTCATAATTTAATTCCAAAAAGATTGAGAGAAAATTTCAAAAACTGAATGAGTTATAATTTTTTTTAATTTCACGCTTTAAACCCACTGAATTGAATACGCGGTCTTCCTTCCGTAGTGATTTTCAGAATTTGATTGCCGTTTGTTGTTTCCATGGGAACCACTTCAAGGAAGAGAGATTTCTGCTTTCTCGACGAAAGCGAAGAAGAAAAAAAAGAAAAAAAAAAAAAAAAAAACACCTGCCGTTGATAATCGGATGTATTTTAACTGGGATAAAGAATTGCACATTTCTATTTTCTTGAATTTTTAGAATTCGCACACGTCATTTGGTATACAATCTTAAAACCATAAAATAAACTAGCAGTTCAAATTGCATCGATTTTCGTCAATAAACAAAAGGTTTACATTTTAATTCCAAATTAAATTTTATTCAAAAAAGCGTATTTCAATTTCTAATTATGATTAAATTATTTTTAATACATTATTCGAAAGATATTTTAAAGTTCTTTTATATTATCGAAAGTTTTCACCAGATTTACACGTTTTGAGGTCTCCCGCATCAGTCTTCTTTTGTATCTCAGCTACTAATTAAAATAATTTCATAAGTAATACATCATTAGAAAGCTTTGTTGATTTGGAATCGAACTGAACATTACAGAAATTTCTACCGCAAGATGGCGCTTTAATATTTTAAATTTCAATTTCTAATTATGATTAAATTATTTTTAATACATCATTTGAAAGATATTTTAATGTTTTTTTATATTATCGAAAGTTTTCACCTGATTTACACGTTTTGAGGTGTCCTGATTAGGTTTTCTTTGCATCTCAGCTAATTGAGTTAGACCGTTCAAAATTGGTATACGTAGATTAATTAGGAGGGGCTGAAAGGGTGGGGAAGAAATAGGTGTATACCGCGCGCGATATTTCACCCGATTTACACGTTTTGAGTGGTCCTGATTAGGTTTTCTTTTGTATTTCAGCTACTAATTAAAATAATTTCATAAGTAATACATCATTAGAACGCTTTTTTGATTTGGAATCGAACAGTGAAATACAGAAATTTCTACCGCCAGATGGCGCTGTAATATTTTAAAATTTCAATATTTCAATTTCTAATTATGATTAAATTATTTTTAATGCACCATTCGAAAGATATTTTAAAGTTCTTTTAAATTATCGAAGGTTTTCACCAGATTTACACGTTTTGAAGTGTCCTAAATCAGTTTTCTTTTATGGCGCAGTAATATTTTCAAATTTCAATATTTCAATTTCTAATTATGATTAAAATTTTTTAATACATCATTCGAAAGATATTTTAAATTTCTTTTATATTATCGAAAGTTTTCACCAGATTTACACGTTTTGAGGTGTCCTGATTACGTTTTCTTTTGCATCTCAGACAATTGAGTTAGATCGTTCAAAATTGGTATACGTAGGTTAATTAAGAGGGCATGAAAGGGTGGGGGAAGAAATAGGCGTGCACCGCGCACGTATCTCCAAACTTGTGCGAGCGCAGAACGCACGGGACTGCGCTGCTGAAGACAGTTTGGACCCGGTCCGAATTTGTACCCGATGACAAAGGATTTTCTAAATTTTCTTAAAAATAAAATTTTGACTTGAGAAGGAATATGTGCGCGCAGCGCACTTATACCTTCACACGTGCGCGCGCATGGGTTTGTGCTGCCGGAGGCAGTGGGGACCCGGTGGGAGTTTTTACCCGATCAGAATTTTTTTTTTCAGGCACGAAGGGTCAGGGAAGGAATACGCGCGCGCAGCGCGTGTATCCCTTAAGTTGTGCGTGCGCTGCGCTGCGGAAGGCAGTGGGGACCCGGTCCGAATTTTTACCCGATGAGGAATGATTTTTTAAATTTTCTTAAGAATAAAATTTTCACTTGAGCAGGAATATGTGCGCACAGCGCACGTATACCTCCACACGTGCGCGCGCATGGGTCTGCGCTGCCGGAGGCAGTGGGGACCCGATGGGAGTTTTTACCTGATCCGATTTTTTTTTTTAGGAGTATTGTGAAAAAAATCAATTTTCACATATGTTAAATTTGCAGAGTTAGCAGTGAAATGATAGTTGCTCAGCTCTAATAAGCTATAAAAAATGATAAATATATGTGGCATTCATTGAAGACAAAAGTTTAATTAAAACAGTTTATTAAAGTTGAAACAAAATGATGAATAACATTAAATCAGCTGAAACAATTGTAGAATCTTGCTGACGAAAGGTTAAATACCCTTAAAATACTGCCATATAGAGTTCAAATAGAAAGCTACTTTTCATTGTGACATAACTAGATACACTGAACGTATCATTGAAAATATCAAGTCACAAAAACGTAATTTACAAACATAATAAAACTAAACAGTTTATAATTATATCGAAATACCAGCTCATGACTTTGTGCTAAACTGAAAAAACATAAAAGCTTAAGAGATTAAGGGCTTCAGAGATTAAGAGCACTATTTCATATTTCTTACCTCCTTTTATAGCCGCAAAACGGATTCAAAGTAACAGCTACTTGATGCTGTAGAATCGGAACGCCTCCCATAACTATAGCAACACGACGCTGCGAGTCTGCCGCCATCTATGGGCTAAGCAAAAAGACTCTGCAGTTGAAAAAATATTACATCTCCTTGCAAGGTAGCGATACAACACTGAGCAATCCGTGAAAGGATTTAAACATATTTTCTTTAAGTTAATTTTAACAAAATATGCTTTTAAATATGAGGTAAGTAAATTAAAGTTATTTCAAATGACTTAAACATAATTATACGAATAAGGAATATAACTTTTAATTAAAAGTAATTATCATTAAGCTTTTTATTTTAATTTTAATATATCTTTAACTCAATGGCAGTATCAAAAAGATAATAGCACTAAACGCTATAATTCATTTAATTAATAATTTAAACTTTAAAGATTATAAAGTAAATTATTTAAATTATATTTAAGTAGTGAATGAATTTAAATTTAAATTTGAGAATCAACACGGAAAGGGTACAAATTTTACAACAAGGCCCCCCACCGTGTTGATTCGACAAACACAAACGTCAGCAATTACAATATAAACTTTATTAGAAAAGAAATATAAAAAATTCCTTGAATATTTAGTGACTTGATGAGAGATTCACATATGTCTTCTACAGAATATACTTCACACAAAGCTAGAAGGTTTGTCAATCTTGTAAATCATATGGTAAGTCCACGAGTCCAACTCACAATCAAAAAAATCAGTAGCATTATCAATATACTATACACATCTACTAAAAGAAAGAACAAGATATTAATACAGAGCAAATATGCACAGCATTTCAAGGAAACCTTTTTTTCCCCCATTCCCCATTGTCAAAATAAGAAAACGATGATATTCACAAATATATGAAACATTTACATAACATACACATAACCAATTACACGTAGCGCTACGAATTTCTCTCATACAAAAGTTAAACTAAACTATACATCACTACACAATGGAAAACGCAGAAAAAACCCACCAAGAAAATGCATACATATCCCTCTAAAAAACATTTTTCAATTTCAAAAAATTTAAATATATATTATACGTTCAAAAATATTTTAAATTTACTCTATGTACATTTACTTAATAAATACCTTATTTACAAATTTAGCCATATCACCTTTAGTAAGGGGCTTTGTGAAGGGGTCGGCAAAGTTATCTTTAGTATTTACATATTTTAAATCAAACCGTTCCTCAAATAACCATTCACGGATGAAAAATAACTTTACATTAATATGTTTGGATTTGTTATTCTCTATAGGAGATCTCGTAAAATTAATAGCCGCTTGGTTATCAGCAAAAAGTATTGGTGGTTCATATGAAATAGAAATTAATTTAAAATCAATACAATCTCGTAATATATTATCAAACCACATTAATTCTTTAACCCCGTCACACATGGATACAAATTCGCTTTCCATGGTTGAAAGGCAAACACTTTTTTGCTTAAAAGTTTTCCAAGAAATAGGGCTATCCGCGATTGTAATGAAATGCTCGCCCTCTGGTGGGCTAAGGTGAAATTATCACACCACTGCATATCCTCATATTATGCAATCGACTTTCCATGATGAAATGGCGGAGAAAGAATAATAATTACACGTGGCTGTCATATTTACTAACAACTGCAGTGTTCAGAGAGCGCCATCTATCGATCATTACAAACGCGGATTATCCAAAAATAAAATTTGTCCCCCCATTGATACACAGTCATCTCTATTCATCGCGAAATCAGCGTCAGAGAAAGCAGTTAAACATGGATTAAAACAATTCAAATTTAATTTCAAATCTCGAGTACACGAAACATACCCAAGTAATTTAATTAACCCATTCCAATGATTAAACCCCGGTGAATTTTGAAATTGACTGAATATATTAACTGCGTAGGCAATATCAGGTCGTGTCCTGTTTGCAATGAAAGATAAATATCCTAAGATATTCCGATATGGAAATCTAGACATTTCATCAATTTCATTTTGATTAGTAGGACAATCTTTTTTCGAATACTTAATGCCTTTTACAATAGGTAACGAACAGAAAGGGATGTTAAACGACTTAAACCTGTCATACACTTCATTAATATATAATTCCTGAAAAATTTGTACTGAATCATTTTCATAATTAAATTCTACACCAAGTAATTTCTTGGTTTTACCTAAAATTTTTATATCAAATTTACATTTTAATAAATTAAGAATTTTGTCTATTTGAAATTGATTTTTACCAAACAAAACTAAATCATCTACATAAACTAATAAAACAATATAATTTTCAAAATAATATGAACAATTACACCAGTTAAATTTATTAAACCCTAAATCTAATAGTACTTTATTTAACTCATAATACCAGAGCCGACCACTTTGATGAAGGCCATATAACGCTTTGTCTAGTTTACAAACAAGATTTTCCCCTCCCTTTACAACATATCCTTTTGACTGAGACATATAAATTTCTTCTTTTAAAGGTGCATAAAGATAAGCACATTTTATATCGCATTGAACATTATGCCATTTATAACATGAGACCAATAATGAAAAAAAGAAACGTATTACTGAGAAATTAACGACGGGTGAAAACGTCTCGTCATAAGTGTCCCCCTTTATCTGATGAAAGCCCTGGGCCACGAGCCTCGCTTTAAAGCGGACAACGTTTCCTAGCTCATCTCTTTTAATGGCGTATACCCATCCATTTCCCAAAACTTTTTTCTCCTCCGGTAAATTAACCAGATGCCAAACTTTACGGGTTTTCATATTATTTATCTCATCATCCATGGCATTTTTCCATTCAACACATTCTGAAGATTTAACGGCCTGATTATATGTTTTAGGTACAGGGATAACTAGTCATGATTTTTTATGAGTTAAACTTGAAGTTGGGTTATTCGAGTTTTGCTGATCAACTACCCCCTCGAACTTATTACAACCAGAGAAATCAAAAAAATTAGAGTCAAAAATTAAATTATTTTTCTCACAATATTGCTTGACATCGTTCATTGATCTCAATCTAGTTTTAGTGTTTTCCGGGTAATAGAAGATGTCAACTCTATCACTCATTTTTCTGGGTACGGGTTTTCTATTCCAAGTAATTGAAGAACAAGGTTTAAGAGAAGATTTATCTACAGGAGTTTCATCGACAGACTCGTCACTAGAATCATCGGGCCCACTTCCGAAAACAATGTCAACAGGATCGGAAGCTTGACAATCAACTGGACTTTCCGGAAGTAAGTCCAATTCCTCCAGTGAGGTGCCCATCACCGCTCCACTGCATTTACTAAATAGCTGATCAGAGAACGTTACGTTTATAGTTTCAACTATTTTATCCTCATCCTCCAACCAAATTTTATACCCCTTAGTCCTTAGTGAATAACCTATCAGTACTCCCTTTTTAGCCTTAGGTTCAAGCTTATGGTTTCTATGCTGTTTTGGGATCCCTACATACGAAATTAACCCAAACGGCTTAAGGTGTCTTACGGATGGTTTAAACTCAGTATATAACTCAAAAGGAGTCTTAGTTTATCCCCTGTGGATTAAACGGTTCCAAGTGTACGCGAAATACAACATTGCATCGGGCCAGAAAGAAAAAGGCAAACCACTATCCGTGATAATAGCTCTAACACAATTTAAAGAAGTTTGATTAAATCGCTCACTAAACCCATTTTGCTCAGGTGTGAACGTGTTAGTTAACTCATGAACAACTCCATTTTTACTACAAAATGATTTGAAATTGTCATTTACAAATTCGGAACCATTATCCGTACGAATAGCTTTCAATTTTTTATTCAAACTACGTTCTGCCCGTGCAATGTGTCTCTCGAATACACCAAAAACCTGAGACTTATCCTTTAAAGGATAAACAGCAACCCTTTTAGAAAATCCATCAATAATGGACAAAAAGAACCTTTCCCCATTTTTAACACGCTTATATTAGCTTCACCTGTATGTATGTATGTTTGTAACTTCTCTGGGAGCAAAACGTGATTGCACAAAATCCTTCATATCTCAAACAAAAAAACAGATATCCGTAAAATTTTTGCTTTAAAATATATTTTTTAATCATTTTGAATTAGGAAATAAATAGTGCGCGTGCAATAATATGAAATAAAAATATGAATTTAATGATTTGATAAAACACGATCGCGTGCTATCTTAAAAAGTAAAATTTAAAGTTTATTTTTTTTACAATAACAAAAATACATCACGTGAGTTAAAAATATAAAAATGAGAGAATAAAATAAAACATGGACAATATCTAACATATGGTGTGTCACTCACACGATCTTCTCTTACCCTGAATTTTAATACTGAGATAGATATTTTGTGCTTTTTAGTTCACATTTCTCTAAAAGCGTGTTCTTTAATTTTTTAAAACTATAATATTATTACCAGTTACCTTAATTGGGCCCCAGACGTCCATAAATACTTTCTCTAACGGTGATTTAACGCCATGAACATCGGATGATTTAAAAGACACACGGTTTTGTTTACTAATCCTACAAGGTTCACAAAAAAATTTCTTAAACTTAAGTTTAGGAAGGCCCCTCACCCCGTTCTTCTTGCTAGTATTTACAATAGTATCAGGACTTACATGCCCAAAACGAGCATGCCAATACCCAATTTCATTAACTTTTGCAAGAGAAGCTGAAGGTTTTTCTGGGTGCCCCCCATTCACTTTACTCCCCTTTTTAATTTTAGAAACATTAGGATATAAATAGTAAACACCGTCTTTAATTTTAGCAGTAAAAATATGTCTTTTATCTTTACCTCGACCCTTACCGCCAGTGTATGTGGCACCGTTCACATCTAATTTAGGACCTGATATTAAATTTTTCCGTAACTTTGGGGAATATAACACATCTTTTAAATACAATACATTTTTACCAAAATTCAACTTAACAGTTCCTTTAGCAGTAATAGGAAAACTAATACCATCGATCGCGACAAAAAGCTCCTCTCCCTCAACAGAAGTATAATGCTCAAAAAGTTCTAAATTTTTTAGAAAATGATTTGAAGCAGCGGTATCAAAAATAAAGCTGTCATCATCACTTAAATTACTAAAATTAGCTTGAGCTATGTAGTAGGAGGGGGGAGATTTGCATTTGTCACGACCGTTGGAGTTATACTTTAAATTTCTAGGTTTAAATTTAACATTACTATTCAAAAAACAGTTTTTCTTTAAGTGGCCAGTACGGCCACACTTAAAACAAGTTAAAGGTTTTTTACCTTTGTGCTGGACGTTCTGTATCTGAACACTGTTATTGGCATCTTTCTTAATATCACCTTCTCGAAGCTGTAGACGCGATTCCTCCGCTGTTAACTCGGACACAATACTCTGGAACTTGAACTGGTCGTTCTTCCAACGCAACAAATATTGCAGTGCAGATTCAAACTTGGATGGTAAGTGTTGCAAGAGCTGGAAACAGCAATATACATCCTCTACACCATGGCCAATTTCACGCAGCTGGTCCAGTATTCTTGATAACCGGGTTACAAATGAATTCACTGTTTCATTCTCAGACATTCTACAATTAATGAACTCTGTAAACAGTCCCATATGATGAGCTCTTGAGTCTGATATAAAGGTCTTCTTCAAAGTCTCCCAGGCATCAATAGCACAATCACAATTTTCAATAATGCTTCTGACTTCAGGCGATGTATTCAGATAAATCGTTGACAATGCCACTCGACTACGTGATTTAAAATCTTCCACTTGTTTTGAAGTTATTCCGGCCTCAGCATCTTCAACAGGCAGTTTTTCTTTTTTACATATTATATCCCAGCAGTTTCTTTCAATTAAAATAAATTTAATGTCCTTGACCCACGTAATATAATTATTCATCCGTAATTTTTCAATAGTGGGATTTAAACTCACTGCCATTTCAATTTCTTATCTTCAAACACTTAGAATGCCATAAAAACTATTATCAAAATTTTAAATGCTATGAGCTGACAACGAGCCAAATCGCCCATAACCACTTATTGTGAAAAAAATCAATTTTCACATATGTTAAATTTGCAGAGTTAGCAGTGAAATGATAGTTGCTCAGCTCTAATAAGCTATAAAAAATGATAAATATATGTGGCATTCATTGAAGACAAAAGTTTAATTAAAACAGTTTATTAAAGTTGAAACAAAATGATGAATAACATTAAATCAGCTGAAACAATTGTAGAATCTTGCTGACGAAAGGTTAAATACCCTTAAAATACTGCCATATAGAGTTCAAATAGAAAGCTACTTTTCATTGTGACATAACTAGATACACTGAACGTATCATTGAAAATATCAAGTCACAAAAACGTAATTTACAAACATAATAAAACTAAACAGTTTATAATTATATCGAAATACCAGCTCATGACTTTGAGCTAAACTGAAAAAACATAAAAGCTTAAGAGATTAAGGGCTTCAGAGATTAAGAGCACTATTTCATATTTCTTACCTCCTTTTATAGCCGCAAAACGGATTCAAAGTAACAGCTACTTGATGCTGTAGAATCGGAACGCCTCCCATAACTATAGCAACACGACGCTGCGAGTCTGCCGCCATCTATGGGCTAAGCAAAAAGACTCTGCAGTTGAAAAAATATTACATCTCCTTGCAAGGTAGCGATACAACACTGAGCAATCCGTGAAAGGATTTAAACATATTTTCTTTAAGTTAATTTTAACAAAATATGCTTTTAAATATGAGGTAAGTAAATTAAAGTTATTTCAAATGACTTAAACATAATTATACGAATAAGGAATATAACTTTTAATTAAAAGTAATTATCATTAAGCTTTTTATTTTAATTTTAATATATCTTTAACTCAATGGCAGTATCAAAAAGATAATAGCACTAAACGCTATAATTCATTTAATTAATAATTTAAACTTTAAAGATTATAAAGTAAATTATTTAAATTATATTTAAGTAGTGAATGAATTTAAATTTAAATTTGAGAATCAACACGGAAAGGGTACAAATTTTACAACAAGGAGCCACGAAGGGTGAGGGAAGGAATACGCGCGCGCAGCGCGTGTATCCCTTAAGTTGTGCGTGCGCAGCGCGCACGGGACTGCGCTGCCGAAGGCAGTGGGGACCCGGGAAGACTTTTTACCCAATGAGAAATGATTTTTTTTTTTTTTCTTTTCTTAACACTAAAACTTACTGTTAGTGATTCATTAATTTTAGTGATTGATTTGAAAATACTGACCCGCTAGCGGGTGAAGCTCGCTAGTCTCCTTATCTCCTTATATTATTAAAATCTGTACGCGTGTGTGTGTGTGTCTGTCTGTGAGAAACGGCTTGACGCAGCGAAAGCTCGGCCACTAACGGTCGCACGGCCTTCGAACAGGTACCGTCGGACAGAGAATTTATCGCTGATCTGGGTTATCTAATTTGCTAAACGATGCGACCCTAATTAGCGGAGATATTAATTAAAAGGTCGACCATTGTCTAACGAAAAATGACCCAGAATTCATGATTAAATGCTTAAAAAGCTACATTTTTACGGAAAAGGTGGAAAATAAATTAGAAATATCAGTCGTATTGTTACAAACAAGATACTATTATAATTTGTTTCGCTTTCTTTCATTATTTCACTTATATATTAGCATTAAATTTTTACAAGTAGATCGTATAGTGGATAAAATAATTCTTTTTATTAATTTAGTACAAAACGTTACAAGTACTCATTAGATAACTCCTACTAAATTAACTTATCAGTAACACCGTTACATTAAAAATCCTAGAATTAATTACAACCTCCCTCAAATTAGAAAATAAATAAAAAGTTGGTGAATATACCAAAAAAACACAAGACCCAAATCCCAAACCAGAGGAAGTTAAATAAAGATTTAAACTTTTACTTAACAGAGTATAACTTCTAAAATTAATAGTTAATTAATCTAAACATTGTATAATCTGGAATTACAACACAGAAAAAAAAACAATTCTGCTCCTTGCCTAAAAAACAAAATTTATCTTTCAAATTCAATTTTTTTTTCAAAGTAATTCACAAGAATAATAGAACTGAATTTTATCCTCCTATTTTAATTTTAAAACAATTGTCTGCCAAATTATACTGAAAGTATAGTCACCAAACACAAAGGAAAATAAAAAAGAAATAAAACCTATGGACTAACATTCAACCAAAGAATTAACTCTTAATTTAGTTTACCTTTTTTTTTTTTGTATATTACAAGGCTCTAATGAGTACCAGAATTCCCAACCCAGCTCGAAAGGAAACAATAATTTCCTATAAGAAAATTTTCACTTTTCATTTCTTTTAGTCCCCCAAAGATTAATCCTGAATTATCAAAACAAAAACCCATATTTTTTTTTTTTTTTTTTAAGTAAGTTTCAATTAACACAGTAACAGGAATGTAATATCTAAATAAAAACATACAAGTAGAAATTAGCTTTTAAAACTGAAATAGTTTTATTATTGAAGTAGAATTTTGATTTACACGCATCATATATTTCAATCATTAATTAATGTAGTCACAATCAAAGTACAAAGGTATACTCTTTATAACATATAACACCTTCTAACAAACACTAAACACTGACGCGGACAAGGCAGTGATATATATATTTTTTTTTCTTTCTCTAAAACATATCTCAAAGTTTTTATACTGATTTCACAAAACATAGAAGATGTATATAAATGATAATTTCACACATATTTAAGTAGTTACGAAGAAAAGGGATTAAAGCAAAATAAACAAAAATACTACTTAACAGGCTGCCAGGAGGAGTCACATTACCTCCATTTCTCTAGGTTTTCCAGACTCACGATTTATCAGCCGTCAAGAAGTAGAGCGAAGCAAACTCCTGATCTACAAAATCTATTCAAACATCTAGGCAAGCACTCACTGAAGTCGTCGAGCACTCACAACGTATCGTGATCTTTTTTCATCATTCCACGACGACTTAGCTAAACCTTAGCACGACTTAGCTCAATTCTTTTCAGGCCACGGAAGCGATGAGGGGGATACCGGTCAGCCATCGATGAGAGGTTCAACATCCCACGAGCAATCCCAGAGAAAAAGAGACTCCAACAAAGCACAGCGAGGCGTCAGGTAACATCTACTCAAACTCTCCAGTCGTTTCTTGGGAGAGGGCAAAAGCCCCTCTCCCTTAAAAACAAAAACCGCACAACAAAAATCTCTTACAACCACTCGAAAAACCGTACCATTCAAGATACGCAATCCTCTGAACAAAAACCCACCTCTGATTCGTTGCCATTCCACACGGCTAAAAAAAAAGAGAGTCTCATTCGCTATAACTACCCCAAAATATCCTCCTTGGTCACTCCCACTAAAAATTAATACGCCCTCATTTAAAAATATTTCTCAAACAAAATACACACGCCCATACAGTCAGCAAAACTTGCCCGACCTCAATTCGCCCCCTCAGGTAGACAGGTATTTTAATCTCCGAGAGAATTTTTTCCATTTCACTCCCCCACTGTAACCGAAGACTGAACAGCTGAGAGGCACATCTGTGACCGCCACACCCACTACGCTGACCTTCAGCGACCTACGAAAGACACACTTTACTCCGCTTGGAAACAAGGAAAAAAACAGAACTGTTTCCCACGGAAGCAATGAATGAAAGAAAGAGAGGGACACACCTCTCTTGTAAGAAAAATGCGAGGGGAGAAGCCTCCTTTTTTTTTTTTTGTTTGCTTACAATTCTCAAGAGAAAAAAATATATATACAAAGAATTCTTGACCAAAAATACTTCTCAGAATTGAATATCTTCCTACCGTGCAATACATGTGATTTCAAAGCGTTTTGAAACTAACATAAATATAGCTAAGAAAACCTATCTTTTTTCTTTCTTTTTTTTTTTTTTTTACAGAATAGAGATTTTAATTATGAAATATTAAAAACGAACAAGCAGTTATAATTCATTATAACAACACCCCGTTACCCCAATGAAAAAAAAATTTTGCAAAAAATTTTTTTTTTTTTTGAAAAGCCGCTGAAAATTCAAAGGCAAAGTGACCAACCATCAAAAAGTCAAACATCGACCCTAAGACAGAAGACAGCTAAGGCCCCAAACCTTCCTCGATCCGCAAACAGACGTCTCTATCTGCAAATCGAACCTGCCACTCTCAAAGACATTTAAACTAGAAAATAGCTATTGTCTGAACCCAGAAATCCTCCCTGAAAAGTATTAACACAGCCTCAAGACCTCCGTAAACTCACACATCCACACAGACACAACTTCCAACTCCAACCTGAACCACATGGCAGAGCATAAGGACACGTGCACCAGCCTAACCGACACTTTTAAACTCCCAAAAAAAAATCTAGCCAATCACCGATGACATAGCACGGCACAAAACTTTTAACCACGAAGGCATTCACAATACCGCACCAGTCGGACCGCAACCAGATTCTACCAAACCAGCCTTGACATGCACCCTTAACACTTGCTACCTATACCGCCCTTAGCTATCAGACAGAATAGACACAATTCCCCTGGACCAACTACCTTAACGACCGGGGTGGGCAATGATTAGACATATTTTCTTTTCTATGAACCACTACCAAAACAGGGACAACATGAACACTCCTGGCAACCCAAATACAATTAAAAAAAAACACAATAAATATACATAAATGCAGAAAATATAAAAATATACATACAAATAAACAAAACCATTACATGATAAATTTTTACAACACAACATTTGAACACCTTTTTTTTTTTCTTTATACATAAAAATAAAATTTTATACGACCCATGAGAGCCATATACACCACAACTAAACCTTAGGGAGAGAGAAAACAATGCTACAAGACTCGCGCCTATCGACGCAGAAGAGACACTTTTCTCTACAAGCATCAATCATTAAAGACTGTGATATAAAAAGAGATTAGAGCCAAATTTTCCCTTTTTTTTTTTTTTTTTTTTTTTTTGAGAGTTCTAATTTTTCTAAACAAAAAATTTTCGTCAATTTGTACCTATCACTGCTAGGAAAACCATCAATAATCATGAAAGAGAATATACACTGTCTCACATGCAGAATAAACAGAAATAAAAATACACTTTATACTAAAAAACAAAGGTATGTTCACACATAAACAAAAATTATAACACAAATTTTAGGCAAGCCCGAAAAACACAGATCACAGAGAGGCAGGTACAAACACATTAACATTATCCTCCTAACTTATTTTATTTACATGAAAACCCCCACCAGTTTTTGTGAAGGACAAGGTATCGGAGAGATAAAGAGAACAATAACAAAAAAAAATCTAATTGCAATTTTTATTGTAAACATGACCCGCCACCCCAAATTTATTTTAAAGAATTTTTAGCCTACAACCTTGTGACTGAGACAAATCCCCTTACATGATATCCCGAACCCAAAAAAAAATTCCCCAAAACCTTAAGGTACTACGCATGCGCATAAAAGAACAATTTCTGACACTAAAATGATACCACAGTACAATGCCGGCAAATCTATATACATATGTACATTACAAATAAATATTTACAAAGAAAAAAAATACTGATATGAATGCTAACAATTACACGGTGCTGCAACAAAAAGAATACAAAACTAAACATATACATGCGAACAACTATCATAAAAGAGAGAAAAAAAAATTACTATTTACAAATTTTGACCCCCAAAATGTATCTCAGAATCGAAGGTTGTTACGTGGGCGAAGATTGTAATCATGTGTTGGCCTGGAAACCGTTTCCACACTCAGTTCATTTTTTGTTGTCCTAAGACTTTTTGGAGTAGTTTCCTCAATATTAAAATTGTCGCGCTCGGCTTCGCTTACTGTCGGAGATACACTTTGTTCAATGTGAGCAGGACAGGGCATAGGGTGAGAGACCTCGGGGCTTACTAAGTTGGCATCAAAAGAAGAAGGAACCGGTTGATTTTCCTGAACAAAAATTTCACTACCCTGCCCCTGATCTGTGGGCAAAAAAACATTATAAAAGTTTGCGGAACTAAACCCACCATAATTTCCACCCTGAAACGGATTACTTTCCAGTAAATTATCCATACCACCCTCAGGTTGACCTAAATTGACCTGCTGATTCTGATTATTACTGGGATTTGCAGCAATTTGATCCAAACTCTCTAAAACCGGGAAAACTGGTTTGTCTACAATTTTTGACAGTCTGTCGACATGAACTATCTGCACATTTTTTAAGTTACTAAGTTGTTGTATCTCAAAATTAACTGAGCTTAATTTTCTAAGAACACGGAAAGGACCACTATTGCATTTAACAAACTTTTTGCAAAGACCAGTCTTTATAGTAGGGGTAAATAGCATTACCAGGTCACCTACTTTAAGTTTCTTATCACAGGCTATTTTACTGCGAGCTTTTTCCTGCTTACAAGCCGCCTGTTCCAACAAATTCCGAGTTCGTGCATACACCTGTCTTAGAGTAGGGATCAAATTCTCGCAATAGGATGGCTGGTCATTATAATTTATAACATTATTTTCTAACAGAGTGTTGTAAGGCAACCTAATATCACGACCATAAGTTACAAAGAAAGGAGACTCATCAATTGTGGAATGGACACTTGACCTCAAAGCTAATAAAGCAAACTTTAACTTTATATCCCAATCGTCATGGTGATCATTTACAAGGTGAGCAAGGGCGCGGTTCATTGTTGAGTGATTCCGCTCGACCTGAGAATTTGAAGCTGGGTGGAAACTGGACGTGTGTACATGAGTTAAACCTAACTGTTTATAGACCTGAGCGATGGCTTGACTCATATAATTTTTACCTTTGTCAGTAACAAATTTTGCGGGAGTACCGTACCGTGCCTACAAATAAATTCAGCCAGAGTATCGGCGATGGTATCCGAGGTTATGTTAGGGATTGCGAATGCTTCAGGCCATTTCGAGAAACTGTCGATGTACACAATTACAAATTTATTTCCCCTCTCAGTAGTGGGATAAGGCCCACAAATATCTGAGTGTATGGTCGAAAAAGGGGCGTCGGGGATTTCTAACCTTTGGAGTTCGGCTAACCTTTTGGGTTTATGAGCTCTCAACTCCAAACAAGACTGGCAAGAGGCCAAAAGTCTTTTTACATTTGCATACATGCCTTGCCAAAAGAAATTTTCACGGATACGATTAAAAGTTTTATAAAAACCAGCATGGCATGCTAGGGCAGAATCATGCGTCAAACTGAAAATTTTTGGCACCAAAGCCTTCGGCAGAACAATTTTTTCACCAGCTTCACGTTTTGATTTTTGCGACAATTTTTGACACATTATAATTTTATTTCTAACAAAAAATTTATACGTAACAGGTTTTACAGTTAAATCTTTACAAAGACGCGCGCTAACATATTTACAAAAATGATCTTTTTCCTGAGCTAACTGAATTTCACTCAACAATGAACTGTTCCCCAAAATTTGTACCTCCTGCCCAGAATTCTCGACAAAATTACACTCAGCAACATCCTCATTCCTGCTAAATTGCAAAGTGTGGTCAACATACCTGGACAAAAAATCCGCCACTGAATTGCACTTTCCCTTAATGTATCTCGGCTCAAAGTTAAATTCACTGAGTGCACACAACCATCTGGCAATCCTAGACGTGGGATCCCTTAACTTTAGAGCATGCGTTAGTGCGGCATGGTCTGTATACACTATAAACTTTCGGTGGAAAACATAGCACTTGAAGTATTGTACTGCCCAAACCACCGCCAACAACTCCCTTTCAGTAGCTGAGTACCTACTCTCAACCTCCTTAAGTTTTCGGCTAGCAAAAGCTACAGGGTGTGGAAAACCAGTTTCATCCTCCTGGCACAAGACAGATCCCATTGCAACTGCCGAACTGTCGGTATAAATAATAAATTCCTTTGACATGTCAGGCAAACGAAGGGAAGGAATCTCAGCAAGTGCTTCCTTAAGGTCTCTAAACTCTGCCTCAGCCTCCTCATTCCAGACAAATTTATTTTTTTCTTTAGTCAGGTTGGTCAGGTTAATGGTCCGTTTCGAATAGTCACTGATGTGACGCCTATAGAAACCAATAGAGCCCAGAAAAGACCTCACTTGCTTACGATTTGTAGGTCGCTTAAATTTGTCAATAACCTCGACATTTTTCTTAGCCGGGAAAATTTTACCGTCTGAGACTCTGAAACCTAAAAAAGTTATCTCAGATTGAAAAAAATTACATTTTGATGGCTTTAATTTTAGATTATTTTCTCTGAGGCGATTAAAGACTAAATTTAATTTGTGCAAGTGGGACTCTACATCAGAGGAGGCAACGCAGATATCGTCTATATATATAAGAATATTTAAACTTTTTAAATCACTCAAAACGACATTCATCAGCCGTTGAAATGCCGCAGGAGAAGATTTTAATCCGAAAGGGCTCCTGGTCCACTGGAGTAATTTGTCGTGCGTGACAATGGCTGTTAAATGTTGTTGCTCCTCCGGGATTTTCTGTTGAAAAAACCCACTTGTCAAATCTAATGTCGTAAAATATTTGGCGCCAGACAGGGAGTCTATGGTTTCACTGATATTAGGCAAGGGGTAGTTGTCACTTAAGATTTTTTTGTTGAGGCGGCGGAAATCGCACGCGAGCCGAAAAGAGCCGTCAGCTTTTTTTACTAAAATAACTGGGGATGCGTAATTAGAATTTGACGGGACCAAAATATTTGCCTCCATTAAGGTATTGATTTGCTGATCCATTTCAGCACGAAGGTTGTATGGTACACGATACGGACTACACTTAACCGGCACATTATCAGCTACTCTGATGTTGTGCATCACCGTATCGCAACCGGGAAGATCGAGCACCGACGCTGCAAAAACATCTTTGTTTTTCTCTAAAAAGGTTTTAACTCGCGCTTTTAAGTTTTCATCCAAATGTTCAAGATTAAATTTTGTGCTCCATTCTAAATTAATTTGATCAACATCCCCAACCTCGGTAACTTCAGCACAATGAGAGGTCTCCTCTAGACTCTCGAAAATTGGTTCCATAAAACCCACATGCGTATTTTTGTTGATATGTACAGGGGAGTCACTAACATTAATTATTTTAACTACTAACTCATTCATATTATTTGGGCAAACCGCATTTCCAATTAAAGCAGCATCTGCAATTACTCTGTTTGGATACAAAAACACTAAGTCTGAAGAAAAATTATTAATACCCTGAGATTTTACATTTACAAACATTTCAGACCTAGCCGGGACAACATACTTGCTTTTCGCATAAATATTTACAGGTTTATACAGAGTTTCACAAAAGTTTACAGACTCAAACTGATTTGCCATAAAATTTACTTCAAATTCCCCATTCCCCAATATTTTATTTTTAAAATCCATCTTAATACCATTTTTGACGAGCCATGGGACACCCAAGATGATTTGAAAATTTGGCGACAAAGCGCCGTCACTAATAATGAAAGACTCCTCGAATGCCTTTTCACCCAAATTAAATTTTATATTGCACTTGTTCCTCAAGGCTACCTCGCCCCCTAACAAGGATCTCAATCCCACAGAACATGGTTGTTTATTTACACTGATCCCCTCTAAAGTATGTTCTGAGATCAAATTACAAGATGAACCCGAGTCAACCAAAGCGAAGTAGTTATGCTGATTAAAGTTAAATTCGATTATAGGAAGTTTTCCCTGAACCCCTTTTGACCAATTGCTAAAAGACACCTCCCTACTATTGGGCAGTAAATTTTCATCAAGAGGGTCTCTCACCTCTGCCCTGCTCGGCGAGACCCCTATTAGTTTAAATACCCATTACTGTCATTTTGCTGCCCCCTACTATCCTGCACTCCACCACTGTATCCACCTCTACCACTTGTCCTCCTATCCTCTCTGTTATTTCGCTGACGCCTGGGAAGTTGGCACTCCCTGCTATAATGCCCTTTGTAGCCGCAATTGTAACATGTGACCTCACTTTTACTTCGCAGGGTTGGTCTAATATTTTCTTGCGAAGGCCTGGACTGATTTTTTGACTCTAAATTTTGCACTTTAGTGCTAAGTTTCGAAATTTGGTCGGTGAGATCAGCTATAATGCTTGTGAGGCTGCTTAGCTGCTGCGCTTGTGCCTCCGACGCAGTTTGCTGCGCACAGGACTGAGCTGCACAAGCCAGCTCAAATTCTTGGGGTGAATGCTGAATTTGCACCGCCTTAAATGCCTTTTCCTCCGCCAAAGCGACCGCCTCAAGTTCCTCAATAGTTACTGGCGCCCTGGCAACAACTCCGCGCCTAATTTCAGGTCTCAAATTATTCATCAGCATAGCCAGTAACCACTCATTTTCGGTGTCAGTCCAACTAGTCTCAGGAATTTTCTGAGCCTTGACAATTTGACGAGCTTTACACCGCGCACTCGCGATAAAATCGGCGACCGGCGTTTTGTCATCCTGCATGACATTCCAAAAAGACTTGAAAATTTCACCTATATCCTTTTTCTCCCCGAACCTGTCCTTCAAAAATTTTTCGAAGTCAGCAAAAGTTTTGATTTTGTCCTGGTGTGTCTTAAACACCCGCAGGGCTGAACCAGCCAATCTCTGAGATGCGGCGAAGACATAGTCTTCCGGCTTCCAAAGTAAAAATGTAGCAATTTCCTTAACTTTTGCCAAAAAATCATTTACACTAAAATTAGGGTCACCTCCGGTGAAAATTGGTATAAACGACAATTTATCTAAGAGAATTCCCCTTCTCTGGGACGTAACGATTTCGGGGTCCTGTGCAATAATTGCACCGACCAAACCTTTTGGGCCATTTGTGTTAGTCGGCCCACCTGCCCCACCTTGATCTGTACTTTCCTCTACAACCATTTTTTTTTTTTTGACAAAAAGAAGAAAAAAAAATATTAACCTAAACCAAAATTACTAACGCAAAGCAACTAGTAAAAGGAATGTTAGCTTTTTTAAAAACACAAAACTAATACCATAAAATTTACAAAAACACAATTGTTAGCTGTCATCAAATGTCTCTAATAATTAACTGCAGCTTAGCTTCAAATAAAAGTCCTAGCAATTGTATCTTTCACACAAGTATGTATAGCCCATACAAATTTTACAATAACACACAAAAAAAAATTTTTACTATGTAAGATATTTTGCAAACTTAAAAACAATTTTTCTTTTTTTTCTTTCATAAATCTTGTGTAAAATACAGACTACTTTGTTGTAAAAAGTGTAAACATTATTTGTATATAAATTAATAAGAATATGTATATGTGTATATATATATATCTAGTGGCAATTTCAAAATGCAAACGAAAATTTGCAAAATAAAATTTACACCAAAAACACCTTCAATTTAACTCTAAAAAAAAACTACGGGATAAGAAAAAAAAATTTTTTAACTTCTACCCAAGGAGACCAAAATTTCAATCATAACTCCTATCTCCTCTTTTTTTTTTTTTTTTGTTTAATTTGTTGTCTCACAAAAAGTTCAAAAATTTCACACAAATTTTTCCAAAAAAAAATTTCTTTTCTACAAAAAAAAAACTTCCTAAATTCCATAAAAGAGGCAGACACCTCACATATAATTTGTTTTGAAATTACCACCCAATGTAGTTCATAAGGTTTAAAATGTAGTTCATAAGGTAAAGATACAGTATATTTATCAAATATGTGAAATAATGTGTGTATATCAAAAAGTAGCAAAATAATGTATGTATATAAAAATTTTCAAAGATAACAGAAGAAATATGTATGTGTATAGACAAAAAAAAAACCAAAATACTATATGCATATATCAAAGGTATACTCTTTATAACATATAACACCTTCTAACAAACACTAAACACTGACGCGGACAAGGCAGTGATATATATATTTTTTTTTCTTTCTCTAAAACATATCCAGGCCCCGACTTACGGCAGGGCATACGGGGCAAATGCCCTGGGCCCCCCTTCTGGAAGGGGCCCCCCTATAGGCGAATACAGAAATTCTGCAACCTAAAGACCTCTTATGCCACTGCAAGGGGGCCCCCCAGAATAGGCTTGCCCCGGGGCTGCAGGTAGTCTAAGTCGGGCCCTGAACATATCTCAAAGTTTTTATACTGATTTCACAAAACATAGAAGATGTATATAAATGATAATTTCACACATATTTAAGTAGTTACGAAGAAAAGGGATTAAAGCAAAATAAACAAAAATACTACTTAACAGGCTGCCAGGAGGAGTCACATTACCTCCATTTCTCTAGGTTTTCCAGACTCACGATTTATCAGCCGTCAAGAAGTAGAGCGAAGCAAACTCCTGATCTACAAAATCTATTCAAACATCTAGGCAAGCACTCACTGAAGTCGTCGAGCACTCACAACGTATCGTGATCTTTTTTCATCATTCCACGACGACTTAGCTAAACCTTAGCACGACTTAGCTCAATTCTTTTCAGGCCACGGAAGCGATGAGGGGGATACCGGTCAGCCATCGATGAGAGGTTCAACATCCCACGAGCAATCCCAGAGAAAAAGAGACTCCAACAAAGCACAGCGAGGCGTCAGGTAACATCTACTCAAACTCTCCAGTCGTTTCTTGGGAGAGGGCAAAAGCCCCTCTCCCTTAAAAACAAAAACCGCACAACAAAAATCTCTTACAACCACTCGAAAAACCGTACCATTCAAGATACGCAATCCTCTGAACAAAAACCCACCTCTGATTCGTTGCCATTCCACACGGCTAAAAAAAAAGAGAGTCTCATTCGCTATAACTACCCCAAAATATCCTCCTTGGTCACTCCCACTAAAAATTAATACGCCCTCATTTAAAAATATTTCTCAAACAAAATACACACGCCCATACAGTCAGCAAAACTTGCCCGACCTCAATTCGCCCCCTCAGGTAGACAGGTATTTTAATCTCCGAGAGAATTTTTTCCATTTCACTCCCCCACTGTAACCGAAGACTGAACAGCTGAGAGGCACATCTGTGACCGCCACACCCACTACGCTGACCTTCAGCGACCTACGAAAGACACACTTTACTCCGCTTGGAAACAAGGAAAAAAACAGAACTGTTTCCCACGGAAGCAATGAATGAAAGAAAGAGAGGGACACACCTCTCTTGTAAGAAAAATGCGAGGGGAGAAGCCTCCTTTTTTTTTTTTGTTTGCTTACAATTCTCAAGAGAAAAAAATATATATACAAAGAATTCTTGACCAAAAATACTTCTCAGAATTGAATATCTTCCTACCGTGCAATACATGTGATTTCAAAGCGTTTTGAAACTAACATAAATATAGCTAAGAAAACCTATCTTTTTTCTTTCTTTTTTTTTTTTTTTTACAGAATAGAGATTTTAATTATGAAATATTAAAAACGAACAAGCAGTTATAATTCATTATAACAATACCATTGGAAAGGGCTTTTTTTTCTTAATCCGATGGTTTAAACGGCTTATCGATCGGACAATTAAATTTTTTAAAATTAACTAAACTATAAAAAAATGTTGGCAACAAATCACAGGAATCTTAGCTTTGCAGACGATCGTCTAAACAGCGGAAGCAAAAAAAAAGCACCTGCCACTGATTGATAAACAGATGGATTTTAAGTGAGATAAAAAATTGCAATTTTCTATTTTCTTCAATTTTTCAAATTTTGCACATTTTATTTAGTATATAATATTTACACCACAAAACAAACTTGCATTTCAAATTTCATCGATTTTCGTCAATAAACAAAAGATTTACATTTTAATTGCAAATTTAATTTTATCTTTACACGCCGGACATTTTTGCAATATTCTAATACGGGTATTTCAATTTCTAATTACCATTGATTTATTTTTTATACATCATACGAAAGATATTTTAAAGTTCTTTTACATAATTCAAAGTTTTCAACATATTTACACGTTTTGAGGTCTCCTGAATCAGTGTTCTTTCATGGCGCTGTAATATTTTCAAATTTAAATATTTCAATTTCTAATTATGATTAAATTACTTTTAATGCATCATTCGAAAGATATTTTAAAGTTCTTTTAAATTATCGAAAGTTTTCACCAGAATTACACGTTTTGAGGTGTCCTGAATCAGTTTTCTTTTATGGCGTTGTAATATTTTCAAATTTCAATATTACAATTTCTAATTATGATTAAATTATTTTTAATACTTAATTCGAAAGTTATTTTAAAGTTCTTTTAAATTATCGAAAGTTTTCACCAGATTTACACGTTTTGAGGTGTCCTGATAAAATTTTCTTTTGCATCTCAGCCAAATGAGTTAGATCGTTCAAAATTGGTATACGCAGGTTAATTAAGAGGGCCTGAAAGGGTGGAGAAGAAATAGGCGTGCACCGCGCGCGTATCCCTTAACTTGTGCGCGCGCACGCGACTGCGCTGCCGAAGGCAGTGGGGACCAGGTCCGACTTTTTAACCGATAAGAAATGATTTTTTTCATTTTCTTTTCTTAAGAATAAAAATTTGATTTGAGAAGGAGTATATGCGCGCAGCGCGCGTATACTTTCACACGTGCGCGCGCAGCGCGCATGGGTTTGCGCTGCCGAAGGCAGTGGGGTCCCGGTGTGAGTTTTTAACCGATCAGAAATGATTTTTTTTTAGGGGGCACGAAGGGTCATGGAAGGAATACGCGATCGCAGCGCGTGTATCCGTGAACTTGTGCGTGCGCAGCGCGCACGTGACTGCACTGCCGAAGGCAGTGGGGACCCGGTCCGACTTTGTACCCGATGAGAAATGATTTTTTAAATTTTCTTTTCTTAAGAATAAAAATATGACTTCAGGAGGAATATGTGCGCGCAGCGCACGTATACCTTCACACGTGCGCGCGCATGGGTCTGCACTGCCGAAGGCAGTGGGGACCCGGTGCGAGTTTTTACCCGATCAGAAATGATTTTTTGGGGGGCACGAAAGGTCAGGGATGGTATACGCGCGCGCAGCGCGTATATCCCTTAAGTTGTGCGCGCGCAGCGCGCACGGGACTGCGCTGCCGAAGGCAGTGGGGACCCGGGCCGACTTTTTACCCAATCAGAAATGATTTTTTTTAATTTCTTTTCTTAACACTAAAAGTTACTGTTAGTTTACTGTTACTGTTAGTTTTCTTTTCTTAAGAATAAAAATATGACTGCAGAATGAATATGTGCGCGCAGCGCACGTATACCTTCACACGGGCGCGCGCATGGGTCTGCGCTGCCGAAGGCAGTGGGGACCCGGTGCGAGTTTTTACCCGATCAGAAATGATTTTTTTAGGGGGCACGAAAGGTCAGGGAAGGTATACGCGAGCGCAGCGCGTGAATCCCTTAAGTTGTGCGCGCGCAGCGCGCACGGGACTGCGCTGCCGAAGGCAGTGGGGACCCGGGCCGACTTTCTACCTAATCAGAAATGATTTTTTTTAAATTTCTTTTCTTAACACTAAAAGTTGCTGTTAGTGATTCATTAATTTTAGTGATTCATTTGAAAATACTGACCCGCTAGCGGGCGAAGCCAGCTAGTATTATTAAAATCTGTACGCGTGTGTGTGTGTGTGTGTGTGTGTCTGTGAGAAACGGCTTGAAACAGAAAAGGCTCCGCCGCTAACGGTCGCACGGACTTCGAACAGGTACCGACGGACAGAGAATTTATCGCAGATCTGGGTTATCTAATTTGCTAAACGATGCGACCCTAATTAGCGGAGATTTTAATTAAAATGTCAACCATTGTCTAACGAAAAAACGATTCGAAATCGCGGGCGACCGCCATTTTGTTACAGAAGAGCCTACCTCGAAAGAAAAAGCAATGAGGGAAATTTTCGAGGGTTTTTGAAAAGCGATCGCTTCCGATCTGTTGGAAATATCGAAAATACACCTGTACGAGGAGAAAGAGCATTTATTACCGATTCTTACGGTACAATTTTTTTTAAAAAATACGGATTTTTTATATTTTTAAAAAAAGTTTTAAAAAGGGTCGAAAATTTCGTTTTTTCGCGGCCGTCTTTTTTGAAACGCCCTGTACGACAGGGTAACAATTCCATTTCTTAACAACTGGTATATAAAGAAAGGCCATTTAATCCTCTTTCGAACCATATAAACATTTTTACAAAATACGGATTACCGATCCATATTTTTAGATTTTACGAAACATCGATTTTTTCGCAAAATATTTTATAACTCAAAAGCTTTTAGAGATAAATCATTTCTTTTTTTTTTTTTTTTGTATATACATCTCGCTTTCATAATTTAACTCCCAAAAGATTGAGAGAAAATTTCAAAAACTGAATGAGTTATAAATTTTTTAATTTTCAGTATCGCGGCAGTCTTCGATGAAAAAACCATTGCAAATGCTTTACTTCATTCCGAAATGAAAACCGTAATCAAATAATGTAGATCACCATAGCAACCATTTCAAAGAGGTTCATTTCTCCACGGAAGCTAAGGAAAAAAAAAAAAAAAAAACAGCGAGGTCACATGTATTGGTTCTGCGATTAAAAATTGCAATATTCTAATGCGCGTATTTCAATTTCTAATTACGATTAATTTATTTTTTATACATCATTGGAAAGATATTTTAAAGTTCTTTTTTTTACTTAAAGTTTTCAACAGATTTACACGATTTGAGGTGTCCTGAATTAATTTTCTTCTGTATCTCAGCTACTAATTAAAATAATTTCATAAGTAATACATCATTAGAAAGCTTTTTTGAATTGGAATCGAACAGTGGAATACAGAAATTTGTACCACCAGATGGCGCTGTAATATTTTCAAATTTAAATATTTCAATTTCTAATTATGATTAAATTATTTTTAATGCATCATTCGAAAGATATTTTAAAGTTCTTTTAAATTATCGAAAATTTTCACCAGATTTATACGTTTTGAGGTCTCCTGAATCATTTTTCTTTTATGGCGCTGTAATATTTTCCAATTTCAATATTTCAATTTCTAATTATGATTAAATTATTTTTAATACATCATTCGAAATATATTTTAAAATTCTTATAAATTATCGAAAGTTTTCACCAGATTTACACGTTTTGAGGTGTCCTGAATTAGTTTTCTTTTGGATCTCAGCTACTAATTAAAATAATTTCATAAGTAATACATCATTAGCAAGCTTTTTTTAATTGGAATCAAACAGTGGAACACAGAAATTTGTACCGCCAGATGGCGCTGTAATATTTTCAAATTTCAATATTTGAATTTCTAATTATGATTCAATTATTTTTAATACATCAATCGAAAGATATTTTAAAGTACTTTTAAATTATCGAAAGTTTTCACCAGATTTACACGTTTTGAGGTGTCCTGATTACGTTTTCTTTTGCATCTCAGCCAAATGAGTTAGATCGTTCAAAATTGGTATACGTAGGTTAATTAAGAGGGCCTGAAAGGGTGGAGAAGAAATAGGCGTGCACCGCGCGCGCGCAAGCGACTGCGCTGCCGAAGGCAGTGGGGACCCGGTGCGAATTTTTCCCCGATCAGAAATGATTTTTTTTAGGGGGCACGTAGGGTCAGGGAATGAATACGCGCGCGCAGCGCGTGGGGATCCGGCCCGACTTTTTACCCAATCAGAAATGATTTTTTTTTTTAATTTCTTTTCTTAACACTAAAAGTTTCTGTTAGTGATTCTTTATTTTTAGTGATTCATTTGAAAATACTGACCCGCTAGCGGGCGAAGCCAGCTAGTATTATTATTAAAATCTGTACGCGTGTGTGTGTGTGTATGTCTGTGAGAAACGGTTTGAAGCAGCAAAAGCTCGGCCGCTAACGGTCGCACGAACTTCGAACAGGTACCGATGGAAAGAGAATTTATCGCAGATCTGGGTTATCTAATTTGCTAAACGATGCGACCCTAATTAGCGGAGATATTAATTAAAATGTCGACCATTGTCTGACGAAAAAACGATTCAAAATGGCACACGATCATCATTTTCGTCCGGGACCGCTTACCTTAAAAGAAGAAGCAGAAATAGAAAATTTCGTGGGTTTTTCTAAACCCATCGCTGCCGATCTGTTGGAGATATCGAAAATACACCTGTACCACGAGAAAGAGCATTTATTACCGATTCTTACGGTACAATTTTTTTTTTTTTTTTTTTTTTTTTTAAATACGGATTTTTTATATTTAAAAAAAAAAGTTTTAAAAAGGGTCGAAAATTTCTCTTTTTCTCGATCGTCTTTTTTTGAAACGCCCTGTACGACCGATTAACTCTTCCATTTCTTAACAACTGGTATACAAAGAAAGGCCATTTAATCCTCTTTCGAACCGTATAAACATTTTTACAAAATACGGATTAGCGATCCATATTTGTAGATTTTACGAAACATCGATTTTTTTCACAAAACATTTTATAACTCAAAAGCGTTTAGAGATAAATCATTTTTTTTTTTTTGTATATAGATCTCGCTTTAATAATTTAATTCCCAAAAGATTGAGAGAAAATGTCAAAAACTCAATGAGTTATAATTTTTTTTTTATTTCACGCTTTAAACCCATTGAAATAGAATACGCGGTCTTCCTTCCGTAGTGATTTTCAGAATTCGATTGCCGTTTGTTGTTTCCATGGGAACCACTTCAAGGAAGAGAGATTTCTGCTTTCTCGACGGAAGCGAAGAAAAAAAAACACCTGCCGTTGATAATTGGATGTATTTTAACTGTGATAAAGAATTTCCATTTTCTTGAATTTTTAGAATTCGCACACTTCACTTGGTATACAATCTTAAAACCATAAAATAAACTTGCAGTTCAAATTTCATCGATTTTCGTCAATAAACAAAAGGTTTACATTTTAATTCCAAATTAAATTTTATTCTAATCTCCTTATATCATTAAAATCTGTACGCGCGTGTGTGTGTGTCTGTCTGTCTGTGAGAAACGGCTTGACGCAGCAAAAGCTCGGCCGCTAACGGTCGCACGGACTTCAAACAGGTACCAATGGACAGAGAAGTTATCGCAGATCTGGGTTATCTAATTTGCTAAACGATGCGACCCTAATTAGCGGAGATATTAATTAAAATGTCGACCATTGTCAACCGAAAAATGACCCAGAATTCATGATTAAATTCTTAAAAAGCGACATTTTTACGGAAAAAGTGGAAAATGAATTAGAAATATCAGTCGTATTGTTAAAAACAAGATAGCATTGGAAAGTGTTTTTTTTTCTTAAACCGATGGTTTAAACGGCTTATCGATCGGACAATTAGATTTTTTAAAATTAGCTAAACTATAAAAAAAATATTGGCAACAAATCACAAGAATCTTAGCTTTGCAGACTATAGTCTACAGCACTCTTCAACGGAAACACATCTGGTATTTAATGAGGTCACGTGTTTCGTACTGCGATTAAAAATTGCAATTTTCTATTTTCTTCAATTTTTCAAATTTTACTTCATATACAATCTTAACA
Source organism: Salticus scenicus (assembly GCA_963930645.1). NCBI lineage: Eukaryota > Metazoa > Arthropoda > Arachnida > Araneae > Salticidae > Salticus > Salticus scenicus. The sequence continues at coordinate 176,378,387 of OZ005653.1, forward strand.
CCACAAAACAAACGTGCATTTCAAATTTTATCGATTTTCGTCAATAAACAAAAGATTTACATTTTAATTGCAAATTAAATTTTATCTTTACACGAATCACATTTTATCAGATCGTATTATGTGTTCATTGCCGCTTTTCGTTACCATGGGAACCACTTCAAGGAAGAGAAGAGGTTCATTTCTCTCTCGACGGAAGCGAAGAAAAAAAAAAAAAAAGTCACGTGTTTTGGGTCTGCGATTAAAAAATTGCAATATTCTAATACGCGTATTTCAATTTCTAATTACGAAAATAATTTCATAAGTAATACATCATTAGAAAGCTTTTTTGAATTGGAATCGAACAGTGGAATACAGAAATTTGTACCGCAGATGGCGCTGTAATATTTTCAAATTTCAATATTTCAATTTCTAATTATGATTAAATTATTTTTAATACATCATTCGAAAGATATTTTAAAGTTCTTTTAAATTATCGAAAATTTTCACCAGATTTATACGTTTTGAGGTCTCCTGAATCAATTTTCTTTTATGGCGCTGCAATATTTTCAAATTTCAATTTCTAATTATGATTAAATTATTTTTAATGCATCATTCGAAAGATATTTTAAAGTTCTTTTATATTATCGAAAGTTTTCACCAGATTTACACGTTTTGAGGTCTCCCGCATCAGTCTTCTTTTGTATCTCAGCTACTAATTAAAATAATTTCATAAGTAAGACATCATTAGAAAGCTTTTTTGAATTGGAATCAAACAGTGGAATACAGAAATTTGTACCGCCAGATGGCGCTGTAATATTTTCAAATTTCAATTTCTAATTATGATTCAATTATTTTTAATGCATCATTCGAAAGATATTTTAAAGTTCTTTTAAATTATCGAAAATTTTCACCAGATTTATACGTTTTGAGGTCTCCTGAATCAATTTTCTTTATGGCGCTGTAATATTTTCAAATTTCAATTTCTAATTATGATTAAATTATTTTTAATACATCATTCGAAAGATATTTTAAAGTTCTTTTAAATTATCGAAAGTTTTCACCAGATTTACACGTTTTGAGGTGTCCTGAATTAGTTTTCTTTTGTATCTCAGCTACTAATTAAAATAATTTCATAAGTAAGACATCATTAGAAAGCTTTTTTGAATTGGAATCAAACAGTGGAATACAGAAATTTGTACCGCCAGATGGCGCTGTAACATTTTCAAATTTCAATTTCTAATTATGATTAAATTATTTTTAATACATCATTCGAAAGATATTTTAAAGTACTTTTATAGTATCGAAAGTTTTCACCAGATTTACACGCTTTGAGGTGTCCTGAATACGTTTTCTTTTGCATCTCAGCCAATTGAGTTAGATCGTTAAAAATTGTTATACGTAGGTTAATTAAGAGGGCATGAAAAAGTGGGGGAAGAAATAGGCGTGCACCGCGCGCGTATCCCCTAACTTGTGCTCGCGCAGAACGCACGTTACTGCGCTGCCGAAGGCAGTGGGGACCCGGTCCGAATTTGTACCCGATGAGAAATGATTTTTTAAATTTTCTTAAGAATAAAATTTTGACTTGAGAAGGAATATGTGCGCGCAGCGCACATATACCTTCACACGTGCGCGCGCATGGGTCTGCGCTGCCGGAGGCAGCGGGGACAAGGTGGGAGTTTTTTCCCGATCAGATTTTTTTTTTCAGGCACGAAGGGTCAGGGAAGGAATACGCGCGCGCAGCGCGTGTATTCCTTAAGTTGTGCGCGCGCAGCGCGGACGGGACCTCGCTGCGGAAGGCAGTGGGGACCCGGTCCGAATTTTTACCCGATGAGAAATGATTTTTTAAATTATCTTAAGAATAAAATTTTGACTTGAGAAGCAATATGTGCGCGCAGCGCACGTACACCTCCACATGTGCGTGCGCAGCGCGCACGGGTCTGCGCTGCCGGAGGCAGTGGGGACCCGATGGGAGTTTTTACCCGATCCGATTTTTTTTTTTTTAGGAGCCACGAAGGGTGAGGGAAGGAATACGCGCGCGCAGCGCGTGTATCCCTTAAGCTGTTCGCGCGCACGGGACTGCGCTGCCGAAGGCCGTGGGGACCCGGGCCGACTTTTTACCCAATCACAAATTATTTTTTTTTAAATTTCTTTTCTTAACACTAAAAGTTACTGTTAGTGATTCATTAATTTTAGTGATTCATTTGAAAATACTGACCCGCTAGCGGGCGAAGCCAGCTAGTTAGTATATTAAAATTTTAAAAGCATGGTATATAAAAAGTTTTTTTTTTTTTTTTTTTTTTTTTTTTATCTTATAATTATTCTTATCTTAATCCTCAATGTTTCCCATCTTTATTAACTTGAATTTACTATTAAAATTTTAACATACTCAAAAACTTCTAATCACTTCGTTAAAATACACTAAACTTTTCCAAAATCTTTTTCTATTTAAAATGATACATGTATTTACTTTAAATGTCCAATATTTCATAAGATTTTCAATTTTAAAGTTTTAAAATATTTATCAAATTTACTTATTTTTCTGGTTTAGCCTTATTGTTTTCCTTTTTATAACTACAGCTGTTGCCCTCTTTAAAATATTTAAAATGATGAGGTCATTTTATAGTAAAATTATCCATTATAGCATATATTATATTTCACTCCTCCATAAAAATTGATTTTAAAATCGTCTGTTTCTTTTATACTTTTATTTTAATAGAATTTAATTTATATATTAGTCATTTTAGCAATTTTATCCAAAGTAGCATTAGAAATAATATATATCACTTCTCCATTAAAATTTATAGGACCCTACAATAAAATTAATTTGTGCTTAATATCAACACTACGAAAATTTTTATCAATCGCTTCCAAATTTTGACCTAAGTTCCAAATCTCAACCCTGTGGGTTTTTACATCGGCTACAACGTTTTCGTCTTTGTTCGTAAATAATAATTTGACAGTACTAAATAGTTTACAGCCGTATAATTCAACCACGGAGTAAAAAGACAGGAGAAGAAGGTAACGCTGAAATTTTGTGATCTTGTTTTATAATGTTTACAGATGGCGCCAGCGTACAATACTTCCTTCTCTCCAGCTTCCGCAATGTTATTGAATAGGGAAATGTCTCGTTTTAATTATTTTTTTTTAAATAATATCAAGCTGAAAAAAGTTCGATTGAAAGCAAATTTCATTAAATAGAGTATTCTAACCAACATGTTTTTTTTAAGAGCCATTTTATACTAATTTTACTTTGAAAGAAAGCTTTTAAAAAATGACGATCCTTATGAACCGAAGCTAGCTAAAACAGACAATCCGCGTTTGTAATGATCGATAGACGGCGCTTTGTGAACACTGCAGTTGTTAGTAAACATAGCCACGTGTGTTCCATTAGTGTTCTTTTTGTTATTCTACTTAATATTCGTACTATAATTTCTCCGCCATTACATTATGGAAAATTGATTGCTTTTGGAAAAAATACTTCAGTTTATTCAAAGTTCGATCGGAAGTAGATTTTTAACTGAAGTTGAACAAATATTAATTTCAAATCATCTGATTAATTCTTTACTTCCATTAGCCGAAGCAACTGAAATTTTGAATTTGTCATTTGGAAATAAATGGAAGCTCAATTCTGGATTTCTTGATCCTTTGGAGTTACACTGTGGCACACAAAAGTATGTGTTATCTTTTTTACCGTATTTATTCATTTTTATTCAATAAATATATGTGAAACTAAATATCGGCAAGCAATGGCGGCTGTATGGAATTCGAATTAAACCATGTTTATTGTAATTTCACCTTAGCCCACCAGAGGGCGAGCATTTCATTACAATCGCGGATTGGGAGGAAGGAAAATGGATGAAATTTTGTAAAGAAAAAAAATAAACTTACTTTAGGTGCAGAAAACACGAACTCTGACATTATTTCTCTCCTGGGGCTTTTTTTTTTTTTTCTTACCACTATCATAGCCTGTTTTACAACTAGGAACGAAGCATTTATTTGAAACATCTGAATTATGCAGTTTTAAGAACTTACAAAAAAATTAAATTGTTTAAAATAAAAAATTTAAAATGTACTCCAGCAAAATTCTATTGAAAACAACACTATATCCGCGCCGAGGTAGGGAGTAATGACAAGTGGCGCCCTCAATATTTACCAAAAATTTACATCACAGTTTCGTAGCTTTCTCCCATTGGACCTTCAACTCCTATTAATATTACTCCGTGAATTCAACGTATAACTTAGTCACAGCAACGCGTGGCCGGGTCTGCTAGTATATATATATATCTGAAAAAAAGCAACACAAATGTAATTTGTGAATATTTTCAGAATGCGATAAATCGAAGTGAATTAATTCAAAAATATAAGTGTAATGTATAATCATGGAGTATATTTATTATATTTTGTGATGCAATATCGAATTCAGCCAATATGTGGACCGAAAATTACTTTTTATGTCATTATAATAATAGCTGCCATTCCCTGTTGTGGGCATACTTTTTAGGACTGAGGGCCTATTAGTCTCAGACAGCGATTTTTGCGTTGTCGTTTTCGATAGTTGCACAATTGTCGAAATCATTTTTCGATAGTTGGACATTTAGCGAAAATATAATTGAATAATTTGAAAGCGATGTTATAAAATTAGGAAGAAAAAAAAAACTAATAGTCCTCCGTCCTAAACTAAATTCTGCTTTTGCCAGAATTTCATCAAATTCTTTTCAAAATGACATTGACATGAGTCCCCCCCTCAAGGCACAACTATGACATGAGTCCCCCCCAAGGCACAACTTTGACATGAGTCTCCCCCCCAGACTCAACTTTGACATGTCTCCCCAAGGCACAACTTTGACATGAGTCCCCCCTCCAAGGTACAACTTTGACATGAGTCCCCTCCCCAAGGCACAACTTTGACATGTGTCCCCCCAAGGCACAACTTTGACATGAGTCCCCTCCCCAAGGCACAACTTTGACATGAGTCCCCCCCCCAAGGCACAACTTTGACATGAGTCCCCCCCAAGGCACAACTTTGACATGAGTCCCCCCCAAGGCACAACTTTGACTTGAGTCCTCCCCAAGGCCCAACTTTGACATGAGTCCCCCCCAAGGTACAACTTTGACATGAGTCCCCCCAAGGCACAACTTTGACATGAGTCCCCTCAAGGCCCAACTTTGACATGAGTCCCCCCAGGCACAAGCAACAATTTTATGCTATAAAACACTAATACTGTTCGAAAACTTCATGAAAGCAAGGAAGGTTCAGTTAAATTTTTTTTTTTTTCATTTAAGCGTGTGTTTGACTTACAGATTGTCAAATACAGTCGTTTATGTCAACATAACATATTTTATTAGTATTTTTAGCCATTTCAACCCTGAAAAGTCAACCGATCCAAAAGAAATGGATTTTAATGCGCTATTTAAAGCCATTTAGGATTTCTCAGTAGATAAGAAATCCATAAAATCGACTTTTGAGAATATGAACTTCCTTGGAGTAGCTGTGTCCCTCCAGAAGAAGCCTGGAAAAAGTAACGTAACCCCACCTGTGAAACTGACGGCCAAGCGCACTAAAAATAGAAACATTCACAATCTGATAGTCGACTTCTGCATCATTTGTTTGGACCACCTGCTACCATGCCTAACAAGAGCTAACTCAATCAAATGCAGTGAGTGTGATCGTCTGGTACAGTGGAAGTGTGCCAATATACAAGCAAATTATTTTACTTGCAAGCATTGCACTTCTGATTTGGCGGACGAAGAAAATGACGAATAAAATTGGAAAATTGCCATTTTATGCTGTTATTTTGGTCACTGAATCCTTACAAAATGAATTAATTTTGTTGTTTTCTATATTTATGGTGGTTTTACATATTATATTCCCATTTTAAGCGAATTTTTTAAGAGTGCTCACAACCGGTTACATATTTCTTTTTTTTTTTAAACCAAAAATGACCACGTCACAAAATTGGTGATAATTTTTTTCTGGTTGACGGAATCAATACAGTTACTTTATTAAACGTTAGCTAAGGGTTCAAGTTTTCCATTGGTATTCATATATTTGCATAATATTTACTCTATCAAAAGTTATAAGCCAAAATCAAAACTGTGCCCACAACCGGAGACTTTCCCCTAATTTTTTTCAAAGGAACTAAATATAGACTGACAGAGAGAAAAAAAGGTTTTAAATTACATAAGCATGTAATCACATTTAATTAAAACTTACTGTGTTAAGCAAAGCGAGTACTATTAAGCGTAACACAATGGAGCAATTTTTAGCGTAGTTACGTCATGGTTACGTCATTTTGACGTCACTGATCGATGACAAAACCATTTGGTGACCGTGGTACCTGAACTACTCAGGCTAAAACTGCGCATGCTCGAATAGAATTTGTTTACTCGCGCGATGCTCCATATTTAAAATTAATAATATTATAGTTTTAAAAAATTAAAGAACACGCTTTTATAGAAATGTGAACTAAAAAGCACAAAATATCTATCTTAGTATTAAAATCCATGGTAAGAGAAAATCGTGTGAGTGACACACCATAATATTTACATACACTTAAATCTTTAATTAAAATAATTTAGAATAAAACAAAAACCATTTTTAAAAAATCTGGTTTGTAACAGCCACACGACTTCCATTACCTAGTACAATACACATTACAAACATTTTATATACATTTTTGATTTAAATAAGTAACAAAGTTGCTCTATCCGTCAAATAAGTTATTTAAAATAATAATTAGAAAAATAATAATAGGCGGACCTGAAATTGAGGTTTTTATACAGGACGCCTATCAATTTTCTTGAACTAACCAACTATATCATTCGAAAGGACATCTAATAGAGTGTTTATATAGCAAATTTGAAAAAAATCGTTAGAGCCGTTTTTGAGATACGGACTTACGGTCCCACTTCCGGTTTCCGATGTCCCACTTTTGGTTAAACTCAATTATTGACAGGAAAACAATAATTACATACAAAAGCATATTTAAAAGTGAGTTAAAATGGCGAGTTTGAAAAAAACCGTTTTAAAGGAACGCTTTGCGAGGCCTGAAATTGAGCTATTTATACAGGACGCCTATCAATTTTCCTGAACTAACCAACTATATCATTCGAAAGGACATCTAATAGAGTGTTTATATAGCAAGTTTGAAGAAAATCGTTAGAGCCGTTTTTGAGATACTCACTTTTGAGAGCCGTTTTTGAGATACCGGTCCCACTTCCGGTTTTTCAATTTTCACCAAAATTTGGAAATTTCATCTGTACACCAGACGTATTTCAATTCTAAAGTTTCGTAGCTCTATTTTTAATAGTTTCTGAGCTATAATAGCCAGAAGATTCTCCACATATATACACACACACACACATACATACACACTGACCAATTGCCAAAAATCACTTTTTTGGACTCAGGGGACCTTAAAACGTGTAAATCAGGTGAAAACCCGATATCGAATTTTCAGACCGAATACAATACTTCCATTACCTACGGTAGTAGGGTAATGGAAGTAAAAATCTCCCCTGACTGGGCTCGAACGCTAGACCATTAGGTTTGTAGCACAGAGCTTTACCTCACAGCCACAGCGTTCACATAGGGAAAGTCTTTTTTTTACAATATAGATTTTTTTATTGTTCCCAGAGCGGTTACAAACAAACATTGATACATACAAACATACATACAGGTGAAGCTAATAAAAGCGTGTTAAAATAGAATTGTAGCTCGAACGGAAAAGTTCATGTATTTTTCAAGTATTTATATTTCGCATTTTTTCCCGTATTTTAAGATAAGTAATATATTTTTAAATTAATTTTTAGAAAGTACTTTTTGAATACTTCTTACAATTTATATAATTATTCAAATCTTAATTTCTTCAATTTTTCATTCATTACGGATCAAGGGAAAATCCATGGAATTTTGAATTTGGTTGATTTGATTTGTTATGAGGTTAGAGCAAGTTAATGTATGTTATATTTGTTCATTCCTAAATGTTACTGTTATTTTAGTTATAAATTTGGTTTTAAAGCGATTAAAAACACATTTTGTTAAGATGATAAAATTCTTGCGAATGATTTCATCTGCGTCTGATTGATTTTTATAAAACATAACCTAATCCTTTTTTTAATAAAAGAAGTAATGATAAAGTCATCTTTTATGAGCAATTCATTTTTTTTTTCTTCCAAAATTTTAATTTTGAAAATTGCATACATTAACATTTTCTTCTTAAATAAATAATACATGATTTTTTTCGTATTTACAATACAATTTACAACATTAGAAAGTCGATTTAAAAAATTATATTTTATACTAGGGACAGGTGGGGTTATATATGTATAAAAACACTGTTTTTGAAAATCAGTGGTAAAAAATTTATGCAAGATTTCAAAAAATATAACAATTTTTTGTTGCTTATATACATTACTAGTGTTGAGAATATATTGCACTTGAATTTTTGATTCAATATTTAAAAATAAATAACTAATAACGATTTGAAATAGACTAAGTTTTATACCCACTTTACCCCATGGCATGGGGTAAAGAGAGCCTGTAGGGTAATGTGAGTAATTAGTAAAAGGGGGGCGAAATTGCAAGTAAATATTTTGGAAATGTTAAAGACACTTTCCAATAAATTTGAAAAGTATTTTCAAAACTTTTTAAGTAAGTTGAAAAATGTTTACGTCTTCGGTTTTACGTTTGGCCCACGTTCTAACTCTCGTAAATATTTATGGAATTCCTTGAAACTGATACATGTTATTTAAGTTCATTATGGGATGTTCTCTATTGAAAAGGAAGGAAATACCTCTGCTTGTTTATATACTGGGACACTGAAAGAATTCCAAAGCATTTAGTTCCATGGGAAGTATTTCTATAAAGTACTTTTTAATACCTTTCTTTTGCACAAATCAAAATGAAATCGGCATCAATTAAACACATACACAAAAATTGCTTTCTATAGAATACAATATGATTAGCATTAAGATGACCATACAAAAATATTCAGATACTAACTGTAACCGGAAATTGCTGGAATTGCAATGCCCTCTATTGAAAGCTGAGCGAACCGCTCAAATGGTGCTCCCACGTTATACCGATGTAATCTTCCTCAGCTTAGTTTCTTCGGGCCTTTATGAACCACACAAACATCACAAGATTTGCACCATTTCTTCACGCCATCCCTTGCCTTGCATGAATAGAAGCGTTCTCGAACTTTCTGGAGAGTCTTTGTCACTCCAAAATGGCCTCCTGTAGGGCTACTGTGCAGCTGCTCCACAGTGTCCGGAGTCCTCGATCTCGGTAGCAAGATCTGCCACTTGAAATTCCGTCCAACATCAGACTCCCATTTTCTGTACAATATGCTGCTCCTCACATAGAGAGAATCCCAGAGCGCCCAATAACATTTTGTGATGGGGTTAAATGTGGAAATGTGATGCCAGGTAGGTCTGTTGCTGGTCATCTCCTTGAACTGAAGTATTGGTTTTATGTCAGGATTTTCCAACTGGGCTTGTCTAACTTCCTCATTACTCCACGAATTCTGTTTCAATAGCATTGAAGTGGTAGCTTGGCAAGAAACTAGATTTATCTGCTGGTATTTCGCTTTGGCTTTAGAGTAGCACTTGCAACTTTCCGAGCAAGGCTTCTGTGACAAGGCATCTGTATTTCCATACGATGGCGTATTTCAAAGTCATACTCCTGGAGGCATTGTTTTCACCTGGCAATCTGGCCTTTCGGATTCTTGAAATTAAGCAACCACGCTAAAGATAAAGATGCGTGGTCAGTCCGGAGCAGGAATCTTCTGCCATAGAGATAATGATGAAAATGTTCTATGGCCTTTACGATGTCGAATAGTTCCTTCCTGGTGATAAAGTAGTTTTGCTAGGGTTTAGACAAATATTTACTCCAGCAGGCAACAACACGCTCTTGTACATCAACTTCCTGCGACAGAACAGCACCAACACCTTCATGGCTTGCATCAGTATCAAGTATGAACTGTTTGTCGGGCTGTGAATATGTCACACTGGGCGAAGATGTTAATATAAATATTTTAAAAACAAAGTTCGTTTCAACTTTTCGGGGGCAATCTGAAAATGCAGCTAATATATTCTCTTTAAATTAGATAATGAAAATATCAAATGTTCTGGAAGTAAACTTTGCACATAAACTTGGAAAATTTATTCCAATTCGAAGGAATTGAGTTTACGTTTACGATGCTGGTTTATAACTAGTATGCAATATATTTCTGGTAATATTGTGATTCGTTGAATAATTTAAAATATCTTGCACACAAGTGCTAAAATCATATACCTGAGAAAAAGTGCTAAAAAAAAGTAAAATAATAATAGCTAGTGGATCTGTAGATCAGGAGCCTCAACGTCCTAGTTTCATCACTCATTATTCAACAGATCATTGATCATTTTTATTTATTCCATTCCATAGTGCCACAATGTCAGCTTTCTATACAGCCGCCGTGGCATAGAGGTATGTCTTTGGACTGCCACCCAGACGGCCTCGGTTCGATTATGGCCGGGGGCAAGTAGATTTAAAGACTCTAAAAAATTATTTCTAAATTCTTATAATTATCTTTGTATATTTAATTTCCCATTCTAGCAGTTTCTAGAATATTCTAATTTATGTTAATCTTGAATTCTGGAATATTCGAATATTGTATTTAAGCGAATTGTTCCTCAATTTGAGTATGTTCTCAGCCGAGTGTAGCTGTATTACAAGTTCGTTCCGCTAATAAACTACTCTTGTTACTTCACTTAGAGTGCTAGCTTTGGCTCTTCACAACAACTACATGACATTTTTGGTGGACGCTCCGGGTAATAAACCTTGCAAACGTGGACAACAGTGACTATTTTCGCAGAAGTCTCCATTTAAGAGGACAATCTCCCGAATACGGACTTTATTTTCCAGACAGCAAAAAGAAAACGAAAATGTCGGACGAGACAAAATGCCAAAAATATCAGAAGTGACCAAGCATGTTGTATTGACTCCTACCTACCAGCAACAAAGGAGCCTATCGATCTTCCGAGGAGTGCCGGGAGAAGACCCTCTGAAATGGCTTAAAGAATACAATCGAGTGGCTGAATTCAACAAATGGGATGACATGATGTGCTTAGCCAATGTTTATTTCCCCCTGGACGGTACGGCAAAGCAGTGGTACATAAACAATGAAGACACTCTGAATTCCTGAGAGGTGTTCAAGAAGGAATTAAGCGGACTTTTCGGTGACCGACAAAAGTATACTAGGAAGGCGGAGGAGCAATTGAAGTACAGAGCACAGCAACTAGAAGAGAGTACGCAGTCCTATATACAGAGTGTCTTTGGTCTGTGCCAAGAAATTAATCCTTCAATGACCGAAGACGAAAAAGTGTCTCACCTAATGAAAGGCATTGCGGAGGACATTTATCAGACCCTGTTGACGAAAGAAATCAGCACCACAACAGATTTTATTAAATGGTGCAACTACATCGAGGACATGAAGCAGGAAAGGGTTGGTCGACAAAGATTTGAGAGGCTTCCGAATGTCGTACCAGTGGCAGCTATGGAGAGGGAACCAGATTTGGTCTCCCTTATTCGCCAGATCGTACAGAAGGAAGTCCATCGACTGATCAACCAGACGAAAGAACCCTCACAGCCATGTTCGCAGTTCCTGGAAGAAATAGTCCAAGACGAAGTTCAAAGGGCTCTAGTCAGCTACTCCAACCAAAACTCCATCCCGACCAACATATGCCACTGTAACCAGGGAATCCAGAGTTCCTGTCCAGAGATCACCCATGCAGCCGAGAAAAACTGACCTCTGGGGAACAGCTGACAACAGACCAGTCTGCTTCCACTGTGGACGTCCTGGACATGTTGTGCGTTATTGCCGAGAGAGAAAAGCTATTTTCGACAGCTATCGACGCCGCCAACAGAACCCAGATGAAATTGATGCAGAAGAAGAAATTTGCCGACTTTCTTCACTCGCCGTTTATCTCCTAGTCCAACTAGAGGCCGACCTCCAACACACCGTTTCAAATCACAGTCGCCTTATCGTCGATCTCCAAGCCACAATAACGAGGAAAACTAAACAGAGCAACCTTCCAAGGAGGTGAGACCGCATGTAATCAAAATCGTCCATCAGCCGCAAAGATGACTGGCAATCAACTAGACGTAATCGTGAATAAAAAGCTGATACGAGCCCTAGTGGATTCTGGAGCCTCATTTTCCGTCGTCTCCGATAAGTACCGTCAATCTCTAAAGAAAGTTCTGTTTTCTGAAGCCAAGAATGTTACGCTCAAAGTCGCCGATGGAAATTTTGTCCGGCCGATGGGAAACGTGTTCACATAAATAGCAGAGAACTGCCATTTGAATTCATTGTTTTGCCGCATTGTAGCCGTGACATAATCCTTGGATGGGACTTTTTAGAAGCTTCTAAAGCCGTGATAGACTGTGGACAGAGTGAACTATTTTTAGAAGACGTTTGCCAAGACCTCGCAGCGATGAATGCCTGGAAGTTGTACACCACAAGAGACTACACTCTTAAGCCCCAAACCTTAACTAAGATAGCAGTTTCAGGCTGCCAAGTACGAAGAGACGTAAATGTAGTCATAGACGGCAATAAACATCTGTTCTTCGAGAAGGATTTCGCTATACCATCCATGGTATCCTTATACCACAATGGGCAAAGTGAAATCTGGGTCGCACACCTCCAGTCCAGGAACCGAGTCATTCCTAAAGGCATGTGCTTAGTCCTAGCCGAACCAATGAATCAAGGACATTTATGTGCGGTTGCCGACACGACGGATGGCCTGAATACGCGAGACACATCAAATCCCCTGATGCATTGCTTCCAGATGATGCCTCCCGAGTTGAGCAACGCACAAAGAACTAAACTAGCCGAACTACTTCGAGAGTTGTCTGGAATTTTCAAGAAGACTGACAAGTCGACAGCCTCACGGACGAATGTGAAACACAGGATACATACAGGTGATCATGCTCCAATCAGCCAACGAGCCTACCGAGTATCATCGACCGAAAGACGTGTCTTTCGTGAGGAAGTTCAGAAAACGCTTGATAAAGGTATCATCCAGCCATCTGAAAGTCCCTGGTTTTCACCTGTGGTGCTCGTTAGGAAAAAAGATGGAAGCTGCCGTTTTTGCATAGATTATCGGAAGCTCAATAAGAACACGAAAAGAGATGTATATCTTCTACCTCGTATCGACGCTACGCTAGACTGTTTGAAAGGCGCCAAGTTCTTTTCTTCCATGGACCTCTGCTCTGGCTATTGGCAAATAGAAAGAAGTAGACGAAGCGGATCGAGAGAAGACGGCATTCATAACCCCCCGAAGGCCTATACGAGTTTAAGGTCATGCCGTTTGGACTCTGTAATGCACCTGCGACCTTCGAAAGAATGATGGACATTTTGCTACGTCATTTAAAATGGACTGTGTGTATCTTTGTTATTTAGAGGACATCATGGTATTTTCAGAAACTTTTGAAGAACATCTCACCCGACTAAGGCTTGTTTTGAAATGCCTTCAGAAAGTTGGTCTTGTACTCAACCCAAAGAAGTGTCTATTTGCGGCCAAAGAAGTAAAAGTACTAGGTCATCTTATTTCTAGTAATGACGTCCGTCCTGATCCCAACAACGTGAAAGCCAGAAGCGATTTTCCAACTCCAAAGAATGTACATGATATACGAAGCTTTCTTGGACTTTGAAGATTTATTAAGGGCTTTTGTTATCTCACTGAACCCTTGCAGTTGCTTCTAAAAGGTGATGAGAAGTTCCATTGGGGTCCTGAAGAGGCCGAATCCTTTAACAGTGTGAAGTCTGCCCTCCCTTCTGATCCAGTATTAGGAATGTACGACGAAAGCGCCCCTACAGAAATTCATACAGATGCCAGTGGGTATGGTATTGGGGCAGTCCTCGTTCAAATTCAGAACAATGCCGAAAAAGTTATAGCTTACGCCACAAGGACCTTGACGAAAGCCGAAAAGAATTGTTCCACCACAGAACGGGAATGCCTTGCCATTGTATGGGCTATCAACAAATTCCGGCCGTATCTAATCGGAAAACATTTTACTGTTGTAACAGATCATCATTCAATATGCTGCTTATGAGTCTAAAGGATCCTTCAGGAAGACTGGCAAGATGGGCCCTTCGACTTCAAGAACATGATTTCTCAGTGATATATAAAACCGGTAAGAAGCACAGGGATGCTGACATACTCTCAAGAAATCCAGTGGACGAAGCTGAGACGTCAGAGAAATTTCTAGCTGTGACTACGAGTATGAGCCTTGCGATTGAACAGAAGAAAGACCCAGATCTTGGAAAAATTATTCTTTCGAATAACTGCTCTAACATGGATAAAAGATAATTTGAATTAATTGACGGAGTATTATGCAGAAATAATTTCGACCCTGATGAAAAAACGTGGCTGCCAGTCATCCCCAAACATCTACAAGCGGACATACTGAGACATTTCCACGACGGTCCCACTGCAGGACACCTTGGTTTTGCGAAAACTTATGACAGAATCCGCAAAAGGTTTTACTGGCCTGGGATGTACAGAAATGTCGTTTGATATGACACACTGTCGAGAATTCCAGATGTGTGGTTCATGAACATGTGCTCCAAAATGTAAGTTGCTAGCGTGATTTTTGCAGCCGATATCGCGGGACAAACAGACATACACACAAACAGAACCTAAAATCTTTTTGAGTTTCCACATGGAGGCCTCCACCGACGTTTCGGCAATAATTTAGCTACATTTCAGAGTAAAATTTACCGTAACACTTTTTGTGGTAACTTATGCTACTGTGGAAAAGCAGACAGTTCATTAATAGGAAAGAAGAAGCAAACCAATAGATATTTTTTCTTTCACGAACATTTAAAATTTTCCATTGATCAGCACACAGTCTCACTTTATCCCAGCTCATTTAAAAAAAAAAAAGTCATTTTTTAATGTATCTCATCGCCGATGTGCAAACAACAAATCATTTCTTCTGTCATTATATTAACTGTAATAATTCAACTTAAAAGTACAGGAAATAATCTGGTGTGTCACTCACACGACTTTCTCTTACCCTGAAATTTAATACTATAAATACAGGTTGGAGATTAAGAGGTAAGTTTTATATGATAATTAGTTCTGTGTGAGGGAGGCTACTGCCCCCCTCAAACCCCCGTTTCATTAATGCACCTACATTTATATAGAATTTAATTCTGTTATTAAAATTAAAAGTTTACTTAAAATTATACAGACACACGCAACATTCATTTAAACTTATCAATCTTGATCAAACTTTTCCAGCAACAAATTTATATTAACTTACGTTAAAAAACTTGACTATGGTCATCAGGAAGCCTCAAAACGTGTAAATATACAAAAAACAAGCGATGAATATTTAGCTTAAAACATACATTACCATATATATATGAGGAATTTATTTCAATTCCCGAACAACTTTCCTAGAAATGGTAAAATATTATTAGTAAAGCACATCCACTAACAACAAATAACTAGTGTGTTGTGGCCACCACACGACTTTCTTTTTTTTTTTCCTATACAAATTCACTCAGTAAAAATAACTTATTAACCCGTTAGTAGTCGCTAGTTGGTCGATTCACCGCCCATTTCTTCAGTGTTTATTCAACAGCCACCAAAAATATTTAGAAGCGACATTTTGATATACATAATCGACAATTAGCCTTTTATGTATATCAAATGCCACTTCTACTAAAAATTTTTGGTGGCTCTTGAATAAAAACTCAAGGGATGGGCGGCAAAACGACCAACTAGCAACTACTAACGGGTTAAAATTATTATTTTAAAAAATTATCGTCCATGATAATGCAGACGATTTCCATATTAGAGAAGTAGTATAACACTAAATATCCAAAAAAAGTTGAATTTATTCTCAATATTACATTAAAAAAAAAAAAAAAAATTGTTAAAAATGAAAAAAATTATAACTTTATTTTAAATTATCGCAGACCGATGGTTCAACCATTCGTTTTAAATGTATTGGCGAGCTCTTTTGAAAGATACCCATCATGAAAATTTACTTCCCTCGAGGGGGCACTTCTCCCCCAGGAGGGAGGCGAGGCTCCTACATACACAAAAAAATTTTCCCAGTTGACTATCTCTATTACAAAAAATATATATTCGTTTCATTTGGTTTAGTGCAGTCTATAGATGTTAAACTCTACTTACCTGCAATTTCCCCCATAGACGTAATGTATTTGAATTCTCTTGGGCGTCCCTGTACACGAACCATTTGCTTCATCTCAATGAAAAGCTTAGTGTAGCATCCCTATATGATACACATTTAGCATACCGAGTTTGGAACTTCTGCTACTATTAGTTCTTGAGATATGCTGATAGCACACAGACCATTCGCTAAAAACATGATTTTCGTATTCAGAGGACCTTAGAACATGTAAATATAACAAAAACTCATGCTCGAAAATTTGACCAAAAAACAATACTTTCTCGACCCTATGGGTAAGAGAAAGTAAAAAGAGTAATAACAGAATTCAATTAAAATGTTAATAATACGCAGGATAATGATCTCGAGAGAAACTTTAGCCCACACCTCTTATTTGAGAAAAATACTTCACTTTCAACCCTCTCACTGCATATTTTTTTTTACTTTCTCTTACCCATAGGGTCGATAAAGTATTGCTTTAGGGTCAAATTTTCGAGCGTGAGTTTTTGTTATATTTACATGTTCTGAGGTTACTTGAATACGAAAGTCAAGTTTTTAGCGAATGGTCTGTGTGTCTGTTATCAGCATATCTCAAGAACAAATAGTAGCAGAAATTCCAAACTCTATATTCTAAATGTGTATCATACAGGGACACTCAAAAGTATTCAAATACATTACGTCTATGGGGAAAATTGCAGGTAAGTAGAGTTTAACATCTATAGACTGAACTTTATGATCTCTGTATCAGCTGCATCTTGTGAAAGAAATTTCAGTAAAATGAAGTTGATCAAAAACTACTCAACAATGTCTACAATGAGTGATAGTCGAATAAGGAATCTTGCTACATAACGTTGATCATAGAATATGAAGTCACACAAAATATCGGCAAATTAAATCCAATCTAGTATGAATCAGGTTTCCATTTTCAAGTCTTTTTTAAAATCCTTTATTGAAATAATGTAGTAAATAACACACCATTTCACAACTGAAAGTTGATGATGATAATAGTAGTCAAAATGGTGTAGAACACTGTTGATACATTGATACTTTTATAGAAAATTTGTTGAGTTTAAGAACAGATTGTTTATCATTAAAGTGCATAAAAAAACTGACAGTGTGAAATGAACACAAACAAGAAAACAAACAAAATGATTGAATTTTTAATAATAAATATTACAATACCTGTAATATTAAATCCCTTTTTAAAAATGATGTTATTTATGATCAAACATAAAAATGCATAATGGCAAACAATGAAATTGTAATAAAAAAAAAAAAAAATTAACTATTCCACAGTGATTATAATGGAAGTTCATAATTTGGAAGAGTCAATAAGTCCAAAACTATTGATGAGCTGCTAACTGCTGCAGCAAAAGTCTCCGTCGATGTTCAAGTTCCTCCTCACTGGCGTCACTTTCTGAGAATTTCTAATAAATAAATAAAACAAATAACTAAATTAGTTTAGGACAAATTAAACTATAGAGATAACAATTCTCAAAGTCATTGTTACAAAATCATTTCACACATTGTTCAGTTTATCACACACGACAAATGTTAGTCATAACAAAAATAGAAATTACTCTATAGAGATTTTTTCATGATGAAAATGTTTATATAATTTTTTGCACAGTTGAGCTTGTTTTTTTTTTTTTGTTTTTTTTATGTGACTGCTGAATTAAAAATTAAGAGGAAAAATAGTTTAAAATTTGTTTTTGTTTTTATGTATAATTTTATTTATTTATTATTATTTTGTAGTACATACATCAAGTATGAGACATATAAATAAATATACAAGGTATTTTAACAGTAAGATAGATACTATTATTTTCAATAGCTACAGTCGGTAACAAAAGTGTCCGAACACTAACAAAAATTCATATGTAAAAAAAGTACACTTCATACGGTTTTGTTAAATAAATGCTTGTCGAATCCTCTTCTTAGTCAGTCTAAGAACATGATATAAGGATTTATTTAACAGAACTGTATGAAGTGTACTTTTTTTACATACGAATTTTTGCTAGTGTTTGGATACTTTTGTTACTGACTGTACTATTAAAAGAATCATTAAGTGGAAAAAAAAAAAAATATCCCCCGATATTTAAAATATTAAACAAATGCTAAAAAAAGTTTTTAACTGAAGAGGTTAACAAAATATAAAAAAACTGAACCTTATGTGAAAGGCGGGTATTCAAATAAAATGCAGTCAAACCTCATTAGTATGTTCCTCTCAAGCTACTTAAAAATTACTTACTGACAGGAGTGACTTCTTAAGCGGAATTTATATTTATTATACACTGAAATTCCAAATATTTATGTAATAATAAGTATGCCCAGGGGTGAGGAATTTTTAAAAATTCTTGCCAGCCAACAATATACGATACATAAGTCTATACAGCAAAATTTACGCAAATGTAAAATGAATTGAACAATTAGCAAAATTCTTTCAAATTCCCAAAACAACATTTCTTAAAATAAGTATTCAGTATAGAATAATAACAGCTTAAATGTAATAAAATCCAAAGTAGTTTCCTATTCGAATACAGTTCATGCTCTAGGAAAGAGATTTTTTTTTTTTACTGTTTTACGATGTTGAACACCGGCAACAAAACTTTAAAATTTACTTGCCATTTTCAAAACATTAGTCACCAGTGGGGAGTAAATCAAGCGTTTCCCCACCCCTGAATATGTGCCTATTAATAAATTACATTTTAAACTACATAAATTAGTAGAATAAGAATTTTAATTCATAAAATGAATGATGAATTAAGAAAAGTATAGTTATGCAATATAAGTAGAGAATGCAAGATGTATAAGAAAGGTCAGGACTTCTAAAATATGATGTAATATGTGGAGTGATGTCTTATCCAGGTGACTTACAAATGAGGTTTGACTGTACAAGAATTCAGGTGGAAAAAAACAACATATCACAAAAATAAATAATTTTATTTTTATCCTATAAAAAAAGAAATGATTGTTTTTGTTAAAATAAACATTAAAACCTTATAAAATTAGATGATTTAACAGAAATACAGACCAGAAAATATAATTCTATATAAAAGCTGAATTGCACTGAAAAGTTTAAAAAAAATCTCATATAAACTTTGTAAATAAACATTACAAATTTAAAACATGCACACAAATAAAGAATCACTTTAGGTGTAAATAATCAAGCACGATTCATTGCCAGATGTAAAAAAAAAAAATATGTAAGCATGACTGCAGTGTAAAAGCAGAATGAATGTTGTGCTGAATTATTTTGATTCACAACAAGTGTTGCATTTTGTTTTTGTTTTTTTCAATTTTATGATGTTTGTTTACAAAATGTATACTCTTCATTTAAAATGTATTTATTTTTTAATGATAAAAAAAAGTAAATTTTAAATTGTAACATAAAATCTTTTCTGATCTTTTGTTTAGGTTTGTTTTGGTAAGTCACTCAACAACTATTTTACTAACACTCAACAACTACACTCTAAAGCTAATTACGAACTACAGCTTAAAGTGGATTATAAACCACTATGAACATCTATGCCTAAAGACCAGAGAGTCATTCAATCATTAGATGGGCTTTTAAAAATTTAGAAATTAATTTGATCATGTGTATAAAAAAAGAGAAAAAATTACATATGCATATAAATTAGAGTCCTGACAGATAAGAGAACCCAACAGATGAATTTTAAATCAACCCGAAACCTGATCTGAACCCGGCAAAAAAAAAAAAAAAAAAAAAATCATCAACCTGAAAACCGACACAAACCCGCAGTATAGAATTTTGACCATCTGAACCTGATTTCTTTGTACTCAAAACCAGCCTTCTTTTTACCCGAAACTTAAAAACTAAATGAAAATTAATAATCCACTTAAAAATCATGCAAAACTATTTTATGTTATAAAATACATTTCCATTGTCCCACAGTTGGTAAATCACTTTAAAAAAGATATAATTAACACACTAATCTAAAAAATAGATAATTAATAATTTTTAACCATTTATGTGTAGTGTAATTCAAGTGTAAAAATATATGCTTCAACTTTAGTGCTTGTGGTTTATTGCTTAGTACTTATATTTAAAAAGATAATAAAATAAATAATAATTTGATGTTTCTTTGTTAATTTTGTCCGATATATTTGTTTACTTTACTATGTAATTTGGGTGCACGTATGTATAATCATGGCCATATATAGTATGTTTACATCACTTACACAGTTATGATTATAATTATCAAACAAATTTCTGCTTATTATAGTAAAAAAAATTTTTTGAAAGGTGTTCTCAAATCAACCCAACTTGCAGGAAAAAAATTCAGTCAACCGAACTTGCGGGTCAGATTGATAAAGTTGTGTTACTCAAGTCAATGCAGGACATTAATATAAATATTAAGTCATGTTTTATATAATTTCTCAAGTAATGAATGTAATATAAATATATTAAAATTCAAATGTCCTACAAACATATATTTTACATAAATTTCTGCAAATGTAATAGAAGAACAACACAAGTTAGAATTTGAATTGGGGGTAAGAGAACTACAAACTTAAAATCAGAGAAGTTTTGATAATAGCAATGATGCGTTAAAAAAAAAAAAAATATGATACAGTCAACAGCAAAATTATTGAAGCACTAGCAATAATTTCTACTTAAAAGATGGGCATCTAATACTATTTTATTAAGTAAATCATGATCTTAGTCTTATACTGTTTACAAAAAAGTTGATGATAAAAATTAGCAATCAAACTAAAAAAATATATATGAAAAGTGTGGATGTGTGCTTCAATAATTTTGTGTCCGACTGTAAAACACAGCCAAACAAAATAAGTGTTTATCAATATATCTTTTACAATATAGAGTTAAAAAAAAAAAAAAGGTTATTGTACAAAATATGTTACTAAATAAATATGAACTTATTCATAAATATAATCAATTTTTACCCTTAAAAATGTAATATCCAAGAAAATTACAACATAATTTTAATGTTGCAATAATTTTTCCTGGTGTATATAAATTGAGAAATCAAAATGAATTATAATAACTGCAGCAGTTATGTGATGCATTAATAGTGAAGTAAGTTGTGCATTACCTAGTAAAAACAAAATTTTTAAAATGGGAAAAATAGCTGATACACGTGTATTAATAAATAAATCAATCAACATTTAAAGCCATTTAAATAAGTAATTATTTGTTTTATATGATTTATTTAAAAAAAAAAAAAAATGCTTAAAAGATTTCTATATTTTATAGAATATTATTAAATATTATTTATGTACTATAAGAAATAAATATCAAAGACATTTTTTAATGACTTATAGTAGGTAAATGACAAAATTTAAATCAAATATTACAGACAAATTGAAGTCAACTGCATCTAACAAATAAAAACTATAACACAAATTCTACTTTCTAATATGCTCATAATTTATTAAGATATACAGAAAGTATTGAATTTGACTAAACCTATATATTATCACTTAAAAATAAGATATTTAGAGAGAGAGAGAGGAAGGGAAAATAAAAAAATTAAGTAACTATATTAGTTTTAAGTTATTTAACTCTTTCAGTATTAGTAATTTTTTATTTATATCTGTTTAATAATTTACAAAATTAATACTATGCACAGTATATAAGAAGGAAAATTTGATATTGTACACTACAGATATTTAACCTTTTTTGTAATAATAAGCAACATATAACTCAAAATTTAAGTAACATCAGCCTTTTATTTAGACTATGCAGGACAGAAAAAGAAGTTTTAAACTAATGATTTTTCAAGAAAGAATATTTATTTATAACATTCATGGGTTAAGTTTTGCAAGACAAAGTTTGCCTTTAAAGAAAATTCTGAAAAGCTAGTATATTTGATATTCTTTTAAGCATGTAGCATTTTTTTAACATAAAATAAATATTATACAAAATGGGAGTATGATGATTTGTTTATAAATACTATAGTTATTCATTAAGCTCCTTTTCCAGGGAAAAATAAATAAATAAAAATAAAAAAAACATGTTTCAAAGTTTTGTAACATTAGCCTTTTATTTCAACTACTGAGGGACGTAAAAAGTTGTTTAGCATGATGAAAGTTAAACAATTAACAAAACAGTTTTCTGTCCCTCCCCTCCCCCAACACACACACACCTTTGACTGAGATGGTTGTTTAACAATTTAGTAGTCTTGTGGTTATGATACCACCTTGTATCTATTTAATATTATACTGTTAATACATATTAACTGAATTTATATCATTACACACTGTAAAACAATAAACATTCCGATTCTAAATACTGTCTAGATCAGGCTCTGACTTCTCACGGTGCAAATGGAGCAAGCGTCTAGGTCTTCATTAACAAGAGGGCTCCTAAATCAAGTGCATTTCGAAATTAAAACTTATTACAAAAGTCCAAAATTCAAATTATTTACTGACTTAATAAAACAAGTTTTACATTTTTTTATGTGGAAGAGTAGGCTATGCTTTGTGCAATTATATATGAATTTATATCTATGGGCAAACCTTTTTAATATCCCCCACATGAAACACCTCTGACCTAATTATTCCCAAAAATGTTATATCTATAATTAATAATAGTCAGAACATTGCTTCGATTAATTTGTTTTGAAATTAAAATCTATAACTGTTATTTGGAAATGTACTCTTATTAATAAAGTATCAGCACACCCCTATTGCTTTATCTTTGAGCACTATTAGGTAGAATGGGCCCCTATTGATAATTTCGCCTTGGGCTCTCACTATTATAAGCCTGCCCTGGTGTAGATACAAAACATTTTTTTTTTTTTATTTAAAATAATCATATAACAAATTCAAAATTTAAAAACATCAAATATATACATTTCTTTATTACTACAGCATATGTTTATTAACCTATTTACGCTGGTGTATATGTGTGATCAAATATTGTATCTGAAACGAAAGAGTAAAAATTGACACAATGTTTAAAAAAATATTTCACATATGTTATTATGGTGACATTAAGCATACTGTCATCAGTTCAGAATAGCATGACATTAGTGCTCCTAATTATACCATGTAAATAGATTTTAGAGATTGATAAAACAGCCTATAGAATTATGGGGAATTTGATTGCATTAGCAATTAGGAAATTTGGAAAAACTTAATTGGGAAATTCCTACTACGGAAATGATAAGAAAAGATTAAGAGATTACAAAAAAGCAAATTAACACAATGTTAAGAATGCCAAAATAAAAAGACAATTGTTTATTTTGATGCTTTTAACATTGTGTCAATTTACTTTACAGTATCTGTTAAGCATCAAGTGATGATTTTATATATTGTATCCTATATTTTCAGGGATTATTAATCCATTCATACAAATAATGTAAGCACATATTTAAAAGTTCAATTATAATAATTTTGATTGGTGTTCTATTTTGTGATAACAAATATATATTGATATTGACATTTTCTGATATATGCAATCGATTTTCTGAATTAATCTGCATCCTCCATAGAACTGATATTTAATCTGATTACGGGTGATGAGTAGCAAGTGAAGATTTGGAACACAGTAATAAAAAAGTTGCAAGTGGATGCATTACAAAGACCAATATGAAACATAAAATATACTGCCAACAATGTATTTAAATGAATGTGGATAGTATTCAAAGGATGACTGAAAAAGCAAAATTAATGTAAAAGATAAGGTGTAGTAATTAAACAATTACAGAATCTTAACTTCAAAACAGAATAAGTATGTATGAAAGGGGTAGAAGAAAATATTTTCACTTCAGTTTCAATAAACATATGCTTCTTCCTTTTTTTAATACATATTAAATCTATTTGTATATATTCAGCTTATACAAATATCTCACTTTTGTAAATAGTAAATTAGTGATATTTTCTTTAATCATTTTATATGTTTTTTTAATTTCATATTGTCGATGTGTAAGAGCTTTTATATGACATATAAATTTTATAAAACCCATACAATCACTTCCAAGTGAGAAAGTCCTTCGGGTATACATAGGGAAGAAAATGTTACTTTCCATTAAACAGGAAAACAAAGAATTTTTTCAATCAATGAAAAATTTATTTATTTTTTATTTGCCTTACTAACTAAATTACCACTAAATTTTATGAAGAAAAAAAGTGTTGAAAACATGTTTTTATTTATTTTTTGAGTTTAAAATGTTGAAATGAAAACCATTTTTAAACAAGGTAGCAAATCAAGCTTATCATCAAACGTGTATATTTAATTTTATATAAATCAGTTAATGCAAACTGAGGCTATTGCATGACATCATGTAAGCACATGTGAATCAACATTTGAATGGTTGATGGTTTTGTCAGCTTAAGGTTAATGATTGTCAAAAATTTATTAAAATTTTCAGTAACTGTTGTTTACTTCCAGATTATTGTAAAATTTCACAAAAAAAAAAAAAAAAAAAAGTAATATAAAAAAATTAACACGAACTTTTTTCAAATATGTAAAGAATTGCACATGGCAAGAGAATTATACAGAATTATATATTTATTATATTCTTGCTTATATATATATATATATAATTTCAATAAAATATTCTATTTATTAATCCGTTTTTTATTTACTTATTTTAATAAGCAGAATTATATACTCATCTGTGGATTAGATATGGATGAAATGAAGTATAAATGATTTTATGAGCAGTTGAAGAATAATCTAGATGTGTTGTGTTAACGCTGCACACATACCTTCTTTTTTTTGTTTGATTAAGAACTGTTCTTTTATTTTGACTCGAAATAATTGTTGTGAATTTTCAGTGTTTTTTTTTTTTTTTTTTTTTTTTTTACAAAAGTCTTTTATTACCTTATAACATCAGTGTTTCAATGCATTGTATTGCTAATTAAAATTAGTACAATATCCTTTTTAAAGTAATCCAAAAAAGCCTTTGTTTATTTTGTGAGTACATTTTGTTTTGTTTACCCTGCTATTGTTGTGATGTAATCAAAATAGAAGGGAGTGGAGAGGTATATAAAGAAGCAGATATTTATTTTTTAATAGTTACATATATATATATATATATATATATATAGTAAAGCACCGTTTATACGTCCTTTTAATAAAGTCCTGATTCATTCCTATTCATTTTAATGTAAAAATGCTTCGTCTATACGCCGCTAATATCGGTTATACGTCTTTTCCACTTTACTAAAATTCACAAAATTTCTCAACCTATTATCATTTTCCATTCTAAATAAGACAGATTTTTCCTAGGAAGCATCTTAAACGGAGGAACACAGGAAAGATCGAAGAAAACAGATCAAAGAATCAATTGAATTCACAGTAGAATTTTTAATACTCATACACAAGCAGCAAATCAGACGAATATTAAAGATTTTTAATGTTATTAAATAACTATCTGTATGGACATAAATTGTATGCTTATTATTAAAGATACGTAATATATATAATTAATATTCAAAATGCATTCTTAAGAAATGTAATGTATAATACTCAATATATGATATATGTAATTAGCACCCAGTCATGCATTAAAAGTATGATTTTTCTCCCTTTTTGTAATAAATCTTTTTTTTTTTTAATGATTGTCTTATACATTTACTAACTTAAGAAACTTTATAATTAGTACTTTCATATAAATTTTGCTTAAGTGTCATAAAATTTGTAGTAATCAAAGTGTTATTATTAAAATTTCGATTATACGTCTTTTCATTTATACGTCCGTTTACGTCAGTTCCTTGAAAGACGTGTAAACAGTGCTTTACTATATATATACATATATATATATATTATGCATTTCCTCTAGGTGTCACTCTTATTTGGAGTCAGAAATGTTCCCAAGTTTTACATCCTCATGTTTTACATATTTTACGTATTATTATAAAATCTTTAACAATTATGTATACATTTCTTCTTTGAACAGTTTATGTTTTACTTCTATAAACATATCAAGAAAATACTTTTTCCTGATATGTCTATAAAAGTAAAGAAATGAATATTTATTTCTTATTAGCAGCATTCTTTTTTGGTGACTATTGCTCAAAGTATCATCCCTATTTGAAGTAAAACAACCCCAAAGTGGTATGTCTAGCAAGTGTAATTATGTTCTTTATTAATAATTATCAACAGTTAAAAAGTTCTCTATATAAAATAATACGTCAGCTAGCTGTAAATGCAAAATTCTGATTTACTTTAAATTATAAAATATATAAATATTAGGAGTCCAAAATATATCTTTGTGAAATTTTTGATAATGAATAAAATAATTTAATGAATATTAACAATGACAATATAATATTTAAAACAAGGGAAAAGTAACACAGACTTTGCATTAACAGTTATCTGAATTACTATAATTACATTTATTTGCCAGTGTGTGATTTTTTAATTGAAAGGCTTGTTTTTAGCAAATTATTTTCAACACAAATCTAGATCGCAGAAAGGGAAAAAGTGCAAAATAGCAAATGAAATACACGTGTATACATATTGAAAATTATGTAAGAATATGTTATGTTTCATATTACGATAGAAAATTCTAAGTCAAACAGTACGAATGACAGGCCGTGACTAACGGCAGGGCATACGGGGCAAATGCCCTGGGCCCCCCTACAGGCGTATGCAGAAATTCTGCAACCTAAAGAGCTCTTACGCCACTGCAAGGGGGCCCCCCAGAATAGGCTTGCCCTTTTCCCATACCCTTTAAGAAACTGTTTATAGTTGACATTTATTTAATTAAATATCATAATGTATTGTTGTCAGTTCTCTAATATTATATTGTTATTATCAAAGACTAAATTAACAGCAAAAAGTAGAAGAACGTACAGAGTAACATTTTTAAAAAACAATACTGTTTAGCTGGATATAAAAGAGAAAACCTAGTTCTATTAAGCTTTCAGTTAACTCACCCCTTTTGGCTTGTGTATTTCATTTATTGTCCCAGTCTGTGTTAGCATGGAAGGAAAATGCAAAAGAATAGTAAATATTTAAATTTTACTGTAGAATAAATTAAAAACTATATATATATAAATTTACTACTTACTTATAAAGACAGCTCTAATGTTATTAATTTTTATAAATTTTAGAAGTTATTTCTGATACTAATATTTAAAGATAAAATTCAAAAGTATCAATAAATATCACAAAGATGTTAGCACTATTTCAACTGAATAAACTCTCCTCCTCTTTTCTGAACTGATTTCTTTCCACAAAGAGAAATAATTTAAATTTATTAGAAAGTAGAATTTTGTAAATTGAGTTTAGATCGTGATGAACAAACAAATGCTTTTCAATTTTTTCAAAGATTCAGTATACTATATTATTATATTGAAATGGCATGTTTAACCCTCTGAGCAGATGATACGTAATATTCCGCTTACTTAGCAGTTACTTTGCCCTAATATACTTATAATTCAAAAGTGTATAACTACATAATTTTAGCTTGTTTTCTAAGTATAAAGATCATCATATACAATAATCATGAGTATTATCTTTCAGTAAATAGCCAGATATTAAATTTCAAGATGAAATAATTATTGTTTTAGTACATTGTAAAGAACATTCAGTGAAAACAACACTACCAATTTGCCATTTTCTAAGGTGATCAGTGGATTAAAAACTGTAATTGTCAATGTTTAATTTTACTGAAATATTTACTTTAATAAAGCTATGGGAAGAAAATTATAAGATCGGGGATCTATCACTAATGTAACAATTTCCTTTACAAAAAAATATTCACTTCATATACCTGATTTGACTGGACTTTTTTGCTTATAACTTCATTAACCCTTTGCGCTCGAGAGGTGACTTTTAGTCAACATCCAATTTGATGAGGTGACTGAGAATCACAATTCAGGTCGATGATGAAATTTGTGCGATAACAATGTATACTAAGTTTAGCTTAGCCAATATTGCTTCACGAGTCTGTGTTTAACAATGCATACGTATACAACAACTGCCAATATTTAAGCAAAACAGGAAGAGCACCTTGATAACGTGTATAAATATTTTCGCAACCACTTACTTTTATCTTTTTATTAAACTCTTTCTAATCAAAGCACTTGCATCTATAGTACATTGATTGTACAAATATGAATATTGCATACTTTTTTAAGAAATAAAATAACATACAAATTGAAAAAGAAACGATCATTGGCAGAGTTATAGATTTCCAAATGATGTGAATTTACGTCAGTTGTCGCAAAAGTTTTACACACTTGATCCTGAAAGGGTTAATATTTAACAAATAACCTTATTTGAAGTATAAAAAATATATAAAAGTTTTTAACGTTAATTTGTGAGTGAAATATGTCTATGTTAATGGTAAGAAATTCACCAAATACACAGAAATTTTTCTCGAGTTACTGGTTCACTAAACTGACAAAGGCTTCGAGTGAAAAGGGTTAATATTATAAGAATCAGAAAGATAATATTTAACTTAGAAAGAAATTATACTTTGTTAATCAAAAATGAATTCATAGTATTTCATAAATGTAAGTATAACACTGATTTATTATATTTATTTATTTTTGAGTAATACAAAAGTACAGTTTATATATATATATATATATATATAAATTGTGAGTTTTGTATACTAGATTAATTAATAATCTTTTGCTATTTCTAATTAAAAAAAAAAAAAGAAGGGAATTTCTAATATTGATATTTCACTTAATGTTAAAATAAATTTCTTATTAATTTCTTTCATCAAAGAACTTTCTTTAAAGCTCGCACACACACACACACACAGACACACACACACACACACAAAAAAAAAAAAAAAAAAATCAAGCAAAGTAAAGAAAAATATATTTTGTACAATAACTACATAATTTTTGTCCTACAATTACATTTGGGAAATATAAGTAAATAAATAAAATCTATTATAATTATATATTTATTAAGTTAGTTGAAACAATATTTTAATGCATTACTTGCAAGCTATATCCGTATTTTGAGCATGTCACTAGAAAACTGAAAAATTGATTAGAATATCAAGTTAAATAAAATTTATAAAATTCTATTTAAAATCTTAATTTCTTTCACTTATAAACAGACTAACTTTCATACACAAATGAATATAACTAAAAAACATATTTTGATGATTTTGTACAAAATCAAATAGTTAAAATTTCTTTAAGAGGTTAAATGGGTTTCGAAGACTAAAAAAGGCATATATTCTCTCTCTCTCTTTTTTCATTAAAAATTTTTGAAAATTCAGCTGTGAGTCCTAATTTTCAGAGACCCTTCAAAGAAACAGTGGACACAATTTCTCAAAAACTAATACACCAATCTTATTGAAATTTTACGCACTTCTCCAAAATAGAATCAACTAGTGCTTGAACAAAGAATTAAAAAAAGAAATACATTTCAATTTTTTTAGCAGAATTGTATGCAAAAATAGAACAATTTTTGGTGCATGTTATCCCATGTATAGCCTTGTAAAATCAGTTGTAATAAAAAAAAAAAAAAAAAGAAAATTCCTTCATTCAAGCATTAGTCAGTTCTATTTTAAAGAAGTGTGCAAATTTTTAATAAGAATGGTACATTAGTTTTTAAAAAATCATGCCCATTGCTTTTTTGAATGATCTTCAGAAAACAGGACCCACCAGCTAAAATTTTCAAAATGTTTAATGAAAATTTCATAAAATATTATTTAAATATTGTTCTTTTATATGCTCAAATTTTTTAATTAAAAAAAAAGGGGGGGGGGGTGGAGGGGGCATTTTTTTTTTTTTTTTTTTTAAGCCTTAAACCTAAGTAACCCCTTAATAAAATATAAAACGCATTTTTAATTAAATATCTTAATTACTGTCTATCTCAAAAACAGCTTTTAAACTTCAAAAAAAAAAAAAAAAAAAAAAATTCAAATATTCAGAAGAAAAATATGACAAAGGCTATTTGTTTTTATATTTATTAGTGGTGAATTACTCAACTTGATAATATGAAAGTTTCAATTGGTAAAATTAATTCATTTAAAATTTATCAATGGTGATACTATGTACTATACAAGTTCATTTCCTGCTCATGTGTTAGTCACAGAAACTTTCTTCTTTGCAGAAAATTCTTTAGCATTCTTCTTTTTTTTTTTTTTTTTTTTTTTTTTTAAACTAACAATATATCATTGCTTTAAAAAATATGCATAGAAATAATATTTTAGCTATTTTTAATTATTTTCTGTTTTATTTATATATTTGTTGTTTTATGAATTATTTAATCTTCTACTTGTTATTTATAATAGTCTTAATATGTATGTAAGGTTCACAATGTGCTCACAATAAATTTATTTAACAAATGATAAACTAGTATACATTTTAATAGCATATCTGCTTATTACAATGACTTTTATATTTCAAACTGAGCAATGCAACATTTTTTCCAAAAAAAAAAAAAAAAGGGGTGAAAGTGTTGTAAAAGCCTGATTTGTCAGTTTGCATTTTAAAATCAGTATATAGGCTTAAACTATACAAAATTGAGCTACATTATTACTACTATATGAACTGTTACAGTATGCTCTCTATTTGAAACATATACTTATAAGTTTGTTTAGAATAGAGAGCATGCCTGTATAAAGTACTTATAGATCTTTTTACAGGGACAAACAAAAAGTTTGGATACATTATAAAGACTGGTTTTGCAGAAATAGAGATTTGCTACAATTCACTTGCCCTCTACCAAGTGTACTCACAATTTGAGCTTATGTTTTATCTAAATTATCAATCATGTTTTAAGAAGTTTTTGTTTCTGTAAAATCTCTATTATCAAGAGCTTTTTTAAATATCATATTAGCCTCAAGAAGTTTACGAGAAACTTGAAATGATCGTTTTATTATTATTATTATTAGTATTATACAATTTTTAAATTAACTGCCTAAAATCGTCTTTATTTTCTTCAATATCAGACAACTTTCTTCTGCTACAGTTTTCAAGTCTTCAATTTCCTTAACTTTTCTCTTTTTCGCCTCTTCCATTTTTTTTTTTTTTTTTTTTTTTTTTTTTTGGCCTTGTTCAAATAAAAATTAAAGTCTTGTGAGTTATGATATTATTTATTATTGGTATTGATTTAGACTACCTATTGCTAACCTAGGTCAAGCTGCCAACAACTGTAGTATGTCAACATTCACAGTCACCATGAGATAATGCAAAAATGTCTTTTACAATCATAAACTTTTATTTTGATATAGCTATACATTTGTACTGTGTCCATAGGCGTCGGCACATTGGAGCAAGGGGGGCACTCCCCCCAACCCCTGGAAAATTCTAATAAACATTTTTTTTCTTTACTTTAAAACTATGCTATCAGAATTCTATTAAAATAAATATTTTGTCAGGTTTTGCCCCCCCCCCCCCCCCCCCCCCCCCACACACACACCCAAATCTTGAAATTTTTTCTGATGATGCCACCGACTGTGCCCCACTATTTCAAATATAGAAAAGTTTTATTTTAAGAAGTATGCAAGTATTTTAGCTTTTTTTTTTTTTTTTTTTTTTGAGAAAGTATTTGAAGTACTATATATATGTATTTAAGTAACTTTTAATTATGAGAAATATACAAGATAATTGTTAAAAAAATGCTCCTATATAAAATCCCCTACAGAATATACCATTCAAGAAAACAACATGTAGGCTTTAATTTAGAAATTCTAAGATAAGGGCTCAAGAATGAGCTGAAAGAATACAGTTCTTACAGTTACAGTGACAAAATTTCAAAGCTTTTGAATGGAAACACCAAATCTTTAAAGTTGTATCATAAAACCATCAATAGCTATGTTCTGGTGACTGTAAATGGAGAAAAATAGTTAAAAAAAAAAAAAAAAAAAAAACAAGCAATGAGCACAGAAAATGGGGATAAGCAAGTTACAGGAAAACAATAAAAAGGAAAAAAAAAAAAAAAGTAGGATTCACAAATGTCTTACAGTAGAAAGCTTCTTCACAATTTTTCAATAGTTTGGTGATAATAACAGACTAGCTGATATAGTTTGAAATTATTTTTTGTCCAAAATTATCTTAACCAATCAAATTTTATTACCTCTATTTTTCAATTATTTTATACAGGCTCACAGCACAATTTGTGTGCAATGTTTTATTGCTTGTGAAATATGTGTTGTAAAAATTAATTCAATCTGAAATTAATTTCCCCTCCTGTGACTTGCATGTAACAAACTTCTGTGCTCATTGTTTCTTTTCCTTGTGTTTTAAACCACTATTTCTCCAGCTACAGTCATCAAAACAAAGCCATGTATAGTTTTTTACCCTGAAATTTATAATGCAATCAATTTAAAAAAAAAAAAAAGTACTGTCAGTCAAAAAATTTGAAATTTTGTCACTGCAACCATAACTTTGTGAGCTTGATTATTCTGTTTTACTCCAATTGTGAGCACTCACAGGCAGATTTTGTAGCATCAAAATTTTTACATAGAATGGTTTTGTTAGTTTAAGCAAAGTTTTAGGTGGAATTGAAACATTGTAAAGAAAGTTATGGAGTTGTGAGTTCTAACATTTTCAGTGAGGTTTTTGTTGTAGTTTGATTGGAAAGTATTTTCAAATGAAGCTTGTTTTAGAAACAGGGTTGCCACACAAATAGGAGAATGAAATTCATTAACTTTTCCAAGTATACGTTCTAAGAAACTTCCAGTCTAACTATACATTGAGCATTAGCTGTATTGGATGCAAAATAATTATGGTACCATTTGAAAACACAAAAGTTACATATTACTTTTACCTAAGGAGAGATTGCCCTCGGAGTCTTTTAAGAGGTCATGGTAAAAAAAAAAAAAAAAAAAAAAAAAAGAAATGGTAGAAGCTAAGGGAAAAAAAAAAAAAAACAGGAAAAATGTTCTTATGTTGAATTTTTTTTTTTTTTTTTTTTTTTTTTTATGACAAACATATGAAAATCCAGATTCTGACTAAAATATTCAAAATTTTTCAATTCCCTGACTATTCCAGGTTTTCCAGATAGCGTGGCAACCCTGTAGAAAGGTTATTCAAAGTGATTCTCCCACATGATTTATTTAAGTAGTGAAACTTTCAAAGTAGAGGAAGTTTCCACCTTCCCCTTAGAGTTTTTAGAGCATACAGAAAATTCTATGAATGAATCCTTGAGAAAGTTTTAGTTTCACACTGAAACTACTTTAACTCAGAGAAATACATTGCTAATAGAGTGAAGTTATATTGATGCCAGTGATTTTGGCATACATTTTCACAGATTTTTTTCTTTGCACATAGCATTAATCCATAGCAATCTTCCCCACCCCTCCTACTGAAGCTTAAATAAACTGTTGAGGTTTAAAATCCTCACTCTTCTTGTTTTGTTGTTACACATTTCCAATTGCAACAATATCAGTTTAGGAGGTTGCTGGTAATAGTGAAACCTTACATTGTATCTAAATGAATAGCAATTTTGTCATTCTGCTTTTTAAAATGACTGAATTCAGTTTTTTTTATTTACTTCTTTTTTTAATATCCTTAACGTTTCTTTATTTGATTTTTTAAATTTTTCTTTGCTACTTATTTTCATGCTTAATAATCATATAAGACACAAAAATGTCTGAGATTTCATAAAAATCTTTCTATAAGTCCTATATTGCTGCCTTTTTAGACAGATCCATTGACTAAATATAATTAAAATGTAGTTATATTTCATGATTTATTTGTTTTTCTAAACAGTTTTGTAGATAAACATTATGAAATTAGTAAATGCCCAGAAAATATATAATTAATCAAAATATAGTTATGATTACACATTCTTAAAAATTTTTTAGCATCTTAAAAATTTTAATTATCCGAGTATTTACAAACATCTTTTTACTAAAATCAAAAATCAAACAAGGAAATGAGGAAGACCTAAAATCTATATTATGAGCTATAGGTAATATTAGTTTATTTTGCCCTTTAAATAAATAGTATTGTTTGAAATCAAGAAAAACTCCAATGTTGCAGAAATTCATTATTTTTCAGTAAAAATGGTGTATATAATATTTAGCTTATTTTTTCTTTTTGAAGAAACCAGGTAAGTGAAATTTGACAAAAAATCTAATTTCTACTTTTTTTTTTTTTAATAGCATTAAATAGTTTAAACTTTTCTTTCCATCAATGTTTACATAAAAAAAAAGTGTTGAAATTTTTTATTTTTTCTAAGTGCAATTCATAGCTTATTGTTATCAATTAAATCTTTAAATGAGTTTTTCTCAAAGCATGGATTTTTCAGGTTTGTTTTCCTTTTTTTCAATATCGATGAAACTTAAGAATTCAGATTTTTAATGGCATTTATATTATGTTATAATGTACATTTTATAACCCTGGGGTTTGATGATTTATTGAAAATTATTTTAGACAGTAAAATTTTATCAAAAATGCTAATTTAAAAGTGATTTTCTAAAAATAAATAATAATAAATTTTCATCTTCACTTAGAAAGAAAATTATCTGTTAAATTATGTAAAGCATGCTATTGTAACTGCCATAAAAAAATTATAACCATTTTTCACCATTTCTGAGAAAAGGGTACACAAAGTTGGTCAATTTAATATAGTAAAGAAAGCACTTTAAATAATAAATAATTTTTCAGCTTCATTTAGACAGAAAATGGTCTATTAAAGCATGTAAAACTACCATTAAAAAAAAAAAAAAAAAAAAAAAAAAAAAAATTATAACTGTCTTCCACCATTTCTGAGAAAAAGATAAATAAAGTTGGTACATTTAATACAGCAAAATTAAGTTTTTTTGGTTCCTTTAAGAGTAACACACAAAAAGAATTTGGATATTTTTAGATGAATGAATTAAAAAGATTAGTACGAGTTTTAATGATCATAAACTAATATAAATTGAAGAAAATTGATGTAAAATGGAATAGTTTTTATTTTCCTTTATAATGAAAAAGAAGCATATTTAATCTTTAAAGGATTATTATAAAAGAGTATTTGGAATTATTGATACAATATAAACTAATCATTATAGACATGTAATCTACTCTGAAGAAATTTTTGCAGTACAATTTCCTGTGTGTTTAAACAATTTCAATTTATAGATAAAGAATATGATAGGTAGAGACATATATATATATATATATATATATATATATATATATGTGTGTGTGTGTGTGTGTGTATTATGCATGATACCTGCTTTTTGCCCAAGAAAAATTAAAGAAATGTGTTCCATTTACATAAAACAGACACATGTTGTGGAGTTTAATGTTTATATATAATGATGTTAATTTGTTAATGTTACATTGTAATATGTTTAACGTTCAAAGTAATTTCATAAAGCCATACAAACTATCTTTAAATTAAAACGCATTATATGGAGATTTTATTTTATTGCTTGATATTCAAAATTTTGTAATTTATAAATAACATTAACATTATACCTATTCTTTGCAGAGGCAAACTTTTTAAATGTGTGAACAACATTGACTTAAAATTTATTTATATAATGTATCATCGTCTAAATCATTTCACAAATATATGTGTACAAATTCTACACCCAAATGCCTAAAATAATTTAAAAGCTGCATCACTTTTGTAATGTTGGAAAATATTTAATAATTTGTTTTTCATACATGATTCTTCTTTCTTGTTAAGTTTTTTTCTGAAGTTCACAAACGATATTCTTTCACTGAATTGTCTATACTTTTCATTCGTGATATTTCATATGCACACTTATATAACCTTTCTAATTACATTAATAAATTTTACTTATATGTTGGTATTGATTGTATAACAGCAACAGAAATTTCAAAAGCAATAGAATAAACCGGATGCAAATCTAATTTACTACAAGCATTCTGTAAAAAGTTTAATTTAAAATGTGCACTTGAATAAATCTATTATTCCCAAGAAAAAAAAAATTTTGAATTGTATGAGCATTTATCAAAAAAAGAAACCAATGTTGACTTTGAAATACCAGTGCAGAATGCTTATCTAAGGAATAACAACAAATGGTGTAGAAATGGGATTTTGTGATATCGATATCATAACGATATGGCAATTATTAAATTTGCATTAAAAGATTTATTTAATGGTGATTTTATTGAACTCTAAGAACAACAAGCCAAGACAAAAGAAAACAAGATTAATTACAAAAAAAAAAAAAAAAAAAAAAAAACTGAAATTTATGTATGAAACATGTTTTAATGCTTAAATATTTTGCACAATAAATTATGTTACATTTATACAATCGCCTTAAATCTCTTCTTTTTTTTTTTTTTTTTTTTTTTTTTTACCCCTGTTGCATAGTTTTTTTTCTTGAGCTATAAAAGTTTCTTATTAGTGCATTTTTCTTATATAATACATTGGTAGGTCCAAAGTTGTAGATTAAAATATTTAAACTCATTTTTATATATGTTAATCTTAAAAATTATGCTTCTAGTACACATTTTATAGACAGCAATTCTGCTGATGACTACTGCCAAAAATGAATATTTCTAAGATATATTAATGATGCATCAAGGCATAGGAAATAAAATCTTGTGCTACTGTACAATATATCTCAAAAGAAGAAAAATAATGTGCAAATGATTATATATATATATATATATATATATACTATATATAGAGTTCGCGCTAGAGCGCGGGAATTACACAATATTTAAAAAAAATCCCACTTAAAAATGTTTCATATGCGCGTTTTTCCCGCCCTTATTTAGTACAGAATTTCTTGCTCTTGCCTAATCCGCAATTTCTTTCTTTCTTTTTTTTTTAAATCTAATCCGCAGAACTTTGTAAATTTATTTTTTCCGTTTTTAAAAGAGTCGCGAATATCGTTTGTTAAACAGAAGAAAAAAAAAAAAAAAAAGAACAATTGGGGCGATTAAATGTTCTACAAAAGATTCATATTCCCAATTTTTCTCCCTCCACGACATAAATGTCAATATCCATTTCAAACTTGCTTTATGAGATTTTTAGAACCTGTAAAGAAATAGAATTGTTAAATATTTCTTAATCATGTAATTATTTTTTGCCCACCTCCCCCCTTTATTCATCTCCATCTAGCGATCAGCAATCAAATGTTCTGCAGAAGTCTTGTTTCCCAATCTTTACCCACCTGCAACTTAAATTATATTTATAATATTCATTTTAAATTTGCTTTATTAGATTCTAAAAGTAGAATTGAAAGAGTTTAATATTTCTTACTATGTAATTATTTTTTTATTCCCCCCTCCCCCCATCTCCGGATAGTGATCAGTGATCAATTCTAGAAACAGTAAAGCAATAGAAGTGCTCAATATTTCTGACATAATGTAGTTATTTTTAGACCTTTATTGCTGAACTTATGAATCAATCTATTTTTTCTCAATTAAATTAAATCTTTACGTGTCATATCTATACAAAATTTGTAAACATGGGGGAAATGAAGAATAGACTTTTCAGGTAAGGAAATTTTTTCCAAATCAATTTAAGAAAATTAATACTCAGTTTTAAGCACATTTGAAACTAATAATTAGCTACTGCTACTTTTATATGAATAATTAATGTACATACATAAAAATCATATTCTATATTTATTTGAAAAATTTGCTTATCTCTTGGTGTGAAATTTTAATAAGGTTTTATGTGGATATAAAAGTTATTGTAGGTATATTGAATTTTTTTTTTA
The DNA here is from genome assembly GCA_963930645.1 of Salticus scenicus. Classification (NCBI taxonomy): domain Eukaryota; kingdom Metazoa; phylum Arthropoda; class Arachnida; order Araneae; family Salticidae; genus Salticus; species Salticus scenicus. Next base: position 176,416,115 of record OZ005653.1, read on the forward strand.
CTTTAATGAAAAAAATCCTGAAAATGCTTAATGTAGCTAAAAACTATATATATAAATGTTTATTTATGTCATCAATTTATTGGGTGGCATTATCAATATTCAACGAATCATCCAATCAATCATATTAGCAAAAAATTTTCAGCTAATTTCTAATTTCAGCAATTAGATGTCTCTAATTTGGATATTTCTTGGAAAATAATTTTTTTCTACGAAATGTAATTACTGACTTAAATTTTGAAAATTTCACTTAAATTTTGAAAATCCTACCTAATTTTTTTGTTAGAGAGGGAGAATCCCACTCAATTTTTTCCCTTAGTGCGAACCCTGCTATATATAAATGAATTATTAATTGTAGTAAAAGCCAAGCAACAGATGTAAAAACACTGAAACCACATAGACCAATAAGAATGAAATTACAACAAATTTAAATAACCTGTGGAGACTGATTGTGATTTATTGAAACATTTATTTTTTATTTAATTTAAATTCAATCTAACCATAAATTTTATTCCCAGATTGTCTGTTGCAATTCCAATAATATTCTGGTGCGCAAAAACGACATGAAACTCATATCAAAAGATACAAACAAGCAATGAGAAAAGAAACAAAAACAATTAAGACAGCATTTTAAACAAAATATTTTTTCAATTGGGAAAAGCTCAGAATGGCAAAAAAACTCGTCAGGTGTGACCTTTTTCACCATTAAACACCAATGTACGATTTCGTTCGTTAACAGCTATAATAGCAAATTGCTAACGGACACCCTATCGTACAAGAAATTCATTGAAGTTAAAAATGAAGAATAAAGTGGAAAAACTATCTAGCCTGAAATCGGAGAATCAAACAGAAAAAAAACAACCATAAAAAACAAACATTACTCACAGGATGATATATTTGGAGTCACAAAGATTAAAACAAGCAAAATAATTCCAGGGTCCAGCCAAACATAGCAGACAAAGAATAATGATATGATAAACCTTCAAGTAAATTAGACAAATATATATATATATATATATATATTGTAATATTGTTTAATATTGCTGAAATGTCCGTGGAGGCCTCCATGTGGAAACTCAAAAAGTTTTTGTGTTCTGTCTGTATGTTTGTATGTCTTGTGATAATGGCTGCAAAAATCATCTTATTGACTTGCAAATTGGTACACATGTTCATAAACCATATAGTTAGTTGTATAGTTTTTGGTGTGTATTCCAAGTACAGGGACACACCAAAGTTTTCCTTAATATTGAGGCCTATGGACAGAATGTGTATGAACCAAAATAGTTGCCACAAAAATCCCCTGACTCACTTGCAAATTGGTACACATGTTCAGGAGCTATACAGAAATAGCTGTATAAATTTTAGTATCTATATTGTTTATGGTCAGTGTACAGGGACACACCAAAATACTACTTATCATTACAGCCTTTGGGTAGAATTTCGATTAAATGCATTTTAACATGGTTATATTGCATTCAACGAAATGAAATTAACATACATTATTGAGATGCTTAAAAACATGCTTTCTATAGAAAATGTGTTCATAGACTTAATAATTAATGTATAAGACTTTACAAAATTGTTCCAACATATAATCATCCAAATATATCAAATTTCAAACACTTATTCATGAGCTACATAGAATAAGTTGTAAAGTTTTTACTGGAGTATATAAATGTTTATGGCTCATTTACAGGCACACAGAAAATAATTTTCTGACTTGAGAACCTACGGTCAAATTTTTATTTAAGTGCTACTTAACACATTTATGCTGCATTCAAAATAATGGAATTAAGATGCTTAAAAGCATGTTTTCTCTAGAAAAAAAGGTATGTACAGACTAAATAGCTTATTTACAGGACCACACAAAAGAATTCTGGTGACATTCTGTAATCATCCAAATGATGTGAAATTTGGTTCAGATATTAATGAATTACAATGAATTGGTTGTATAGTTTTTATTGGTGTATATAATTACCGTGTCTTGTGTATAGGGACACACAAAAGAATTTCGTACCATTATGGTCTTAAGACTGTACACAAGAAAATACATTTTAAAACGGTTACACTCCATTAAACATAATAATGAAATAAACATATGTTATTGAAATGTTTAAAAGGGGGTTTTCTGTGAAAAACGGTACTCATACAATTGATAATTAGTTTACAGGGCTGCACGAAATAATTCCGATATACTATGTAATCATTTAGGATGAAATTTGCTACAAGTATTTATGAGTTACATGGAATTAACACAAGGCCATGAGTTACTAGGACATGTACAGATAGATATAGACAGATATAATGGAGAGCTGAGACGGTGGTGGTAACCCCCTGAGAAAAGTATCTGGTTATGTAGCGAGTCTGATGAGTAATGAATGATGCAAATAGTGCATTGAGGTTCCAGATCTTCTGTTCACTAGTATTGCATTTTTAATGAAGTTAGATATGGATCAATTTTAGGTTTTTCCTATTGAATGTATGTTTTGATTGGTGTGATAACTTTGTATATCCAATTTATCACACTAATTATTCACTGACATCCAGCTATCATAAAGATTAAAAATTGCATAAATTAATCTATAAGCAGAATAGAATAATTAATGTAAACAGTAATTATTTGCAGAACGGATGAAAAAATTATTTTCCCTGTAAGTGATTTTGTATCTTATCTACTCAACTTTTTACTGTTGCTAGTTTGGCCTTTCGATGAAAATGGGTTGGACTTGAAGTATGTGAACTTGATCCCCATGTAATTCTTGCTATAGGATAGTCATAAGTTTTAAATATAGTATATTTTATAATAGGCCTATAGGCCTGTCTAACTCAAAAGGCATCAAGGGCAATTTTAGAAATGTACTTTATTTCCAGCAGGCCACACTGTATATATATATTATATATGTGTACACATACATATACAGTCCATATTGTAAATTTCAGTAAATAAAATGTGTTATCAAAAGCCATGATGTTATAGCTATAGTGTGCATTTGATGATTAGCTACTTTGTCTATATTATTTTCACTCAAAAGAGTCAGAATCGTTAAATGTAACAGATCTCTAAATGTTTGTTGTGTTAACAGCTGATATCAATTTATAAATACTACAAATGCTAACACAGACTGCAAAACTTTACCAGGTGAGCCATGGGAAATATTTTACTTTTTTCAAAAGTGCCGTACAAGAAATGTGCAAAGTTTTACTGTTTATTTAGTCCTTTGAAACAGTATAATTATATCATTTTTGTGACTAACTCTATAAGTTAGTTAAAGAATAACAAGATTTCTTTATGAAAAATGTCTTTAAAAATCTTGCCTATTAGGACAAGCTGAAATAATTTTTTTTTTTTTGAAAGGCTGTGTGTAAAACTATACAGACATTTCTATAAAGTCTGCATATTATAAATATGATTGTGGTTAGCAAATAAACCATATTTGAAGATTATGCTTAATATTATTGTCTAATGACATCCATTTAATGCACATGAATTTTCAGTTAATTTGTATATTTAAGATGCTTATTTTGACTAATAACTTATACTTCATAAAAGCAATATTCTTTTGAAGTAAACTAATATTGCACATTCAAATTTAAAAGATTTAATTCATATATCAAATGTCAAAGATGTTTTATGAATCAAATGAAAGGTGCATTGCATTAGATTTAATGATGTGTTTCTCAATGTATTATTAAGAAAATGTATTTTCGTTCTGCTGCTAATCACAGTATTAGTGTTACAGGTTTATTTCTCTATTCTTTCGCTCATGTTGTTATCTATGCATTCTTCCAGTTTCATTTAAAACTCAGGAATAACAGAAGCTAAATTATTCCAATAAATGTGCAGTATTACACAAAAAATTTATGACTTTCAAAATAATTTACCATACATTCTAAATAAAATAAAAATTAAATTTTGATGCTACCAAACTTGTAAACCTTAATTTCTACGTTATATGTTATTTATTTATTCATTGATACCATAAGAAGTAAAAATGCTTCTGAAAGAATATACACTGTCATAGACAGATTTTGAGCTTTTCACACATACAATCTATGTTCTTTAGTCTTGTGAAGTAAAATAATAATACAGTTCAATAACATATTTACTTTTGGTGTCATTGTGAATGCAATATTTTTTAAATTATGTGTTGAAATAAAAGTTATAAAAAATGTATTATTTCTAATGGTTATATTAATTCCTAAAGAATAATTTAGAAATATTTTGTAAAACTGAATATAAAATTTTCTAGTAAAGCAAATTTATTCAATTTTATGGTGTCAATTAAAAACTATTGAAAATTGAATAACAGCTTAATTTTGGAATTAATATGTTAATTAAGTCATTAAAGAAACAATAAAGTGCTAAATGACTTTAATGAACAAATGTATACTATACATGTTAATCTGAAACATAATTAAATTCATAAATATTTCATAAAAATTAAATGATAAAATTTTTGTTTAAAGCACATTTGATGGAATTTCAAAAACTGAGAATACTCAATAAATTTGCAACATAACAAAATCTGGCATTTTACAACAACAATAGTCAAAGTGTGTCAATAAGATTTTAAATAAAATGTTGTAAAACGGTTTATATATAAAAACATTAACAAAGTAGTATATAAAATTTTATATTTTAGAAAAGTCTTGAACTTCTATTTAAATAAAAATATTGGTTGAAAATTTTAATAAAAGATTATCATAATTAAATATATAATATAATATTTATTCTTTTAACGAAAAAAAAAAAAAAAAACTAAATAATTGAAAATTATTTTAAATATTTAATCACATTTTTATAAAAATCTAAACAGGTTTATTTTATTAGTGAGAAGAAAAATGATATAGGTAACAAAAAATACTAAACAAAATGCTCAGTATGTATGTATATACATATATTGTTAATAATAATATTTAAAAAAAAAATGAGAAGAAAAATTAAAATGGAGGATAATCTAAGCAATAAAAAAAAAAAAAAAAAAGGGGCAAGTAATAAAGATAAAAACAATTATTATAAATATTTAAAAAAGCATTTATAATTAGAATTCAGAAAATAAATGCAATTCTTAATTTCTTTATCCATCATTTAATTTTAAAGTTTCGTATTAATTATGAACACAAACATTTATATGTACAGATTCATAAAGTTTAAATACATAAACTATGTACATTAGTTTACACAAGTAAAAAAAAAAAGAAAAAAAAAAAAAAAAAAAAAAAAACATTTGTGCATTTGTATAAGTCCTTTTAATACAGGACAAAGTAAATGTTCATAAGGGAAAAAAAAAAAAAAAAAAAAAATGCATACAACTAAAGAAACAAGTTTAAATTACGATCTACAAGGTTGGGGAGAGGGAGGTGAATCACTAGACAAGAGCTGCATAGTTATAAAAAGCAATTACTGAAGTATACAGGTGTGTGTATATTATTTTAAAAATGGTTATCTAGGTGTAACTAGGTTAAATTAGGTTTAGCTAGAACAATAATAAAAACAAAAGGAGTCAAATAAACAGAATTTTCAATGCATATGTCTTTGAATATATAAAGCTTCATTGTACTATAAATAATTTTATAATCTATGACTCTGGTAATATGAAAAGGTTCAATCAAAAGCTTGATTAGAAAAAAAAGAAAAAGAAAAAAAAATATGCAACATGCCTTATCTCGGGCACATCATTCAATGCATTATAATGATTTCTCTTCTTTTTAACTTTGTTTTTTGTATAAAAAATGAATGTATTTTCTGAATTATATTTGATGAACATTTTTTGAAACTAGATCTAGTGTTTCGATAAATAGTATTAGCAAAATGATTCTATTTCAAAGTCTCAATGAATATTTAAAGTTGGAGGCAAATTTTTTAGAACTATAACAAATTGGATAAATATTTATTAACAAGAAAATAATAATAGAGATTTAAAATGGTATTAAGAAAAATAGAAAAATAAAGCTCTATTTCCACATTTTTCTTAAATATGGTTGGTGGATAAAGGACTACGGTGATAAAAAATTGCAAAAATGAGAAACCATATTTTACAACAACAGATATAACAAAAGTACAGTAAAAATTTATATTATTGTTCTTTTATTATAGTCAACAAGATTATTTATCAGTTATTTCTTATATTTATTATTTTACAGGATTTGTTATGATGGATTACATTTTTTTCAGGCTTGAAATGACTTTGCAAGCAAATCTGAGCTTTTAGAGATACATTGTTCTAATGTAAAAATTAATTCAGTAATTCATCAAATGCTTAAACATTGAATGTTTAAATAATAGACCTTATAGACTGTAAATTAAATTAATAACTGATATGGCAGTGCTTTCACCAATACATTTTCTATTTCAAATACTCATCGACTTATTCGACAAACCTTATCACTTCCTTGATCCACTTCTCCTTCTTCTCTAGAATTGCTGCTGCTTTGGCTTGGACTTCTATTTCGATGCCGACTATCCTTCTTTCGCTTTTTCCGATCCCGGTCCCTACGATCATCACTGTCCCCTTCAGATGATGATGGCTGCATAAGATTTATAATATTACAGTAATATAATATTTTGTAAAACTTATAATATTAATTTTTATGCAGTACAGAACCAGAGCTGGACTATCACATGGGCAATCAGGGACTGAGCAATGGCCATAAATTTTCTAAGAGGCGCAAATGTTTCCCATAGTTTTATTTAAATTTCTCATTAATAAAAAAAAGAGGAAAGAAAACGAAAAAAAGAAGTAAAGATTTTTAATAAGATATTACTTTTATTTTTGAAAATCGAACATAACAAATTCTGAATTGGAGTCCAGGGTTCATACAGACTGCATTTTAAAAAAAAAGGACCTTTAAGGATTTTTTGAAGTTTTTCAAAATTGCACACGTGGACACTTACATTAAACTCGAAATCAACTTCCAGTTAAAATTTTACAACAAAGTAATAACTCGCTCTATTTCAGTTTTTTACTTTAAAAATACTCAAAAGTTTAAAATACATTACAAAATGAAAATAAACAAAAAACAAAAATTTTATTAGTCGTTCATCCCCCCTCCCCCCTAGCACTTTTTCTACAATTATTGAACTGAATAGATAATTGAAACCTTTTGTTGCTTCAGTTTTTTCTGCCAAATCAGTCATAGTCTTCAACTGTTATTTATACACTTTAAGGGTACCATATTTTCTGTTTTAGAAGATTTATATCACATTCAATTACCTTTATTCATCCTTTTGTTGCTGCTATTTCTGCTCATGGATTAAATACGTGACTCCAATACTCAAACAGAAACAGGGACATTACAATTAAGAAAAATCAACAAATTAAGCTATCATACTTAAATATAAATTGTATGAATTTTTGCTGATTCCCCCCCCCCCCTTTCTTTTTCTTTCTTTATTCTTTTCTTTTTTCATATGGATGCTAAATATGGCAAATAAAAAATAAAAATAAAGACTTTAAGGGTCTTTATTATGGGAGGAATGAAGTGTAAGGTACTTTTTAGGGACATTTAAAGTCTGTATGAACCCTGGAGTCAGGTCAATTGGAGCCTGATTAATTTGAATCATCAATGGTTTATTTAAATTGATCATATGCACAAGAAAAGTTTTCAGGAGCATATAAATGATTCTCTTTGAAGTGGCAAAAATCAAAATTAACTATCACAGTTTTGCTTTAAGTCCAAAAATTTACTGATGTTTTATGTTATCATAGTGTTGTAAACGTTTAATTTAACAGCAATTTATCCAACTGGTACCAGAACCTTGATTGTAGGGGGGGAGGGGGGGGGGGAATCTTTGAACCAACCATTGAGCTATTATGATATTTTACTAAACAACTTAAAAAAAAAAAAAAAAGCAGTTAGAAATTAATATATGAATTTTGATTATTAAAAATTTTTTACTGATATTTTATTTATATCAAATTATATTTGTAAAAAATAGGTTCATAAAAATGTTTAGAAGACAAATTTGTCGTCCATACATGTTGTTGAGACTGGTGCTTTGTATTGGACTGCTTCGCTCCTAACAGAAGAGAAAACTTAGCTGTGATCCAGATACGCTTTCCTATTGAACTGCACCTAAAGTTTTTCTTCCTCTGCATGACATCAACAGATTTTTTTTTTTTTTTTTTTTTTTTGGGGGGGGGGGGGGGGGGGGGTTCTTTTGTTCTGACTGATGTGAAATGCTGTTTTAAATATGTTTGCATATAATTTGTATAATATGTACACAGCTTAACTGTGTAATGCCAAAACATGTTAATTAAATAATTCTAAAATGAACTACTCATTGTCCATTTACTGATATTTTTTGGCATCCCAGGTTTGAGCTAGTGAGTAAGAACCAAGAACTATCTGAAACTTTCGTTTTTAGGACATGTACATGTTGGACTTGGAAGCCTTAAAAAAAAAAAAAAAAAAAAAAAAGCACCAGTCAAAACCACTTTCCCAAAAGTGTTAAACCAACTACAAGACGAATAAAAAAGGTAAGATTGATAAAAATTCAATTGAAATTGCCCATGAACAATTGAACGAAATATCTATGACTAATATTAAAGAACTTGATGAATTGATTCTAACTTCAATGATAGACACAAAGTGTATTCAAGAAGCATATAATAAAGAATTTGTATCGTGTGAAGCTTACTCCAAGAAAGTCACACAATGGAAAATAAAAATTAAAAACTTATTAAGTGACAATAAAAGTGAAAGAAAAACTGAAAGTGTTTTAGAAATAAAAACACACTCTCTTATGTTGCCAAAGATAAATTTGCATCAATTTAGAGGAGAACTGATCAACTGGCTCTGTTTCTGGAGCCAATTCAGAAGAATATATGAATATAAAAATTTGGATGATGCCGAGAAAGGTCGGCATTCACTGTAAGCAATTACACCAAAATCTTGCTCCAGAGACAAAGTCAAAAGCTTCCCAGCCACAACTGAAAATTACAGAAAGGTTGTTTAAAATTAAGATTCAGACAGGAGGACCTCTTAATACAAAAATGTATGTGCGCGAACTTTTGAAATTAGTACTAATGAATGCAGATATGGAGAAAATTAATTTATCAAGTTTGTAGGACAAAATCTAAGCACTAATAAGGGCATGAAAAAAGGTAAATATGCAGCCATGCACTTTCTGGTGCTGAAATTAGGCTTTCCCAGCGAACTCTTGCACGTATGGGAGAGATACGTCAGTTACTTTGTGGATGATTCAAGTAAGAAAGATTTAGATTATCTTACGAAATTTTTATCTATTGAAGTATTGAGCGAGGGCAAGATTAAACTCACACATACTAATTTTAATTTTGAGACATTAAATTTTAGGGGGAAAAAAATCTAATGTTTATTCTAATATTGCAAATGCAACAGATCTCCTCAATTCGAAAACTAAAAAAAAAAAGATTTCTAAATTCAAAAGTAATGATGACTGCATGTTTTACGAAAAATTGCATGCTTCAGAAAACTGATATGAATCAGCTTCTATGGCCTGTGAGGGGAAAATATATATATATATATATGTATGAAAAATGGTTTCTGCCCAATTTGCTTTTTAAAAAAAGGCCATTTGCAAATGCTTGTAAGTCTAAAATTAAGTGCCTATTTGTAATAAATGGCATTTTATAGTATTGTGTATGAAACTACCCTTGAGATATGATTCAGATGCTGAAAATGAGAAATTTGAAAATAATCATTCTAATACATCTGATAATGTTTTAGCTAATCAAGCTTGTACATCAGAAGTCCTCTCTCAAACTTTGGTAATCAGATTGCAAAATGACAATCAGAAATGTTTAGTAAGAGTCGTTATTGAACAGGGAGTCAGAGATCGTATGTAATGTCCACAGTCCAACAACTAAGTTTTAAATCAAAAGGGGAAGAAGAATTTACACATTTATTGTTTGGGGGATGAAAACTGAAATAAGTAAACCTAAATGTTATTAAATATGTTTAAGTAATATTAATGATTCTGTAAATTAGATATATATGATCAAGATATCATTTGTAAATGATATATCTAATGTTAAAAATTATCCTTAGATAGGCGAATTGAAAAATAAGAAAATAAATTTGACCAATGATGGTTATTATTCAGGGAAACCCATTGAAGTACTCTTGGGGGCTGATGTGACAGGAAAACGACTCTCTGGTAATATACATGTATTAAAGTTGGGTCCTGTAGCTATACGGACCAAGTTGGAATGGACACTTATGGGAAAAACTTTGAATCGAGGTAGAATTAATGAAAATACTTTAATTTAGAAATTTATTCATCAACCATGAAAATTCATTTCAGAAAATTTTGGAGTGGAAGGCTGATATTTTATACCAACTATGTGAAAAATACTAGAGTCGGGAATCGAACCCGGGCCTTCCACTTTACACGCGGATGCTCAAACCATCGAGCTACCCTGGCTGATTACCAGCTAGGCATTTCTCACATAACATTCGTTGGCAAAGTCATCGAGTCTGTAAACACAGCTGTATCAATCAAGTGACATTAATATTCATGGCACAACTCCAATAGATCACGAAATTTTATTTTAATTTAGAAATTTATTCATCAACCATGAAAATTCATTTCAGAAAATTTTGGAGTGGAAGGCTGATATTTTATACCAAATAAAAATAAAATATCAGCCTTCCACTCCAAAATTTTCTGAAATGAATTTTCATGGTTGATGAATAAATTTCTAAATTAAAATAAAATTTCGTGGTCTATTGGAGTTGTGCCATGAATATTAATGTCACTTGATACAGCTGTGTTTACAGACTCGGTGACTTTGCCAACGAATGTTATGTGAGAAATGCCTAGCTGGTAATCAGCCAGGGTAGCTTGATGGTTTGAGCATCCGCGCGTAAAGCGGAAGGCCCGGGTTCGATTCCCGACTCTGGTATTTTTCACATAGGTGGTATAAAATATCAGCCTTCCACTCCAAAATTTTCTGAAATTAATGAAAATACTTTTATGACTGTATGTTCAATGTTTGTAAATGAACTGAACATTTTCGATTTATAGAAATTAGATAAGATAGAAATAACAGATCCTGTTGAAACAAAGTTAGAAATTCATGAGGAAACTATAAATCATTTAAAAAAAAAAACTTTGAATGTAGATTCTGGGGGTAGATATGAGATAACATTGCCTTGGGTTTTAGATAAAAACATTTATCTTTAACAAAAAATTGGCTGGAAAATCAATTTATCAATACGAAAAGAAAATTAATTGTGTTAGGCAAAATGGAAGATTATTATTGGGCTATCTTTGATTATTGGGTATCAGAAAGCATAACTGAAGAGGTGTCGGGTGATAAGGATACTCTAGTACATTATATCCGGCATAGACTTATAGTTAAAGAGAGTAGTGACACAACTAAAATAAGACCTGTGTTTGAGACATCGATAATATTCAAAAGGCTCTCCCTCCTTAAATGATTGTTTAGAAAAAGGACCCAATCTAATTGAGGTGATACCAACCATATTAAATCATTTCAGAAAGCATAGAATTGGAGTTATTTCTTATATTGAGAAAACCTTTTTACAAATTAGTAATAGAGGACAGGTAGAAATTTTTTTTAAATTTATGTGTCATGTTAAAGAGAATTTGAAGCACATTAAAACATATTGTCATTGATGTATAGTTTTTGGAGTTATCTCAAAATTAAAATTTAAATGGGATGAAAATATTCCAAAATTCATCTTAGGAGCGGTCACGACATGGAAAATTCAGATCGGTACAAAATTGCGCAAGATTGTAGTATACTATGAAGGTAATAACATATTAAAGCAGTAGCACCCACTAGCCACAGAGAGTAAGAAGCATTTAAAGTTTCCATAATCTTTAAATGCAAGTTAATTCAGAAGTGAGCCAGCTCCCCAGTAACGTGAGTGTAAAGCGCCCAGACAACCTGATTTCAAGGATACCCGAGGACCTTTTTTTTTTTCCCTTCTTGTTATTTAATTTTTTATGTAATCTAAACTTTATATTTATTTTTACTTTATTTAATAATTCAATTCAAAATTTTAAAATTTCAATAAACGATTATATAATTTTCTTGAATATAAAATAAATAATTTCTTTTATTTTTAATATTTATAACTTAAAAATACAATAAATTTCTATAACTTAAAAAATAAATGTTAGTTTTTTGTTTTAATTATAAATAAAACTAAAGAAACTGTTTTTAATTATTTATCTAGATATTTTATTTTATTTTAGGTATATTTAAAACAATTACAAATTTGTTTTTTAAATTACAAAAAATAAAAAAAAATTAAAAAAAAAATGCTGATTTTAATTGCATATATATTATAATTACTATCCAAATTAAATAATTACTTCTTCAATCAAGTGGATGGGATCTTTTTCGTTTTGGATGCGTTGGAAGATATTTTTATCCGGTTTTATTGGGATATTGATGTTATGTTTATTAGCTTCATTTTTTTTTAATATCTTCCAACGCATCCACAAACGAAAAAGATCCCATCCACTTTAAACATACTTCCGGAATTTATAAAATCAACTTTAAATTCGCAGACAATAAACCTGCCTGTTATATTGGTATAACTAAGCACCATTTAAAAGATCGTAAATCCGAGCATCTCGCCAATTTAAAGTACAATAAACTCTTCACTGCTTTCTCTAGAATTAGCAACAATAACCCCATTAATCCTAACACTCTCGAATTTCAAAAAATAGCCCACTATAATTCCCATCAGTTTGCCTTAAAGTGTGAAGCAATTGACATTTTAACAACTAATGACGTTGTCAATGATAGAGAGCACAGCATAATTCCACCTGATTACCAACATTTTATTGAAAGGGTGAAGCGAAGTCAGCAGGATCAGCGAAGGAGAAACGGCGAACGAGGGAAACAGAAACAAGCAAAGACATTCGAGCACTGAAGATGAACTCATTGGGGTTTCAAATATATATGCTCATACTATTAAAGGAATATTTGTAAGGTATTTTGCTAATTTAAATGCAAATTATTCCTTTATAATATAATTACATGTCTAACATATATCTGAATTTCATTTTATATTTTTATGCTATATTGCTTGAATTTGTCATGCAACAGAAACAGGCAAAGTCATTCGAGCACTGAAGATGAACTCGTTGGGGTTTCAAATATATATGCTCATACTATTAAAGGAATATTTGTAAGGTATTTTGCTAATTTAAATGCAAATTATTCCTTTATAATATAATTACATCTCTAACATATATCTGAATTTCATTTTATATTTTTATGCTATATTGCTTGAATTTGTCATGCAACAGAAACAGGCAAAGTCATTCGAGCACTGAAGATGAACTCGTTGGGGTTTCAAATATATATGCTCATACTATTAAAGGAATATTTGTAAGGTATTTTGCTAATTTAAATGCAAATTATTCCTTTATAATATAATTACATGTCTAACATATATCTGAATTTCATTTTATATTTTTATGCTATATTGCTTGAATTTGTCATGCATCTGATGTTTTTTCTGATTGAGTTTCTTTAGCAAGTTTTCAACTCAAATGGGAAGAGGAAGACGTTGTAGCGGGTGTTTTGTATTTCATCATTCCCCCCCCCCCCCCCTCCCCAATCTGCTCCCCAACAGATGAGAAAATTCAGCTATGATCCAGATGCACTTTTCTTCTTAAGTGCTCCTAAAGTTTCTCTTCCTCTGTATGGCATCAACAGTAGACTGTTGTTAGTTTTTTCAGAATGGGGTCTTTCATTCTGAATGATGTGAAATGCTGTTTTAAATATGTTTGTGTATAATTTGTATAATATGTACGTACATAGCTTAACCATGTAATGTCCAATGTGTCAATTAAATAATTTTAAAATGAACTACTCACTGTTCATTTACTGATAATTAATATATGTGATTTGGGCGACATTTGTTGCTTTGTTGCCATGCTGGTGTGAACCTTAGTGATGACTTAAATTAGAACAGCAATGCAAAAACTTTGAACAGACAAATAAGTAAAAAAAAATAAAATAAAACTGTATTTGATAGATCTGAAATTTAGTGCTGAAAATCTACAGTTTTCATATTACAATCAACACTTTTGCTGATATAGATGTATTTCTTCAAATTTATAAAAAGCAGTTTGTTTTCTGTAATGGCTTACTTTAAAAAAAAAAAAAAAAAAGCTACTAGTGGAAACTAATATTGTCCAAAATAAAAAAATTCCAGATTGATTTTTTACTCTCCAAAACTCCTTGTCCCTGGTTTTCATTTCACATAAAGTATAGTTTTGTAATATTTCATCATAAGACTTAAAATTCAATTAATTTTCTGTGTGTGAATTTCAGCACATAAGGATTTATCAAATAAATATATACAGCAATGCCATTTACGTGCTATAGTGTGTAAATTATGTGAAAAATTGGAGGCAGGACGTGAAAAATTTATTGTGGTGGGTCCAAGGGAACACGGAATTTTCGTTCTTAAAAAAAAAAAAAAAAAAAAAAAAAATTGAACTGGAAGAAAGAAAAAAAAAGCAAATTTTAAAATATATTTCTTGTTTAAAACTAATATTTTCTTTATATTTTTAAAGAATTCTGCTCTGAAGAAGAAAAAAAATTCCTTTAAAACTCCATTTTACCATAAAGGAAAAAGAACATATCCTTTACTATAAACACAAACAAGTGGCCGGCGCGAAATCAAAAACAAAGTTCTGATTCCGACACAAGAAAATGAAGTTTCGATGTGAAAAGATAATTAGTAAAAAGTGTACGATACACGGAATCCCATCACTGCATAATGAATCACCAATGGGTGCCCTCTATCAAAGCTTAGCCGAAATATGAAATTTGAAAAATGGTCGCAACCATTCTTTTAAAGAAACCAAAAAATATTTCTATCCAACTCCAATACGATATACCAATCCAATACGATAAACACACACTAGTGGCTGGTGTGAAAACAAAGTTCGGAAATGCAAAAACGAAGGCCCGATACGAAAAAGTTACCAGTTAAAAGTGCTAATACATTGAATTGCATCACCCTGCTGCGTTCTACGTTCGTTCAAACAAAACAAAAACAAATGAAATGAATGAGCGAACATAAGTACAGGAAAATGATATGTCTGCATTAAGATTCGAGAAATTTTATTATTAAGAAAACCTAAGTAGTAAAAAAAAAGAAATATGTTTGCTGTGTTAAGCAAAAAATAAAATTTTTGCTAATGTCAGAATGTTATTATTATTATTATAGTAATTTCATTTACAGATAAATACACTCCTTTTATTTTTTTCTCTAATACATTATTAAGCTATCAGTAAAGTTTATTGGTGAGTTATTTTGTGGTTAATAAAGGACGGTGGGGGACATGGGGTAGCTTTTGCAGACATTTCCGTTTTCGGCAGAGGCCGAAATCCAGAATATTTCGATAACTAGAATCAGGTCGGTCATCTACAATAAGATAAATTTTTAATTTATATCTGTAATATATAAATTCATTTATGTGGGGACCCAGGAATATTCCTTGTTCGCTTCGCTCACCAACTCCTGTGGCAGCTTACATAGCAGGCTGTGTCCACTTAGTTAATTACAATATTTAACTGAGTTTTCCAAAAAGAAATAAATAAAAAATAAATAAATCCAATGTTTAAACAAATATACTTCTACTGATGACTATTTTCAGCAATTCAAAACCATGGCTAAATCCTGCAGTTAATGAAATGTAAATAACAATTATTTGTGTTTCATTATATTGATTAGAAACATGGTTCGTTTAAAGTTAAACTAAATATGCATTTGCATCAATTTGCGGACGATAAAATCAAGAAAAAAAAAAAAAAAAAAAGACTGTTTGATTTATTGACATTAGTATTTAAATAATAAATAAATAAAAATTTAAAAGCTATTATGATGTCAGTTTTATCAGTTATCAGAAATTTTAATAATACAGATTTAACTTTTCCATTTTTTTTTTTTTTTTTTTTTTTTTATTCATATGTATGAAAATGTTTCTAAGTGGAATATATTATATATATTGTATAACATTGAATTATTAATAATGAATTATTAAATGCAGTAAAAGACAAGCACCAGATACAAGATCACTGAAACCACATAGACCAATACAAAAGTAAATTTTAAGAAGAAGAAGCTCAGAAAGGTGAAAAAAAAATTCATCAGGGAGACCTTTTTCACCCTTGAGTACCAATGTACGATTTTGTTCACTAGTGGCTAAAATAAGCAAATCACTAGTGGGCCTCCTATCGTACATGAAAATTATTTAAGTGAAATAGAAAGTGGAATAAGCTATTAAGTACAAATAACAGAGAATCCAACAGAAAACAACCATTATAAATAATCAATACTCACAGGATGACACACCCGGAGTCACTTAGATTAAAAAGGCAAATAATTCTGGAGTTTAGTCGTTCAAGGAATATAATAAACAAAATTCATGGTGTATGGATTTATAGCTGAAAGAATAATGAAACAATACAGCAGTAAGGATATTTATTATATTATGTGTTTAATTGTATGATTACTAATTTTAAGAATAGTTGACAACTCAACAATGAAGTAATTGAACTTGTCATGGAAAAAGAAAAAATGAATATCAATACAAGCTAAATGCAACACGCCTTCTATGTTTTTATATATATATATATATATATATTTAATTTCATATTCCCACTCAACCATCCAGCCAAACACCACCACCCATCCTCCGTAATCAAACATCTGCCCACACAACCTCCACCTTTTTTATTGTCTTTTATTTATTTTATTTTTTTGGTTAAAATACACAAATGTGCACTCTCTTTTTATTTTTTATTTTTTTATGTACTGACAAAGACATGGTTATAGATATAAAATGGAAAATACAAAGTTTTTAGGAAAACCCATTTTAGCGGTGGCTGTGATCAATTTATTAATATTCTTGTTTTTATACTTTGCAGAGCATACATTTTTTTATACGAAATAAGTGGTTAATGATGATGTTTCTAAATACCGAAAGATGCAGGCAGGAATTAAAATGTGCAAATAAGTTTACTTTAAATCTAAAATCTTGCCGTTTGTCATAGATATCTGTGTAAATTTTATTACCATTAAAGATTATTTTTAGATCTAAAAAGTTAATTGATTAATTATTCAGAGTATTTTGAACCTATGTAAAAAGTTGTATGCATTTTATTTTTGGTGGCATCTTCTTGAAATTACAGGGTTGCCACAAAAGAAATATAACAAATATAGTTGCTTTAGTAGCCTGAAAGCATTAAAATAGTTGCTTAAATAGCAGCCTACCATCCAAAATACTATGTTAAATATCACATGTTAACATTCATTAAAGGATAAAAAACATGCAATACTATTCAACTTATATACCATTTAAAAAAAAATTCTGAATGTGAAAACTGACCAAAATAGTATGTTAAATATCACATGTTAACAATCATTAAAAGGATAAAAAACATGCATTTTCTTACTATTCAACTTCTATACCATTTAAAAAAAAAAAATTTAATGTGAAAACTGAATTAAAAAAAAAAAAAAAAAAAAAGCATTAGGCAAAGAGTCATTGTGGAAACCAGTTTTCCCATAGAATAACATGGGATTTGGTTGTTGAAAACATTAAGTATTGTCCACTCTTAAGAGCTTATGTTTTTTTTTTTTAACTCTTCTTTTTTCTGATTTACTATAAGAGCGTTCTTTAATAATTTCATTATCTTTTCTTACATGAAATCAGGGTGAGAATGGACATAACAGGTCATAGGAGTGTGTACTAGTAGTCATTTGCAATAAGCAAATTGACCAGCTTAATAGGTACATACGAGGGTTGTAAATTAAATAGTGGCAACTTAACCTTGAAACTCGCAGAAAGGCGGGCATGCGCAAATAGGATATGGGAGCGGTGAGGTAGCGATGTTGTCGATGTGTAGGGTGCAAAAGACAGTCGATCTGCTAAGAAGGGTAGTTGTTGTGTGGCGTTAAAGTGAGGAGTTTCGTTTCCATCGCTCTAAAGCATGTTTGTTGTTGCAAATCCACAGTCTCATTCCGACCCGAACGAAATGCTTGAACCCATCGTGCTACTGTCCTATACGGTAAAGCTACAGGCTTCCACTAATCCTCGATAGTATTCTGTTGCATTTTTGCCACGGGCAACTTCAATTTTAAGCCACGATCGCTGATCACCTTTTGAAAACATGCTTTAGAGCGATGGAAACGAAACTCCTCACTTTAACGCCACACAACAACTACCCTTCTTAGCAGATCGACTGTTTTTTGCACTCTACACATCGACAACAGCGCCACCTCACCGCTCCCATATCCTATTTGCGCATGCCCGCCCTTCTGCAAGTTTCAAGGTTAAGTTGCCACTATTTAATTTACAACCCTCATATGTCATATCTGGTGCTATTTCTACATTCTCATTGGATGTTCCACCTGTTTCAAGGTCAGCATCAGTGATATACCATATTGGTTAAAAAAATAAATAAGTAAAGGGTGAAAAGGCTAAGATATGATATTTCTGGAAGAATTTTGCAAAGGTGAAAAATAGTCTCCCAATAGTTATCTTTTTGTGAAAATAGTCGCTTTTTCAAGCTTTCAGGGTAAAAAAAGTTGCCTTAGTCTCCTCAGGCTGAAAATAGTCGCAAATAGTTGCCTTTTAGTCGCCTGTGGCAACCCTGAATTACAACTCACAAGAAAAATTGCCAGGAACAAAAATAAAAAAAAAAGATCACATAAAACATAAAAAATCAAAATAAATGAAAAAAATCGTTACATACTGCACATCACAATTAGCTGATTTATATCTTAGGAAACTCTGATAAGGTTTCTATGAATAATTTTTGAATCTATAAAACTTTTATAAATGAAATGTTTTGTCCTACTTCAACATTAAATATTTCCTAAAATAATGCTCTGACATATAAATAGTTTATTTCATCAAGTCTAGCACACATTTCTGTACAAAACTGCCAAATTTCATGTTTTTATGTGTGACAGCTTTTAAGGTATAAACCAAGAAAGCAGAAATGACACAATAATTTGAAAAATGGCAGCATTTTATTGCAATCACCATGTTTATCTATCTGTCTATATATCTATATATAATGGCAATTTCATATATAGGCTAATGGCATATAATGGCAATTTCAATTCTATATATAATGGCCACCTCAATAAATAATACTCCATATCGAACCAAACTTGGACAGGGAATTTACCTTATAAATATCCTGAATGAGTTTGTTAACCAAGTTGCTCTGCCATTTTGTTTTCATGTAGCAGCCGAAAATTTCAAATCCACGTTATAAAAAACATATTTAAAACCAGATTTGATGTATATAAACTATATAAGAGTCTCTCCGAAGTTTATAAATGAACTTTATCCGCCATTCTTAACAAAGTGGCGGACTTCTTAAATTAAGCAGCGCCACTTGAAAATTTATCATTGCGATAACTTTTGAAATACTGAACTGATTCAAACCAAAGTTGGACAGTGAAATTATCATACAAATATCTTAGATTATTGTAGTACATGTACTAAAACAATGTATTATTTTATTATAACCAATTCAAATCTCTCACATTACAAAAGTGTTTTAAAGTCTAAAAATTTCATAAAAACATTCCCAGTATATACATTAAAACATTCCAATTAGTTATATGTTTCATCTTAGCTTTCGACTCTTTATCGTTGAGTTTTCATCAGAGTTGTAGATATAATAAAAAACAAATTCTGTTAAAAAATACAAGTTCAAAGATATATAATCAAACATATGTCCATCAATATAAAATCCATTAAAGTCAATTCGTTATAAAAAGGATAAAATCAATATCTACAACACTGATGAAGACTCAACGATAAAGAGTCAAAAGCTAAGATGAAATATGTTAGAAAAATTATGGTTTTTATGCCTTCTCTCCATGTTGATTTTGTAAAACTAAATGTTATTGAAGTGTTTTAAGCTTTATTCATTAGCTCTATAACCTGTATTGAACATCGGTACCACGATATAGGAGCTCTGTTTACATTTGAAAGAAATGATATATTTTAAAATTAACTGTTAATATATTAAGTTTAAATATCTGTTCGTAAGTTTTGAATCATTTTATGAAGTAATGTTTAACGTAAGTTTACTTACATGTGGTCCTTTAATCTATGATTATTTTCCATAAAATATGCTAAGTTCATGGTTTGTTTACTAGTGTGCGATCGTTAGACTTCCGTCTGGCAAGTTGAAGTTGTATTAGTGGATAGTTGGAGTAATGGAGTATAGAGGGCGGCGTAATCAAGTAGTGTACATACTCCAAACTTCTAAAAAGCAACTCGATGGCATTAACTGTGAAATAAGTTTTAATAATCGCTGAGAGATATATAAAAATACCGTATTGGCAGCAATCGGTGGCGATATCATTTTGTTGCCGTTGATCGTCAGCCATGATGTGCTATCTTCAACTCGTAATTTTTAAAAGGCACTTCATGAATTTTTAATAGAAATAATTTACGATGTTTTAAAGTGTTTCGAGCGAACATTATAGTTGAATGGAGGTTTTGCAATTTAATGTTAATATGTCATGGTTAATTAGTTTAAAGAACTTAGTGTTTGTTTTGTTAATTTTTTTTTATCGTTAAAGTTTAAAAACTTTCTATTTTTATGGAATAATTAGGGCTGTTAAATTGGATTAGAGCTTTCATCTATTAAGTTTCAAATGTTTAGACTGTTGAATTGAAATGAATTTTTGTCTATTAAGTTTTAAATATTTATACTGTTGAATTTGAATTGAAATGAATTTTGATCTATTAAGTTTTATTTTAAATATTTAAAGACTGTTGAATTTGAATTGAAATGAATTTTCATCTATTAAGTTTTAAATATTTATAAACTGTTGAATTAGGATTAAAATTAATGTTTCATCTGTTACGTTTTTGATATTTATAGATTGTTGAATTTGGATTTAAATGAACTTTCGTCTATTAAGTTTTATCATCGTTTAAGTTTTCAAGTTCATGAAAGCTGTTTCGTCGTCCATTAGCAATTTGTCATCTCCGGCCAGTGTATTCTTCTTTGCAGCTTAAGTGGTAGATATTTTCTTGTTTTTTCTTCAGTAGCTGGTGGTAAATTTGTGTGGTGAACAATGTTCGCTAACCTTGGGTTAGTGTCGTATTATACGTTAGCACAAATACTATTTGAATTAAGCTAATAAGTTTTTAAACAAATATAAAGTTAAATTGTCTGCCTGATATAAGCCATTTATTAAAAGTTAATGTTTTACTAAATATACTAAAATTGTTAAGTTTTAATTTAACCTTTTTTTTTTTTAATGATTTGTTAATAAAGTTATTGGTTCTCAAACAACTTGTCTTTACTGAACTGCCAAACACATTAATTCTCTTTCAGCTAACTAAATGTGTGCTTCTGCTGAACATTAATTAAACTCTGCAAATATTTTAAGCATTTTTGCTAACAAAATATATAACTAATTGTAATGTTTTAATGTATATACTGAAAATGTTTTTGTGATTTTTTTTTTTTTTTTTTTGATTTTATAAAGACTTTTTACAGTTGTAATGTGAGATATTTGAATTGGTTATATTAAAATAATACATTGTTTTAGTATATGTACTACAATATTTAATTTATTAGTGATGCCGTTTACGCACTATAGCACGTAAATTATGCAAAAAATCGAAGGTAGGACGTGAATAATTTATTGTGGCGGGTCAAAATATTTCTTATTTAAAACTGATATTTTCCTTATATTTTTAAAAGCATTTGGCTTTGAAGAAGAAAAAAAAAAATCACATGTGATAAATACAAACGAGCGGCCAGCGCGGTGCAAAATCAAAAACAAAGCTCCAACTTCGAAACGAGGTTCCAATGTGAAAAGATTATCAGTGAAAAGTGTACGATACACCAAATCACATCACCGCGTAACAAATCACCAACGGGTGCCTGCCACCAAAGCTTAGCCGAAATATGAAATTCGAAAAATGGTCGCAAAACCATTCTTTCAAAAAATCAAAAACATTCCTATCTGATTCCAATACGATATACCAATCCAAAGTTCTGAAATACAAAAGCGAAGTTCTGATACAAAAAAGTTTGCAGCTAAAAGTACTGATACATTGAATTGCATCACTCTGCTGCAGTCTAAGTTCATTTAAACAAAGTCTGAAATGAATGAATGAATGTGATTAAAGGAACATATGTCTGTATTAAGATTCAAGAAACTTTATTATTAAGAAAAACCTAAGTATTAAAAAATATATATATATTTGCGGCGTTAAGCAAAAAATAATTTGCTAATGTGAGAATGTTATTATTATTATTATTATAGTAATTCCTTTTACAGATAAGTAAGTACAGTTTTTTTACTTTTCTCTTTAATGTATTATTTAAGTTATCAGTATAGTTTTACTGGTAAGTTATTTTGTGGTTAAAGGAGGATGGAGCACTGGGGATAGCTTTGGTAGACATGATATTTCTGTTTTCGACAGAGGTTGATATTCGAAAAATTCTCATAACCGGAATCAGGTTGGTCAGACGGCTACTGGATAATGAATCTTGTACTGTATATGTATTTGAAGTGGAACGTTTAACTAAATTTTGTAATCAATCTGCTTATCTCATAACTCTTCTCAAAAAAGGAGGGGGGGGGGGGGGGGGGGGGGAAACCTACTTTTTTTCTTATTTATTTTGTTTTTTTAAGTGCTGATAATTTCAAGGACTTTTTAAAACGTTTTTAGTTTAAAATAATAATAGTTAGCTATTATATTGTATTTTCTCTTATTCTTTTTTTCTTTTTTTTTTTTCTGTTGCAGAGCACATTGAGCTAAATGTTTTCAGTTGTTTCTTAACATCAGCCACCTCCTACATAATATTAGTTTTAAGACAATCTCAAAAAGAGCTGGTTAAAATTTCATAAAAAAAATTACTATCTACAATAAGATAAAATTTTAATTTATAAAATCATTTATGTCGGGACCCAACTTTTTGAAAAAAGGACCCAGGTTTTTAGAACTCATGGCTCCCAGGGACTCAGGATTTTGAAAGGCTAGCAGCATCAATGTTTATACGATGTAATCAAATTATAAAAATATTTGGATGGGCAACTTGTTCCAACATTTTGTTTTCAAATTGCGGCCACTTGAAAATGTGCCATCATGATAACTTTTGAAATACTTAAGTGATTCAAACCAAAGCTGGATAGCTAACTTATACAAATATCTTGGATAATTTTACTAGGCAAGTTGCTCCGCCATTTTATTTCCAAGTGGCTGCCACTTGAAATTTTGTCATTAACAAAAATTTTCTAATACTACTGATTCAAATTCGAGCAAAGGACTTATCATTCAAATACCTGAAACAATTTTGCTTTCCATCTCACTCAGCCCTTTTGTTTCCAAGTTATAAGAACTTGAAATCATGAAACCACTTGAAAATTTCTTATCCCGATACCTTTTGAAATACTGAATTAATTCAAACCAAAGTTGGACAGTGAACTTATCATATAAATATCTCAGATGACTTCTTGGGCAAGTTGCTCCACCATTTTGTTTCAAAGTTGCGGTCACTAGAATGCTGCTAATTGAGAATTTGTTATCACGATAACTTTTGAAATACTGATTTTATTCAAACCAAAGTTGGACAGTGGGCTTATCTTACAATCTTGAATTAATTGACTGAGCAACTTGCTCTGCCCTTTTGTTTCCAAATGTCGGCCATTTAATTTGTCAACACAATAACTTTTGAAATACTGAATTAATTCAAACTAAATTTGCAGAATAGCTTATACAATTGATATGTCTGTTTGCCAACTTGATCTGCTATCTTGTTTCCAAGTGCCAGCCATTTGAAAATTTCATATTCACATAAAAAAGGTATTTATGAACCGATTTTCTTAAAAGTTATTAGCACAGATCAATATTTCCACCAAGTCCATTAATAAACTGAAGCTCCCATTTTGTTTAAAAATGGCGGCAACTTAATAAGAAAAAATAAATCAACCTACCTTTCCGAATGAACCTTTTTTTTTTTTTTTAAACAGAGAGAAATGAAATGCTATTATGTGTGTTACCTATAGACACAAGAAATACTGGATCTACTTATGCATGTTTTTTTGCAAAATGATCTGTGTATTCCTGGGAAGATTTAAAGCTGTTAAAATTTTCAATCTGACAAATAGAAAGGAAGTAATATGCTTTTTAAAGTAAGTGGTTTATGGCACCATCTACAACTAAATAACAGATTTACTATTGGCATCAGTAATATCTTTCATGTGCCAAAAATGTTTCAGGATCGTAAATATTGGCATATAATTATCATTTATGTACCAAAAGATGAGAAATAATCCAAGGAATCCAAATTAACTTGAACCCTTGGCTTTAGAATTCTTAAATACTTATTTATAAAAGCTGATGTCAATAAATTAATATATATGATTGTTTGTTTATTTATTTATTTACATAAAAAGAAACGTATTTATATATGCAATAAAACTAAAATAAAATTGAAATAAAACGTAACAGAAAATTAAAATTGCATGGGCTCAAATAGTCTGTTATATATAAAACACAATGCTTATATATGCGGTATAGATTAAATTAGAACAAAAGATCATACAGTTCACATAGATTGGAAACATCTTCCAACTATACTCAGCCATTCAATCGTTTAACCTTCTATGTACATATTTCTATGATAACACATTAAAAAAACATTTTGTTTTTAGTCAAGAAGAAATAAATTGTGTCAAAATTAATACCTTTTAATTTATTTTAAAGAAAAGCCATGAAATAGGTTGCTTTTTTGTAGTCCTTATGCAGCGATTGCCTTTGTAATAACTTATCAAATGCAGCAAGTATAAGAAAGCTTTATTTATTTGGTAAAGAGCCTCATAAAAAAAAAAAAAAAAAAAATCTTTATATCTTTAATTCCAAAGAGAAAGCACAAAGATTGCTTTTATGTAACCTTGTATAACATCTAAACTTTGTATACACACCATATGTTGTGCTAAAAAAATTCTCCCTATACCGAAACATTACATTTTATATGATTTCCTCTTTTATCTAATGCTTAATCAAAACAACTTTGTGGGAACCTGTAATCTAATCAGTTATGCTAATCATACCTTATTTTACGGAAAGAATGGTTTTGCGTAACCTAAATATATATGTGAATTTTACAAATCAAATATTGAACAGTATTAACATTACGTCTATCATTAATGACAAAGAATGTTTGTTTCCGATTAAAGATTTAAATCTATCTCGTACCTTCAAATATCCTCTTCCTCTTGGCAGAAAGATATTCAATTATAATTCTGTATCTAAGTCTACTAACAGTCTTTTACTAACACTGTAACCTGTAGATGCAATGATCCTTCTTTGTCAAAATTTATTGACAGAGACCATGGACACATTATCACTGGTAATCTCAATATTATTGATAATTATCAATTAAAAAAATTCATGAAATTTGGCACCAAATTTAGACTTCCAGTTAAAACTAGCATTCCACAAATCTTTCAACAGTTTTCTTATGACCTAGATTTATTTATTTATAAAATATCTATTACTCATAATAAACCTATTGCCTACTTCACTCAATGGAAAGTTTTAGTGTTACAAAAAATTAAAAATGCATTCTTTATCAATTCTTCAAATCTGGTGTTATTTAAAAAATCTGTACTTCTTAACTCAATCCAATCACTACAGGATGACTTTGTGATCACTTATGTTGACAAATCACCTAATAATTATGCCATTATTTGTAAATCCTACTATCTCTCTATTTTAAACTCTTCAATCAATAATAGTAATATCTTCAGTTTAACTAATAATAACCTTATTATTAATAACCGAAAAATACATAATTACTATAAACTACTTCAACTTCCCTTCAATAACTTTAATTATCCTTATATAGTTCTCATACCTAAGTTTCACAAATCTCCAATTAAATTTCGCACTGTCACTGTTGGGTGTAACACTTATAACAACAATGCTAATAAAGCTCTACTGGATATTCTAAAACAAATTTACAAATGTACTTGCAAAGTTGATAATTTACACTGTCTTAAAAATAGCTTTCAATTAATTCAATACATCAAATCGCTCGATTCAATAGACAATATTATGACTTTTGACTTTCAAGATCTTTTCAATAATATTGAGTTATCAGATCTTAGTAATATCATTTACAGTCTTTTTCAAGAATATAAAGCTCAAACTAATCTTCCTTACAATTTTAAAGCAGAAAAATTTAAAACACTTCTTAACTTTGTTATCCATAATAATTATATCTTCCACAACAACGATATCTATTTGCAACAATTAGGCATCCCACAAGGAGGTTGTAGCTCCAGTATTTTGGCAGATCTCTATCTTTATTATTATGAAAAGCAAATTTGCAATGATGATGTTCGATTTTATCGTTACATCGATGATATTATTGTATTTTATCTCAACAAGAACTCACAAAATGGCTTTTCCTTCAATTATCCACCTAATTTAAAGCTAACTCAAAATACTCTAACTAATCAATCAATCAATTAACTTTTTAGATCTCAAAATAATCATCGATGGTAATAAACTTTACACAGATATCTATGACAAACGGCAAGATTTTAGTTTTAATGTAAATTTATTTACACATTTTAATTCATGTCTGCATCTTTCGGTATTTAGAAACATCATCATTAACCATTTATTTCAAATTAATAATTTATGCTCTGCAAAGTTTAAAAACAAGAATATTAATAAACTGATCACAGCTACTGCTAAAATGGGTTTTCCTAAAAACTTTGTATTTTCTATTTTATATCCTTAACCATGTCTCTGTCAGTTCAAAAAAAAAAAAAAGCTGTGTACACTTTTGTGTATATCAAGAAAAAAATTATAAAATAATAAAAGATAATAAAAAAGGTGGCGGTTGGGTGGGCAGATGTTTGATTACGGAGGTGGGGTGGTGTTGAAAGGCTGGATGGTTGATGGTTGGGTGGGTTTGTGAAATTTAAAAAAAAAAAAAGTAGAAGGCTTGTTGCATTTGCTTTGTAATACTATGCAGGCTTTCTTTTTCCAATAAAATTTCGGGTTCTTCCTTTTTGAGTTGTCAACTATATTTAATGTTCTAATTATACTGTTAAACACAATGTGATCAATCGGTGGGTTTCATTGTTGCTTCGTGGTTTCATTGTTATTCATCTGCTTTGGGATTTTGCTTTTTTAAATCCATGTGGTTCCTGTTCTGGTTGTGGCAGGCTGGGGGAGTGTTGCCGGTGCAAAACTAGTGTAACCCCACAGGCAAGTCACAAGTCTTGCCGCCTGCCTCCTTCTTCCTATCTTGTGTTTCTTGGGTTGTTTTTTCATTGATTTTGATAAGTTTATGGTTTTACGTTAAGATTTGTTGTTTTGCTTTATTGATTCATTTGTTTTGCAGGCTGTTGGTTAATGGATCTGGTTTCTTTACATTAGTGTATTTCATCCACTGATGATTTTTTTTTTTTTAAATCTTATTGGTCATTGGTGTTTCAGTGATCTTGTATGTGTTGCTTGGCTTCGACTATGCTTAATAGATCATCTTTATTATATATAAATATATATATATATATCAATTTAGTTATGTTGTATGTTACCAGAGCAGAAACAGTGCAGCCTGGCTGCGAGTGCTGCAGATTGTTTAAAGCTCTGCAGGTTAATTTAACAACTCAGCGAAATGCCAGGCTTAAAAATACAAATATAATTTACATTATGTCTCTAGATTATTATGTACTTGTAGTGTATTTATTTTATTTTGTAAATGCAAATTTTACGTATTTCTTGAATTGCCAATACTTCTTGTGATACCAGATTTGGTGTGGTAGGTATTCCTGGATTGCAGACATATTTCATTTCGCTGCAGATAAGATACAGAAAATTCTGCTACTGGGTATCCGTATATAACATAAAAATATTAGATTATGCTATTTATATATTAAACTGGGGCAAAAACTTTACTTAAGATTATAATTAAACGCCTACTTTGTTTACTCCGTGGTCCATTCAATCGAGCACCCGGTCATCATCAGCGATCATATACTACAGAGATCCCCTACAATAAAGGCACCTCAGTTAAAGTAAAAAATGAAGCAGCTAATCTCAATATAAATATACCTATTAAGCCAAATAAAAATATTTTTCAAAGAATCTGTAATGATAAAGACCCAACTGACTCCCTACAAACTGCAGGCATTTATGAGATAAAATTTAAGAAAGAAAATAACGACTCAGGATACTATATCGGCATGACCAAAAGGAAAATCAGTAATAGAATCAATTAACATAAAAAAGACATTAAATATGATTAAATGACAACCGTATTAACTAAAACAAATACAAACAAAATATAAAAATTGATTTTCAGAACGTTAAAAAACTAGTGAACTATAATAGTCATAAATATGCAATAATGCACAAAACAATCGAAATAATGCCCAACGAGCATAGTTGTAATGATAGACAAGCCAATGAGTGATGACGCGCCATGCTCAAGGAAGAAAAAAGCGGATCACGACAGATGTTCCCTGAAGATGACCAGGTGCTCAGTCGAATGGACCACAAAGTAAACAAAGTAGACGCTTAATTATAATCTTAATTAAATTATGCTTTAAAAATATACCTCTTATAGACCATAATGCATTGAAAATCAAATATTTTGTGAATCTCTGTATTTAAACCAGTTTTATTATTTATACCATTTCCACTAAAGGACATATCTTAATGAATTAAAACGTCAAATTAATTTCAAGGCATTCTACAGTGGTGAAAAAAATTATAAAGCCACTTGAAATTATGATATAATTAAAAAACAAAAGATCAAACATTTATGAAATTTCATACATATATATTATATGCTACAAGGAACTAAAGGAAAAAATAAATTCATTAATAACTACATTAACAAAAGGTTTATAGAAGTAAGAAAAATTTCTGAACAAAGAAGGTTGGAAACAATTATAAAGTCGATACATGTATTTCATCAGTAATCGATGTGAGACCTTTTTTTTTTTATGACTGTGACTAGTCTCTTGTTCACTGAATCTATCAGACCACACAAAGTACTTGCATCAATATTGCTCCAGCAGTTTTTAATAGCATTCATCAAATCTAACTTTGAATTGAATTGTCGTCCATTTTTGTAAACATTTCGGGCTAAAATTTCCCCAACTATTTTCTATTACATTCAGATCGGGGCTACAAACTGGCCACTGAAGGCATTTCACCTGGTTAGCTTCCAGCCAAGATTTAGTTGACTTTGAAACATGAACGAAAGCATTGTCCTGCTGAAATGTCCAGTCTCCTGAAGTTATAAGAGGAGCAATGGGTAATAAATTATCTCCTAACATGTCTTGATGCATAATTGAGTTCATTTTGTTATGGATGAAAACAATTGGAGTGGTTCTACCAGCAGCAAATGCAGCCCAAACCATTACCGAGCCACCTCCAAATTGACCCTTTGAAAAAATATGTGGTTCCTGTCATAAATCATGCCAAAAATATTTATAGCTGTCAGGTCCACTGAAATTAAATTTCTTTTCATTGGAAAAGACACTATTGTGCCTTCTCCAATTTGTGCCTTCGGTTAAATGTTTTCGAGCAAAGTTTAAGAGAGCATTTTTATGGACCCTACTTGCCCACTTTGTGATTCTGGAGAAGTAATGGACCGGGACCATCTGTCCCGTTGTAGGGCTCTTCGAGGTTCTACAGAAGAGTCGAGATATTGGGAGGCAAGACTGCTCCTAAGGCAATGACTTTGGTCTTTTGTTCTACGTTATATTGTCTATAATTTGTTTCGTATCTTTATAGTCCTCTGTAACTTTTGCCTAGCCATTGGAAATAAAAATGGTGCAAGAGGGGGTTTTCCTTTAAATTTTTTAAATCGAACAATGGGATTGTTACTTAAAACATTTCTTACCATTTGGCTTGTACATGGTAATTGTAACTGTTCTTGAATTTGGGCAGATGACATTTTTTGTCCGCAAGCTAGCTTCTGGATTTGTCTTGATTGCCTTACAGTTAAGGATTTTGGTCTTCCTGTACGCTTCTTACTGCCGTAGTCTTCGGGATTTCTGAGAAAACTGTTTACTGCAGCCTTGGACCTTATTATTTTTCTTGCAATATTAGAACTAGACATTCCAGCTTCCCTTACAGTTAATATTTTAATTTGTTCACCATCAGATAACTTTTTCCTCTTGGCATTGCTTGTATTAAACACACCAAATACAAAATGAATGCATGTAACATGTTTACATTTACCTAAACTTTTATAGCGACCTGCTTTCTCATGTCGGGCATTATGCCAGATGAGGCTAGAACCATTGGCTTTATAATTTTTTCCAAGTTGTTTTTCATTGGTTGTAAGATATTAGCATAATTTATGTTTCCCCTTACGTTTTTCTAAACAAAGTTTATGCGTATCATTTCGATGTTGATCATGCAAATGAAAATAGAATTTGAGTTATCAACAATTCCATTACTTTTTTACTTTTGTACATTTTTCTACTAGCTTTATAATTTTTTCCAGAACTGTATTATAAATATTAATGGAAATTAAAGCTTGGATGAACAGAATGACAGAAACTAATTGAAGTCATAATCTCTTTTTAAAATTGTTGGAAAGAGCTAAAACACTTAACATAAAATGGATTTTCCAGTTATACACCTTATACATCTGAATATGTGTGGCCCTGTAAACCTTTTTTTTACTTTCTTCTATCTTCAATAGAAGAAAGTATTGGATTCGTAAAAATTTTCGATTTCGGGTTTTTGATGGATTTACACGTTTTGAGAGCTGTAGAACACGATTTTACCATTTTTAGAAAATGTCTGTCTGTCTGTCTGTCTGTGTGTATGTGTGTGTGACAGAATTTTGTGGCAACTGTATCTCTGGAACTACTGCACAGAATTTCATACAAAGTGGTATGTAGTTGCACCTTGACATAAATTAGTGCCCATCAACTTTTGGTAAAAATCGTCTTACAGGTTGCGTTGCCATCCCGCTTTTTCTAAATTTTTAACAGGGTAATATAGGGCAAAAATTTTCAAGATGAGTATCTTTCGAAAGGTCTCGTCAGTACCTTTAAAACGAATGGTTGAACTATAAATCTGTGATAATTTAAAACAAAGTTATCGATTTTTTTTTTTTACTTTTTACGAAAAAAAACTTAGAAAAATTTTTTTTTTTTCTCTCATCAAACTCCCACGGTTTCCGTGTTCTGACAAACTTAAACTAATTTTTGCATTTTTCCCCTAATTTTGTCAAAGTCCCACGGTTTCTGTGTTTTGACAAACTTTAACAAATTTTCACATTTTACACAAAATTTTGTCAAAGTCCCACTTTTGTTTTTGTTTTTTTCTCTCCCCTTAATTCTATCAAACTCCCACGGTTTCCGTGTTCTGACAAACTTAAACAAATTTTTGCATTTTTCCCCCAATTTTGTCAAAGTCCCACGGTTTCCGTGTTTTGACAAACTTAGAATAATTTTCACATTTTACCCAAAATTTTGTCAAAGTCCCACTTTTTTTTTTATTTTTTTTTTAATTATTGTTACTGAGTGAATTTGTATAGGAAAATATAGAAGAAAGTCTCATGGTGGCCACAACATACTAGTTTTTTTTTTAAAATAAATAAAACTATTTAAATCAAATTGGAGTGTACAGGTTGATATTTTTATTTATTACCAACTATGTGAAAAATACCAGAGCCGGGAATCGAACCCGGGCCTTCCGCTTAACGCACGGATGCTCTACCACTGAGCTACCCTGGTCGATAACCAGCCAGGCATTTCTCACATAATATACGTTGGCAAAGTCACCGAGTCTGCAAACGCAGATATAACAGGTGAGACAATAATAATCGTAGCACAACTCCATAGACCACGAAATTTCAATTTAGAAATTTTTTTATTCATGAAATCATCAACCGTGAATATTTATTTAAATCAAATTGGAGAGTACAGGTTGATATTTTTATTTATAACCAACTATGTGAAAAATACCAGAGCCGGGAATCGAACCCGGGCCTTCCGCTTATAAGCGGAACCAGTCAACGCCAAATTCTACGTCAAAGTACTGCAAAGTACAGAAAGCGACGAGTCAACCGTGTCTGGCGAGAGATCAAG
Organism: Salticus scenicus; assembly: GCA_963930645.1. Lineage (NCBI taxonomy): Eukaryota > Metazoa > Arthropoda > Arachnida > Araneae > Salticidae > Salticus > Salticus scenicus. The sequence goes on from OZ005653.1 coordinate 176,448,239, forward strand.
AATTCTTGGAAGCTGCACCATGGCAATGCTCCCAGCCTCTCAATGCTCTCCCAGCTGCCTTACAGTCCTGATTTGTCCCCGCCCGACTTCTTTTTGTTCTCAAAGATTAAAAAATCCCTCAAAGGACAGCATTTGGGGACCCTGGAGAACATCAAGGCGGCTACGACGAGGTTACTAAAGGCCATCCCTGTGACAGACTTCCAGGATGCATATAAAGCATGGAAATCACGTTGGAACAAGTGTGTTGAAGCAGGAGGAACGTATTTTGAAGAATATTGAGTAATTGTACAAATCGGTTCAATAGTTTTCTTAAAATAAAAATGGGCACATTACTTTCGAGACAGACCTTGTATTTTTATCATTTTGATTGATTCATTCAAAGCTCAGAAGACGATTAAGCACTAAAAAAGCTTTAAAAAAAACTTTTCAAGTACTTAATAGTTACACATTTTCATCTATATCATTTAATTTTCCCTCCTTAAATTACTCTAATTATTTGATTGATGTACTGGTTCTAAAATTAAACACTTTTCTTTATTCTGTTCTACTAGCTGTGTTTTTTTTTTTTTTTTTTTTTTTTCCCCTTTTTCTACATATGTTGGAGAAAGTCAATACATAATATTATAAGAACCAATATTTTGATACAACATTTATATGTATAAGATAATAATTATGTAAATTAATTATAAGATATAAGATATTACAGATTTATAAAATCTTGGTTTAAACAAAAATAAATAAATAAATAAATAAATAAAACAATAAAAAAAATAGTAGTTTAAAACCCAAAAACCATCCCCCCCCCCTTTAAAAAAAAATAAATAAATAAAAACCACTGTTTTCCTAACCCTGCTGTTTTCAACAGGGAACATGCCATAGTGAACTTAGACATTAGTTTTAAGAAATTCAAAAAATATTTACGGATGTTAGAGGTGTGTACAGAAAGATAAACTGCAGTCAAACACTTTTCAACTTTATAATTTAGAAATTTTATTCATTAACCTTCAAATTGCATTTCTGATAGATTGGAGTGGAAGGCTGATTTTTTATACAAACTATGTGAAAAACACCAGAGCCGGGAATCAAACCTGGGCCTTCCGCTTAACGCGCGGATGCTCTAACCACTGAGCTACCCTGGCTGATAACCAGTTCAACATTTCTCCCACAATATACGTTGGCAAGGTCACCGAGTCTGCAAGCGCACAGCTATATCAAGTGACAATCGATCATGGCACAACTCCAATAGGCCATGAAATTTTTAATTTAGAAATTTTATTCATCAACCTTGAAATTTCATTTCTGGATAGATTGGAGTGGAAGGCTGATTTTTATACCATATATATATATGGTATAAAAATCAGCCTTCCACTCCAATCTATCAGAAATGACTTTTCAAATTTGCTAGAAAGTGTTAAAAACTACTTAACTGATTTACATTTATTTTTTTTACAAAATTATCCACATTGTCAGAGAAGATTTAAAGCTATTAAATCCCTGATCTGACCAGCAGAAAGAAAATTAAGGGCTTAAATGTTTTTGTAATAAAATTCTTTCAAGATACCATTTAATTCCGTAATCACTTAAGTCTATCTTTCGCTGTACTGGCCATATCATTTTGAAATTTTGTAAAACAGTTCCTTTTCCTATTTTATCATACTAATAACATCTTTTAGACCAGAAATTTATTTATTTATTTGTCTACCTTTCATTCTACTGAATCTATTGCTTTGAGATTTTACCAAAATTTACTCTGTTCCTTTATCATAATAATGTCTTCCGTTAGCCAAAATTTTCTTTTACTAGCATACCTGGGATAGTGCAAGAAAGACATTGCCAAAAGCAGTCAATGGGGACCCCAACCCAGACTCATGTTCGAATTCGTATTTTTTCTGTGATCAAGCAGAGAGCCCAGATAAGGCATTGCCGCAGACATTGGGGTGTTGAAATCTGCATACTGCGAGCAGAGAAAACCCTGACTAATACAATGACGACTCATACAGAGGACTGGAGTGAATTCATTGGAATTTTGTTTCAAAATTATAGTTTCAGATTTTATATTTATAAGTCAGGGTTCCCATTAGAGCGTGAGGCTGCAAAAAACTCACATATTTTTTATTTTTTCACTTAAAAATTTTAATATTGTGAGAAATTTACACACTTTTTTCATTCTTCAGAAATCTATAAAAAAAAAATAAATAAAAACACTAAAATCTTTTATTTCTTTATAGACGTACATTTATCTTATAATAGGAAAAACATGTGACAAACAAATCAGACCCTGATCTCCTCGAGTATATGCAACTTTTGGCCTCCGCCCATTCAACGGAATACAGAAAAAAAAAAAACTTCTGCAATTCTAAAAAACGTAAATGCACCCAACGCTTCATAAACACAGTTTGACATCTATCCTGGAAGATAAACATGCTCAGATGAGTAGGAGCTAGGTTCTAGTTATCTCTGCTCTGCATCCATTAAAAAAAAAAAAAAAAAAAAAAAAACAGAAAACTTGAAAAACATGAAAAGAATCACATCAATTCCAGATTTGAATTATGTGTGTCCATGTAAAAGACCTATTATTATTTTTCAAGGTTTATTTGGGGTCTCACTTAATTTTCAAAAAACTCACATGAGTGGCCTCCAAGATATCCAAACTTTACCCATTACAGCTTTTAAACTATGGGGCTATTTGAAGTCACCTGTGTACAAAGATCGATCGACACTAATAGGAAAGTTAAAAGAAGACAAGTTAAAAGACTATTAGGAAAGTTTCCCATCCTTTAACAGAAATTAGAAGCAAAGTACTTTTTGACATGGTGCAGAATGGCATTGTGCCACAACTGTTAGCCAATCTTACATATGATGGCTATCACACAGAATATTTGTACGTAGTTACCTATTCTATACTACTGCACAAACACTGATGTTTGTAAAGTATCACCAATTGGTGGTAAAAGTAACTAATTTGGCAATATTTTTTTATTATTATTTAAAAAAAAAAAAAAAAAAACTTTTCTGTGCATTTTCGTTAAAAACCCATAAATTGTACTGTCAATAATTTTTGAATAAAGTTTTATTTTTTATTTATTTATTTTTATTTTTTATTACTTTTGAATCATCTTATACCATCATACACAAACAAATTTTAGGCTTTCTGATCATTTTTCTTTGCTTAGTATATTGTATATATTTTATGGCAGTAGATTACTATTAATTATTAATGTAAATTGCATTATTTATTCTTGCTCAACTTAGAATTTTTTAAATATAATATTTTCATTAGGAAAAAAAGTATTTAAGAAAATTCAGATGTTATTGAAAGTTACACTATATAAACAAAATAAATTTACTTACTGTAGGAGATCTCCTCTTGTCTTTTCTCCTAGATTTCTTTCTGTGACGTCTCATGTGATCTTCTATTTAAAGAATTAAAGAAATTTAAATATTTGTATGCATTGAATTTAACGAAATTAATGCAGAATACATCCCTTGCATGAATATTATAATAGCAAGTAATTTATAAGAAAGTATATGGATAAAAAGAATTAATATTTTAATTAATATATTTTTTATAATGGCTTAAAAATTTTTTTGTAAAAATTGGTAACTTAAAAACAATTTATAAATTTCCTCTATAAACTTTATTTAATGGTAAGAGATGACTTTATAATGTGAAAGAAAATAAAATGAATGAGTTTTAAAAGCACATTTAGCTGAATAAGTGGAATTCTCCTCTTTTGTGGTGAATTCTTGCAAATAATTTAAACCCTGGATATCTGAAACCGAGCTAAAATATCATTTATAACATTAATAACCAATTAAAGTAAGCAATTCTCAACAAGCTATCTAGAGGTAAGCATAGGAATAACAGATTAAAACCAGTTTCAGGGTGTCGGTGTCTACTGACTTGACAGAAAAAAAATTCATGACCTTTTCAGGGTTCCCAGCGTGAAAAACACTCAAAAATAGTTGCTTTAGTTGCCTTTAATGTATGAAATAGTGGCCAAAATAGTAGCCACTTAGTCTGATATAGTAGCCACTCTGATCCAAATAGTAGTCTTTGATTAAAAAAGTTCAATATAAATATAATATTTAAGCAGTTTTTGGTGATAATGTGGTCAGACAATACAAAATTGACCTAAGAAATTAGATACCTTTCTTGTAAAAGAAAACTGATATATGTGTAAAGGCATATAAAATGGAGTTATTACAAGATGTTAAAAAAAAAGGTTCAGTTTTTTTTTTTTTTTTTGAGACACCAATTTCCAAGATCTAAAACTGACCTGCTTAATCAGGATGATTGTAAATTTTCCTGTAGTAACCACAGAAAATTAAGAATAATTTGATGCAAAAAGATATTTAAAAAGCAATTTATATAGCAATTTTCGAGAAAATCATCAGAGCCATTTTTCAGATACCTTCACTAACACGTGGCAAATTCAGTTGTTGACAGGAAAACACCAATTACATACAAAAGGATATCTAAAATGGAATTAATACGGCGAGTTCGTAAAATATTCCTACAACCATTTTTCAACAAAAGTTAGAATGCCTGTAGATTTTCATAGAAAACAATTTTGTTTTTTGAAGGTATAAATGACTGTACTAGGTTTATAATTATGCTTATATATTTATGCTACTAAATAATAATAACCTGAAAATTGACCTGAACTCACAATAGAGAATTTTAATGACCCTCGCCTGACTCAAAACCTAAAATAAAAATTAATAATTCATCTCAAAATCTTGCGATTTAAGTCATAAATTAAATTTTTACTGCTATACAACTGGTAAATAATTTTAAAATAATTTAAAATGTAATTACTAATGCATCAAGTTGAAAGATTTAAAATCTGAAAAATGGATAAATAATAATTTTTAACCATTTAAGTGTGTTATGTACTTCAAATGTACAAAATGTGCTTCACGTTTAGTAATAAGTACAAAACTTTGAATAAACACCATAAAATGCAATAAACTCGCAACAATTGTTTTGGGTTGAAAAAACACGACCGTTCATCAGGCGAATAAAGTGGGCACGAGTGCTACAAGCAAAGCGACAATGCACCAAAGGATGTGTTGCCAAATTATGTGCTCGTTAAAGAAGTTATTTTGAAAGATATTGTCAACCCGACTTGTAAGAAAAAAAATTCAATCAACTCAACCTGAACTGCAAGAGAAAAAAATTGTTCGATCCGACCGGTGAATTTGGGTTACCTGAACCAACACGTGACTCAAAGCGACAGTCGCATTTCATGACCTTTTCATGACTTTCATGACCCATTGTTGATTTTCATGACCTTTTCATGGCTTAGTAGACACCCTGAGTTTGTTTCAGAAAAGAGAATAAAAAATAAAATACTTGAAATCCTCACTAGATGTCCAACACTCCCATTAAAAAGTTGCTCTTGACAAAGAAGAAAAAAAATAGTTTTTAAATAAATACACACTGTACTCCACAGCTGAGATGTAAAATCAGGCTAACACTAAGTTCATCAACAATTCTATTGTTTATAGTCTGAAATCAACAGCAAGAGAAAAAAAAAATGCATTCTAGTACTTAGTGAAACCACATCTATTATTACGTGTGAAAAATAAAGTTATTCCTCCAGATTGGCTGTGTTTTACTTTTGATTTTCAATTTACTGTGTCACACAAATTCAGTGGTTGTTGACCTTGGAAGAATCAATCTTTTTCAATTCAAAGTGCAAACACTTGGTAACACTTTTGAATGAAAATGTTTTTCTTAGCATGTGCTTAATAGTCTCATTACTTTCGTAAAGCTCTAGTAATCCATAGATGCAGAAGCACTACAGTGATTAGGGGGAAAAGAAAAAAAAAGCTATTATTTACATTAACTGAATGTTTTGTATTTTGAAAAAGGTGATACAGTGCAGATGCAAGAGCAAACTAAAGTTGAAAAAAGTTCAAATTTTTTATAAGAGTCTAAGTAACTTATTTGCAGTTGAAATACTGAATTTTTGGTATTCTGTTTTTGAGAGCATATTTTTAAGTTAAAAAATAATAATAATTAGATAATTCAATTGTAATAATATATATGCCTGTTTTTCACCTTCTATTAGTTCTCAGTTTATTTGGTCCATATGCTTAGATTCACAGCGTAACAAAATTTTCAGGACAGTCTGATTCATCAGGTGATTTCCCATTCATTTTAGCTATTATCTATTAATTTCCTTGGGTTTCACCCACTAAAGTACACTACTTATCCTGCTTGACTTTAAAAAATGTCATGCATATACTGGGACATCTTTTAAGATTGAAGAGTACTCTTTATAAATACTGAAGACTCATTTGCAGACCTGCCAATCTCGGAGGGGAAAAAATCAAGAGATTTTATGTAATTTTAAGGGAGAAAAAGGGATATTTACAGTTTTGTGGAGAAAAACAAAAAAATCTATTTTATTCAATACATAATACTTTTTTAACTAAAAAACCTAATATAACTTTTGTTTGGTGATTTATATTTTAAACTTATTGGGGAAAAACAAATAGTTAACAAGTTAATTAACAAAGTCTAAAAATAACTACACATGTAAAGAATATTGAGCACTTCTATCACTTCAATTGGTTCTAAAATTTAATAAAACCAGTTTTTACTCAGATTAAACATTTTTAAAAGTTATTATTTTTATCTAAATAATTTGCATTAGTGTTCATACATAATGAAAAACTGTTTAAGAAACAAGTAAGATTTATGTAGCCAGGTGTAAAAAAATTTTATTCAAAACGCAGAATTCCTGTTCTTACATTCAACCAGCTATTAAAATTCAGCAAAAATGCTATTAAATAAATATTTTTGTTGTGTGTTTAATTATAATCTTAGCATAGGGATAATTATTTTAAAAAGTGTTAAAATATAAATATTGAACACAGTCAACAGCTTCTGCAGGCATTTGATCATCGATTGTTGTATGGGGGGGGGGGGGGGAGTGAGAAATATTGAGCAATTCTACTTCTTTATAGGTTCTAGCATCTAATAAAGTAAGTTTAAAAAGAACATTGACATTTATGTTGCGGATGGAAAAAGAATAGAAATACTACGGCTTTCGCAAGGCGTTTGTTTCCCGATCGTTAGGGGATGGAGGGAAGGGCCGAAAAAATACACGAATGAAAAATATTTAACAATTCTATCTCTTTATACATTCTAGAATCTAATACAGCAAGTTTAGAATGAAATTTGACATTTATGGCGTGGATGGAGGAAGATTGAAAATTGCAAGGCAAAACATAAGTCAGAAATGTTGCAGTTTTGGTGGTAGATAAAAATTCGTAGTTTTGAGCTGATTTTTGTAGCATAATAGTTTATGGTCCAAATTCGTAACAACTACGAATTATTCGTAGCAGTTGGCAGGTCTGTAACATTTATCCAGAGTTTTCCCCAGATAATTTCAGGAGGGTGCTGCACCTTGCCTGCTATTTGTTTGGAAAAGAAAGGAAAAAAAAAAAAAAAGCTACCTTCTTGCCCAATTTATTTATTTATTTATTTTTTCTGTTACTGCCTTTATAGAAAATAACCTACAAACTCAAGATAAATTCTGTAAATATAAATAAAACTATCGTGTGTGACAATCAGCATATTAACAAAAAGTAAAAAAAGTTAAAACATAAACTTTTTTCTTTTTTGTATGCATATTTATAACTAAATTTTTAAATTAAGTGTTTAGATTTTAAATGTGAAATGTGCCCTTAAAAATTCAAAATTATTATTATTATTATTTTTTTTTTTTATTTTACTAGCAGTACCCAACATTTTTTAAAACCTGGAGAAAAATGTTTGATTCTTTTGTTGTTGAATGAGAAAGTTTGAGCATCAAAGGATGTTTGACCATTGATTGGAGAGAGGGAAAATTGGGAGGGGCGATCAAACAATAACTACATGAGTGTGAACTTGTTAAACATTTCTACTTCTTTATAGGCTCTAGAATCTAAGAAAGCAAATTTAAAATGAATATTGACATTTTTGTTGTGGCTTGTGAATGGAGAAAGAATGGGAAACAAAAGAGTTCCATAGAGCATTTGATCACCGATCGCTAATTTCAGATGAGAAAATACAGGAATGAGGGGAGTTAAAAATAATTATGAGAGCGAGAAATATTAAAGAATTCTGTTTCTTTAGAGATTCTAAAATCTCCTAAAGTAAGTTTTAAATGAATATCATTTATGTTGTGGATGCAGAAAGATTGTAAATTGGAAGGCTTTCATAAATCTGAAAAGATGGCACCTAAGAAATGTCAAAAATTAGCATTTTTAGTCCGATTTTTCGAAAATATTAGAAAAACGGGATAAATACACATTAAAACATAAAAACGGGAGACAGGACTGAAAAACGGGAGAGTTGGTAGGTATGCATTTGGAATAACTAATCATCCTTTACTGAAATGAGATACATGATCTTGGCCATAATTAAGGGAAATTGTTCTACTCCCATTCAAGTCTTGCGAAAGATCTGTAATGGCCAGATGTCATAGACCCTTAAAAGACCATATATTAAACCACAATGATTACCTAGTGAAAACTTCAGGTATCCTAGTGAATCAGGGTTTTAATCTGGACCCCAGAGAATCACAGGTTTTCTAAGCAATTAATTCTTTAAACAATCTCTACTTGCAGGCAGCGATGCTGGGTTTTAATCTGTTAGTGCTATATTGTGATTAGCATTGATTGCACATTTTTCTGAATTATTCTATAACTATTATTAAATAATTGAAAAAAAAAATAAAATAAAATGTAGAACAGTTATATTAAGGTTCATATTATATTTCCAAAATGTAACATCACTATGCCAAAATGTAACATCAGAACGCTTAAAAGTTAAGACTTGAAACTGCTAGAGGGTTTGTTCACACCTCTTACTTAAATTGGTTAATCTTATGATTGGCATTTTAGCTTGGTTAAATTAATTTGCAAGAGTTCACCCCAGAAAAAAGATGTTGCACTTACTCAGCTGAATTTGCTTTAAAAACTCATTTATTTTATCATTCTGTAAAAATGATAAATTTTTACATCTCCTGTCTAATTCAATCTAATCAAAAATATTATTTTAAAAATAACTTTCAAAATATTTCAGAAAATATCATTAAATAATCAAATTTATTCAGAATAATTCCAATATTTAAAATTAATCAATTTAAAATTTCCAGTTTCCCATCTTTAAAATTAAATAAATAATAATAACTCCATGTTATGCATCTGTTATCATAATCTACTCCTAACTCCATGTTATTCAGCTGCTTTAATAATCTAACTTAACTCGATGTTACTTCTCTACTAGCAATATTTAATATCTCTTTTTTCCATAATTATGCTTTTCCGTTTGGCAACACCAACTGACTAGAGTGTTTTTCTCCTTTTGCCTCAGTCGCTCTGCAGTAGAACAACCAAGAGTGAACATTTTCTCTAAAGCCAGAATTTCTTCAAACTCTTGTTTTGAGCATGCTTGATCGAGATTTTGAAGTGATTAGGGGAAATGGCTCAAAAAATTGAATGTTAAAGAAAAAAAAAAGTTGTCTATAAACTTTTGGGACAGTAAATTTTCATTTTTAGTTTCTATCACAATGTCTGTGATTGTAAGATATTAATTTTGTATAGTATTATTATTGTCTTGAAATTAAATATAATTAAAAATGACTTTGAAGTTTTTATTCATCTTTTTCAATTGTAAAATAAGAAAAAAGCCGTTGTCTATAAACTTTTGGGATGCACTGTAATAAAAAAAATTAACATGAGGACTATCATAAACCTTTTATCTAAGATAGTGAATAACTTAAATATATTAATTGACTTTTAATTAATTAATTTAAATTATGTCTTATCTATTATCAATTGCCTATCCCAATTTAATAATTTTTGAATGCATTCAAGTTAAATAAATGGTACCTATTTTTTTTATATCTTTTATTTTAAATAAAATTGTCTTTTGTAATCGAATTTGTGTTTGTTTTATTTAACTCTTGGAAAGCAAGAATAACTTTATTGTTTGTTATGTATTTTATTTTTCAGCTTGATTATATTAAGAATGCAATTTAGGTTTTACCAATATTAGAGTACCAACTGGGTTTAATTAAATATATGCGGTCACAACACAGTTATTAATATTTAATTAATAATATTCTTTATTATTTTTCCACTGGTAATTACATTATTACCAACCCTCAAATTTCAATATAATAATTCTTTTTATATTTTTTAAATTATTTTTCATTCTTATCATTCAATAAAATAATTAATTTATATTTTTTTATATGATTTTTTACATTCATGTTATAAAATATCTTGCAATGAAATAAATTATTTTCAAATTACCAATTTTGGCTAAGGCTTTCTTAAAGCCATAGTAAAATATTAATTCTTTTCATTCTTTTATAAATATACCAATAATCTATAATAATAAAAGAAGAAGATGTCTGTCAGCCTGTGCATCTATACACAGGGTTGCCAACTTTTCAAAAACAGTTTGAGGAATATTCAGAGAAATTTTGAGGAGCATTTTGGCTACTTTGAGGAGCAATTTAAAAATTTTTTAAAATACATAAAAAAAAGAAATAAAAGAAATAAACTACTAACATAAATAAATTAACAATAATCATATGAAATCAAGTAATTTGTATTTTGCATAATGACATATTTTCCATACATAAATAAAGACAATATATGAAAGTAGATTATACAGTTACATAAAAAAAAAGAAAAGAAAAAAAAGCACAAAGGGGTAAAAAAAATAGATTAAAAAAAAAAAAAAATTCCAACAATTTTCATGAATGTCAAAATAATTATTATACTATCACATAAAAATCTAAAAACGAAATCTCTTATATTCATATAAATGTGTAAATGATTTCATCTCTGAGTCAACTTCCTCTAATCTGCATAGCTTGGGACTATATGTTTTGTAAACTTTAGAATTTTGCAGATTATTGGTCATAATTTGTTTACTTATTTTTTTTTCCCCAGATACAAATGAAGATATAATAATAAATCATTAATGCTTTAAGTGAATGATAAAATAAATGCATAATTATTTCAAATAAATCTTAAATAAAGCGTCAATCGGCCTTAAAGTTCAGTAGCTTTGAATCCATTATTTTTATTGATAAATAATTAAAATAAACAATTTTTTTAACGACCTATTAAGCATTAAGATAACTGAAACATTGATATAGTTTAAGTGAAAATCAAAACACTACATAATCATAGCATTCGGTTTCTTTCTTCCCCCCCTTTCAGCTTGTGGTTTTAATTAAACACACTCTTAGCTAATGTAAACAAATACTTGTTCCTGTTCTGAGTCAGCAATATTTTACGCAATGCCTAGCACTAGAATGTTTTCGTTTTCTTTTCTTTACTATTTATTTATGAGTATTGTACGATGAAGTGTGTGGTTCTTCAGCTAAATTGTAAAAGTTAGTTTTGTTATTTTCAAGATACCTTGAAGTGCTTTCATAGATAAAAAATAAAATTCAAAGAATAATGTTTTATGCGCGGCAACTGTTGGAAATGCAAAATCAAAAGTTGATAAGGATTGGATCGCGATTTCTGCCTAGAAGTGTGTAAGGGGGAAAAAGAAAGAAAAAAGAAAAACAGTTTTTTTTTTTTTTTTTTTTTTTTTTCCCAGTGTCTGCCACTATTCAGTTTTATGTATAAAATAAAAAATATTTAGTTAGGTGGTCAAGACTGAATTTGCCGAGCATAAACATTACTTCGCGGAATTGCAGAGTTTTTAAATTTTTTCGGAGAAACTCCGCAGAAATCGGAGCAGTTGACAACCCTGTATACAATCAGCCCGTACTGAACGTTGAAGTACAAAATTTGACACGCAGGTGCTTAGAAGCCTTCCCGAGTGCATAGTGCAAAAAGAATTTAAACATTTTAATTAGATCCGGAGATATTAATTAAAATGTCAACCCATGTCTAATTAAAAACCAGCAGATTGTATTTTTAACCCTCCAGCGCGTTCCTCAAAAGAAGAAGCACAAAGGGAAAATTTCATAAGTTTTTGTAAAGCGATCCCTGCTCAACAATTAGAGATATTGAAAATACGTCTGTCTGTACCACAAGAAAGAGCATTTATTACCGATTCTTACAATACAATTTTTTTTTTTTTTAGAAGAATTTTTTTTTATATTTTTAAAAAAAGTTTTAAAAAGGGTCCAAAATTTCTCTCTTCCTTAATTGTCTTTTTTGAAACGCCCTGCACAAAAGAGTAATAGTCCCATTTCTTAACAACCGGTATACATTGAAAGGTCATTTTAATCCTCTTTCGAACCATATAAACATTTTAACAAAATACGGATCAGCGATCCATATTTTTATATTTTACAAAACATCGATTTTTTCACAAAGCATTTCATAACTCAAAATCTTTTAGAGATAAATCATTTCTTTCTTTTTTTTTTTTTTATATAGACCTCGATTAGACGAATCAGATCTCAAAAGATTGAGCATTATTTCAAAAACTGAATCAGTTATAAAATTTTTTAATTTTACGCATTAGGCCATAAACTTTAATGAAATTCTCGATGCAAGCATTCTGCATTTGCCAGTGGTTGGATTACTATGGCAACTGCCGATATCTCGAAAGCAGGGCGAAAGAGTTTTTACTTCCTGCTTTACTGATTCAGGTCACGTGTTTTTTCACTGTGATTAAAAATTGCAAATTTCAAAATTCTTCAGTTTTCCTTTGTTGCACACAAAACTTACTATACAGAGTTTTCATCACAAGGCAAAGTTGGAGTTCAAATTTCATCAATTTCAGAGAATAAACAAAAAATTTAGATTTTAATTTACATTTTAATTGCAAATTAAATTTTATTTTAATACGCGTATTTCAAATTTTAATTATGATTAAATTATTTGTAATACATCATTCGAAAGATATTTTAAAGTACTTTTATATTATTGAAAGCGGGATTCGAGATTTCAACTGATTTACACGTTTTGAGGTGTCCTGATTAGGTTTTCTTTTGTATCTCAGCTATTAATTAAAATAATTTCATAAGGAATACATCATTTGAAAGCTTTTTTGATTTGGAATCTAACAGTAGATTACAGAAATTTCTACTGCCAGATGGCACTGTAATATTTTAAGATTTCAATATTTCAGATTCTAATTATGATTAAATTAATTTTAATGCATTATTCAAAAGATATTTTAAAGTACTTTTATATTATGGAAAATGGAATTCGAGATTTCACCTGATTTACATGTTTCAAGGTGTCCTGATTAGGATTTATTTTGTATCTCAGCTACTAATTAAAATAATTTCATAAGGAATACATCATTTGAAAGCTTTGTTGATTTGGAATTGAACAGTAGATTACAAAAATTTCTACCGTCAGATGGCGCTGTAGTATTCTAAAATTTCAATATTTCAAATTCTAATGAGCGAGGAAAGTGTTGCAAGTTCTAAAACGGGGATAAAGTGCTGCAGGCGCCTCTGAACGGGACTTTGCTAAAGTCAGAAATTTGAAAGATCATAACATGGTGAGCGAACAGGTTGTTTCCGATATTGAAACCGGACGAGCACGCCGCAGGCACTACCGAGTGGGAATTTACTGCAATTAAATTTTTCAATAAAGCTATTTTCCCCATATGTCAATAAGCTGTTGTAAGACCTGAAATGGGAAAAAGGCACCGCAGGCGCCACCGAGCGGGAGTTTCGTACAGTCGGATTTTTCAATGATCACGAACCAGCTGGTCGCCAAAGGCGGCTAGTAATAATAACTAGCATCACCCAGTGGTCGAAACTCAACCATTTTTTTTTTTTTTTTGCAAAGCAAGGCAAAGCAAAGTTATTGCCTTCTCTTAACGGAATTAAATTGCAACACAGCTGCGGCAATTGTTTGCCAATATGCACTCTAACTGAATCAGCAGAGTTTTACTTAATGTATTTCTCTCTGTAGATGTTGAGCCTTTCCTGAAATGAAAGAAAATCGCAATGTGAAAACCCTCTTGTTGGGTGATACAGCACAAAAGCTAATCGGTACCATGTCAAACCAAGGTCCAACCAAATATCAAATTCTGTTAAATTAATTTCATTTTTTCATAAAGTACAGTGTTTGAACTCAAAAAGAAAGATATTATGCAAAAATGGTCGAATTGAGTTTGGGAAATTTCAAAACATGTAACTTTATCGAAAACCGAAAAACTAAAATTTTTCTGAATCTTATACTTTTTTCTTACATATGCAGAGGAAAGAATAATAAATCCACTTTTAAAAAAATAAAAATAAGCAGTCAATTTCAGTTAACTGAAATGCAAGGAAATCTCAAACGTGTAATTCATCGAAAACCGAAAATCAAAAGTTTTTCCTTATCTTCTACTTGCTTCTTATATACGCAAAAGTTAGCAATAAATCCACTTTTTTAAAAATGAGTGGTCAATTTCAGTTAATTGAAACGTAAGGAAATCTCAAAACATGTAAATTCAGAGAAAAACGGAAATTGAAATTTTTTCCGTATCGTCTACTTTCTTCTTATACATGCAGCAGTTAGTAATAAAACAACTTTTTAAAAAATAAGTAGTCGATTTAAGTTAATTGAAATGCAAGGAAATCTCAAAACGTGTAAATTTATCAAAAACCGGAAATCAAAAGTTTTTCCATATCTTCCCCTTTTTTTCTTACTGATGCAAAAGATATACGCAAGCGAGGTGTGATGTCACTGACCGTTGTTGGGGCTAAGTAAAAGATTTTTTATGTTAATCATCCATTGAATTTAAAAAAAAAAAAATATTAAAAATTGAGGAAAATTATTTCCTGATTTTAATTCCCATATTTGGATATAATTATAAATTAATTATCGTGCACATGTGCTACATTAAGTTATCTTGCTGTCAAATTGACAAATTTTTGAATTTCAAAACTATGTCGTCCTTGGCAATCAAAAACGTAATACGAAAATATGCAAACCAGATGTATATTTTCGTAATATCTGTTGTATGAAATATTGTTTCATATTACTGATTGCTTTCTTAATATACATTGTTAAAATAACTATGATTTTTGAAAGGAATTAAATATGTTTGCCAGATAATTTGGCGATTTTTTTTTTTTCCCGCCAAGAATGACAGATTTCAAATATCTTCTGTTGCGACATATTAGTATCTTATATCAGATACTTTATTTAGACATTTGAAAACAAATTCAACTTCAAATTATGATAGAATATTTACCATTTTCCTTTTATTTAGTATATCAGTTTGATATTTAATGTGTAAATATCACCTTTTGAAATGAAATGTTTATGTTTATTGAAAATTTATTTTTCCAACTGAGTGAAAATAATGCCTGGACCAGGAGTCGAACCCCGGATCTTTGACTTACAAGGTCAAGGCTCTACCAGTTGAGCTATCCAGGCCGACAACCGGTGGGCATTACTCACTCAGACAACCTTTAGGCAGAGCAACTGGTCTATCATGTAGATAGCTCGACAGAATAAGCCACAGGTAATGGAAAACACCATTAAACAATAGAAGGAGTAAATACATTTATTAATATCACACAATCAACAGATTGGGAAGAAAATCATATTTATTGAAAATTTATTTTTCCAACTGAGTGAAAATAATGCCTGGACCGGGAGTTGAACCCCGGATCTTTGACTTACAAGGTCAAGGCTCTACCAATTGAGCTATCCAGGCTGACAACCGTTGGGCATTACTCACTCAGATAACCTTTAGGCGGAGCAACTGGTCTATCATGTAGATAGCTTGACAGAATAAACCGCAGGTAATGGAAAACCATTGTCGGCCTGGATAGCTCAATTGGTAGAGCACTGACCTTGTAAGTCAAAGATCCGGGGTTTGACTCCCGGTCAAGGCATTATTTTCACTCAGTTGGAAAAATAAATTTTCAATAAATATGATTTTCTTCCCAATCTGTTGATTGTGTGATATTAAGAAATGTTTATGTTTACAATTGAAACTGGAAGTTTGCCATTTTTTTTTTTTTTTTTTTTTTCTACAGTTTTTAAATTTTAAATTAAAATTTTTATCAATTTTACAGCAAAAATAACTCAGTCTAACACATGTAGACAGTAACTTATATATAACTAAACCCAAATATGGGAATTAAAATCGGGAGATAATTTCTGCTAATTTTTGATAATTTTTTACAAAAAAATCCAATGGACGATTAACATAGGAAATCTTTTTTGTGGCTCCATGGACAGCCACTGACGTCATCACTTCGCTTGCGTATAGTGATGCTAGGGGAGAGTGGGGATGAATAGGACATTTTTCAGGTTTTTATTGATAACGTAGGCCATATGTAATTCAGAATTTTGCAACATTGCTCATAAGTACACTTCAGTAATCAGTTACATATAAACATACTTACTTTTTAAAAAATATATTATTTTTAATTAATAATATATATATATATATATATATATATATATATATATATATTATATGTATGTGTATTGTCCCATTCATTCCCACCTATGAGGATGAATGGGACAGGACTGGAGTTAACAATAAAAAGAAAACAATATGAAAAATACATTTTTAAAGTTAAATTGGTTTATGTGATTTTATTACACACTATGAATTTACTGAAATTAACATCAAAAGGCAAAAGTCCTTAGGTTCTCACAGTTCCTAGTGCTCTAGGCTTTGGTAATTTAATATAAGATCTAATCTAAAAATAAATAAGACACTAGTAAGAGATAAATCATTAGAATAGAGTACAAATTACCCAGATAAATTTTTGTTTCTGGCTATTCGGGAAAAATCAACATTCTATTCTGTATTACATTAATAATCACCAGGATTTACTTAATTAGCTTGATTGAAATTGTGATTTTAATTATTATTAGTTTATTTTATTTTTTTAATTATTGATTGAAGTTGCATTGAATATTCTAACTTATAATTTTTTAATAATAATTATTATAAACAAAAATCAGAACAATTAATTTCAATCTATTTTTCTCTAAATCCATGCTACTTTTATAATTCCATGTTATAACTACTGAACTACATGTTATAAAATTATAAAAAATATATTTAACGTTTGTTTTAATATAATTCTTGTGTACAATTTTAAATTAGCACATAGTGGGGAATGCCCCATTCATCCCCACCACCACATGATCATATAAAACAGGAAATAGGCTTAATGAACAATTGTCAGTATTCTTGAATACCATAAACACAATAAAAGATTATGCCTTTTCACCATATAAGAGTTATATTAACTTTAAGCAAATAGTTAATGTCTTAACTACTATCTAATTGAATCAGTAAAAACTTATTTTCGCAGCTGAAAAAGACACTTTTTTTCTGCCCTTCTATGTATAGCGCAATTCTGAAACTGCACTTGATGAATGACCTCAGTGCTGCTATATATCAGAAAAAATGTCAAGTTTCAGGTGCTTGCAGAACATAAAAATCTAGCTGTTGTCCCATTCATCCTGCATCCCATTCAACCCCACTCTTCCCTACTTTATACAAATTACTGTGTCTATGGTTTTATTTGAGTTTTATGAAATTGCCAGATTTAACAACTTTCCACTTTTAGGTATTTTTTAATGTAAAGGAATACATGTATGAAAGGGGAAAATGCCTAAAAAATAAAAGTATTTTTAAATACCTTCTTGACATCGTAAGAAAATAATTTTTGTATTCGCAGTATCTGGCTAACCATACCTTTCGAATGATATCACTTTCAACCCTCTACTCCCATAATTAATATGTTAAAAAGGGACTACAAATTTTATACTTGCCTATTAATATATAGATAAAATAAAGTGCTGAAATTTTGGATTATTTTTGAATGGAATTTCGAATGGAATTACGATGAATGAATAATGGAATTACCATGAATGAATAATGTACATTAAAACTGAACAATATGGGAAAAAAGTAAGGGGGAAAAATGTATTTTGCAAACTTACCATCATCTGAGCGGTTTCTTGAATCTATAGAAGATCTACTTTTTGATCTTGATCTAGACCTTGATCGAGATTTACGCTTCTTTTTTCTACTACTTTTGTGTTTATAATCATCTTCTGAATCAGATCGCTAAAATGTAATATTAAAATATCAGATGCAATAAAAGTGTACACTGAAAAAGGTCATTTTACAAATTATGTGAGTTACTAATATAAATTTTATTTATGTTTTACTCAGTTTACTCAATTATACTCAGTAATTACATTAATATTAATTTTATGTAATATTTTTAAAAAGGGGGGAGGGCTAAATTTATTATCAATTTAGAAGCCAAATACAACAATAATCTAAACAATAATGTATAACAGTCAATTCAACAATAATATATAACAGATGTGAATGTATTTTTGTATCAGTTTGTCCCCTAAAAAACATATACTTAAAATGTGCATAATTCTAGATTTTAAGCTTGTTTCTTTAAGTATGAAAGATCATATAATAGTCATAAGATTCATCTTTAAATGCATAGTGAAAAATCCATTGTTTTAGTATATTATAAAGAATTTACAGTGAAAACAACAATACCATTTCTCCCCTCAGACACACTCCCCACATGCTTAGAAGGCTATATAAGTTTTGACAGCAAAATATAAAACAAATTTTAATCTTGATCCTGCACCTAACATACAGATGAGATTTTTTTTTAAATCATACCAAAGGAAAGTTTACTGCTATTTGTCTTTGCTATGAATATATTTGACTTAAACTTTTTTTTGGCTTCACAAAAGGAAAACTGTTTTTGGCAGAAACATTCTACATTATAATATGAATGAATAAAAAGTAAAACACTAATGATCAGTAAATTCTCAATTAAAAAGATCAGTGTGAGACATTTACAAAAGAACTCCAACTTTTTGAAATGCAAATTGTATGTGAATGTTCAGTAACATTTTCATAAAATATTTACATACTTAGAAGTTATATAAGTTACTGAACTTACATAAGAATGTAGGTTCAGTTGAAATTTTTTAAAATTTTAACACAAAATCAATATTTCATTAGTTACAGAGATACTGCATTTAAAGAAAATATAAACAGTTTCTTTGAATTTTTAGAAATTGTAACAGTTAAATTAAGTAATGCTGAAACACAATGAGATATGCAGGAGTAAATTTAAACTAGCATGTTGTGATCATTGAAAAACTTTCTTTTACATTTTTCAATACAAATTCACTATATTAAGATTATTTTCCATGATGAATGCAGATGATTTTCATCACAGAGAAATATAACATTGAATGTTTTAAAAAATAAATAAAAAGTGCCTTGCACGCAACATTTTAGGAAATGCAATTCTTCAAGATTTTTTCCATTAAAACTGAAAATATATATATTTTTGTTTTAAATCATCACAGACCTGTGGTTCAACCATGCTTATTAACGATATTGATGAGTTCCTTTAAAAAATACTCATACTGAAAATTACACCACACCTTCAGGGCCAACACACAAGCACTAACTTCTTTCTGGTCTCTGGTCTAGCAAATTAAATGGAATTATTAAAATTTAAAAATATATCTGGTTTTGATATTCATAACAGCTTATAGTGTCATAAAAAGAAAATTATACTATACTAAAGTCAGTTTTTTACATTGGTAAGAGGCTTTAAAAAAAAAAAAAAAAAAAAAAAAAAAAAAAAAGAGGGGGAATTGCAGAGTTATCGACCTTGTTCACTTCAGTGCGGGATTTGCAACAGACTTTTTGAGTGAGTAGCAGAGATGCCAACTACTACGGTTTGTCCGTAGTTATTACGAAATTACGGCAGTGATTACTGCCTTACGGACAGCATATAAAAATTAGGGATTGTATGCTTTTAAAAAAGTAGTGGGTATCATTCGTTAAAAAAAAAAAAAAAAAAACTATTAATGATTGACGATCAAACGTTAGATGGAAGCCTTCTCATTTCCAACCTTTCTTCATCCAGAACATAAATGTCAATATTCATTTTAAACTTACTTCATAAGATTCTAAGAACTATAAAGAAATAGAATTGTTCAATATTTTTTGCTCATGTAATTATTTTTTGCCCCATAACCCTCTTTTCTTATACCCAACTACTATCATTGATTAAAAGCTCTGCAGAAGCCTTTTGTTTCCCAGTCTTTCTCCATCAGCAATATGAATGTCAATATTTATTTTAAACTTGTTTTATTAGGTTCTAGAACCTATAAAGAAGTAGAATTGTTTCCTTTCTCATACATCTATTTATTTTTTGATTGCCCCCCCCCCTTCCCATCTGCAGCTGGTGATCAAGGGTTACATGTATATTACACATGTATAAGATAACCAAATTTGTTTAGAATATATCAATAAATTACTTTAAGTGATTCTAGCAATTTTGCAATTCTGATACTTTATGCAGATGTTAATATAACAAAGTTTAAATTGTGCAGAGTTGCCACACTACCTAGAGAACTTGGAATAGTCAGGGAATTTGAAAATTGACCATGAAAGTCAGGGAATTTGAATATTTTAGCCAGAATCTGGAAAAGTCAGGGAATTTCCTACAATGATTGACAAAAAAAAAAAAAAAAAAAAAAAAACGAACATTTCCTCCAATGTAGAGTATTTTTTTTTTTCTTTTTTTTTTTTTCCCCCTTAGCTTCCGCCATTTTTTTAAAACAAGACCTCTTAGAAAGACATGGAGGGCAATCTGTCCTTAGGTCAAAGTACATAATGCAGTAAAATCTTCCGTAACCGGCACTCAATTAACCAGCAATCTCAAAATAACGGCACTTTCTCTAGTCCTCCAATGTAGAGTAATTTTTTTTTTTTCCCTTAGCTTCCGCCATTTTTTTATAACAAGACAGAAAGATATGGAGGGCAATCTGTCCTTAGGTCAAAGTACATAATACAGTAAAATCTCCCATAACCGACACTCAATTAACCGGCAATCTCAAAATAACGGCACTTTCTCTTTAAAAAAAAAAAAAAAAAAAAAAAAAAAGTCATTTTTCATTTAAGATTTTAAAAAGTCAATAACAAAACTTGCTTATTAATTTAGTGCATAAATCATTTTTGAGTGTATAACATTTAAAATATTTTTTAAATCTGAACTTAAATTTACATCTGTTAAGACCGACCTACCAGACTACTGACAAGTACCCAAAACTACTGAAAATTTTCTTGTCTACTACTGAAAACTGTCCTACAAGGTTGGCATCTCTGAAGTAGCGTAGCAGTTAAGTTCAGATACCATATAGTACATAATGAGTTAGGCAAATGGTGTTTGCTTTCTTTTTCCAGAGAGGAATACTTTGCATATAAAGGATATATATAGTTAAACCACCAAAATATATATGTTATTTTTATATGCAAAGGATTGAATCAAAGGTGATCAAATTGTCTTTGTAGCTCCAGAAGTTATGTATCAATAAATATTATTCATTATGTGCACAAAAGGTCCATACCTTCTTTTTTTAGTGAATTATCTTTTCTTATTTTTCAACTCAGCAGAATATGTAAGTACATTATTTTGTTTTAGACACTATACTTTTCATACCTTGGTTATTATTTTGATATTGCAGCTTATTTTGTACAGCCTTGACATGTAATTTGACCTAAAAGAACATAGTTTGGGTTATTTACAAAAAAGGCTGAACTCCACTATACTTTTAAGTAACAAAGCCATTAAAACTTTAACATGAAAGAACATTTATTGACCTCACATGAATAACATGACCGGGAGGAGAGGGGGGGGGGGGGGGCAGGAGGATTGCTGAGAACTTTAGTAAAAAATTATAATATATATATAAAACTTAAGTGCTTTTTATCAGATGTCAAGACATTGGACAGTAGTTTAGGTCATGACAATCATAGTCGGGCAAACTATCTATCTTACTTAAGGAGGTATTCAGGTCTAGAATTTTGAAAAAAAAAAAATCTATTTTTGTTTGTTCTTAAAGGTTTCCCTCGAGGACATTCTTAAAGTAACCTTTAAGAATATAGCCTCAAGAAAATTTTTTTAAATTCCAATAATTCATGAAGTTATACCTATTTTAGAAACGTCAAATGACTTTCCATGAAATCCAGCTCTAAATGACAAAGTATTGAATGTAATATAGTCGATATATAAAAACTTGTCATCAGAAAATTTATTATGTAGATACCTCGGGCAAGAAAAAATTAAAATCATTAATCTCGATTTTTGAACCAAAACATACACATGCAGGAACACAGACAATCGAAATTGCAAAGTATATAGCTCATTGCATTTTCAATGAAGGCTTTATACCAATTTCAAAAATAATGAATATCACGGGAATTACACTATTGGTCCTGCAGCTTGTGTGTTCGCTAATAAATGAGACAATAGTTGAATTTTGACCCCCCCTCCCCCCAAGACAGTCATTATTATTATTTTCCCTATAATGGCATTTTTACTAAGTTTTTTTTTTTTTTTTTTTTACTTTGTTTCAGATGACCAGAAGCGCAATTATGTCAACCAAAACACCCCCATTTCTTTTAAACCCCCACTTTACCAGTTTATAAATTTTTATTTTGCATATTTTAAAAATATCAATAAACATAAAAAATAAACTTTTTATTTTATAATCGAGCTCAACAAAGTGCCTAAAATTTGAGTCAATGGATCAAAATAACCCCTTAAAGTTAACACAATCTTACTTCCTACTGTTATACATTTTTTTTTTTTAATTAGAAATTTATGTAATTATTATTCAGGGTGGCTAGCATTTAAACCTTTTCAAATTCCCTGACTTTTCCCTGGCTATTTTTCGAGATTTTCCTCCATTTTTCCCTGACTCTCACGTTTATTTTCGATGAAAATTTCACGACACTAGCAAAAAATTCAGTGATTTAAAATATCATTAATAATTTAATGATTAATATAGCTTATTTTCACAAAATTTGTTAAAATTCCCTGACTTTAAAGGAAATTCCCGGACTATTCCCTGATTTTTTAATTTTCCCTGACTGCTAGCCACCCTGTTATTTATTTATTATAGAAAATTTATGGAATCAATAATTATTTATAAAAAAATTGTGTACTTCTAGCCAATAAATTATAAGCAAAAAATAAATGAAAATGGAACTCACTGATCTGGAATGTGAACGAGAACGATGTTTCTGTTTTTTAGACTTCTTTGAATGTTTTTTAGATTTGCTATGATGATGACTGCATGCTTCCTTAAATAAACAAAGACAGAAAATATTTATCAAAATATAATATTACTAATGAATTATTATTTTATTATGAAAATTATTACTTCTAATGTTTGTTGATATTCTTTAAATAATCTAACTCTTTCCGATTCCACAGTAATATTTTCAAATGGAGCTTCATTTTCAAATTGTTTTCGAACCTAAATAAAAATCAAATAATAATAAACATTTAGCAAATTATAGTTAAAACTTAGGGTTTTGATAAATTATTTATATAACATTTTCTTATACAATGAAATTTTGTTAAATCAAATTAAGATAAACATGAATTATGGTTCAAGCCAATTAACTGATTAAACTACAGATGGACACATCATCTATTTTGTGACTTTCAGGTTCCATATACCATAAAGTGTCCAAAATTTTGGAGGGGAGGAAGATGCGTAAAAAAAAAAAAAAAAAAAAAATCATGAATAACTAAGTATCACACCTATGACAGAAACTAATAAAATTTCAATTTAAAATAAAAGCCTGGTTAAACTTTTGATAGAGGAAAAACTGGTGAGAAATTTTGTACTTAATTACCTTGTGGGGACAGCAAACTAATGCTAATAAAATAGAGAAAATTACAGGTATCATGTGTAGAAAATTAAACATTAAAGAGAACGAATAACATCAGTCTAAAAATAGCAAAGCATAAAATTTGATACAATTAACCACTTCACCGGTCACTGTAGTATGTGGAAGGCTACGTTAACCCCCGAGTTATCTCGGGATGGCTGGTGAAGTGGTTAAAAGAAATATGTAGAAAAAAATATTTTTATTTATTAATTTAATTATTTTAAAATGATAATTTAAAGAAAATTTAAGATGAAAATAGATATAAAAGACTTCATACATTTAGAATGTTCTGTTGTTAACCATCCAATGACCTCTGAAAAGGGCAAAATTGAAATGTTTTTGTTGCATAGTTTTTTAATGTACTAAATTGATATTTATTTCAACTTGAGATTAAAAATGTAACTATGTGCATGATTATAATCCTTATAAATACTATTTATGATCTTCAAACTTGAAAAACAAGCAAAAATTCCACAAGTATATAATTTTGAATCTTAAGTGTATTGTGAAAAAAAAGAACAGCTCAGTGACTGGATATATCTGTCAGCGGTGGTCAGATGGTTAAATTCATGTAACTATAACAAAGTTAAATATATACTTGGACATGTGTAAACTATGCATGTAAATTATTAATTTGTGATAAATTAATCTAAAAGATTTTAAACATAAAATTTAATATTTAATCTTATTATACATTAATTAAAATAAAAATTGATAATTGAGATTTGTTATATTATAAAATGGCTTTTAAAATTAGTTATTTTCTATTCAACAACTTTCTATAGGAAGAAACAAAATTTATCAATCTTTCATTTACTACATTATAAAAAAAAAAAGAATATATTTCAAATATGTTCATAGCTACATATAAAAGCAATTTTTAAAGATATAAGCAATAAAGATCATGCATACCACATCATCATAGTAATTAAGGATTTAATAAGGTGACAGTTCAGACATATTAATACATATAAGGTCGAAAAAAGATCAGCACTTCCAATAAAAAAATCTGAGATGGATGGTGTATTTTTGAGCTAATATAAAAATGAATCATAATACTCATGAATATCATGAAAAAAGGCAATCAAACTACATTAACAGTACACTATAAAATTCTTTCTTGAACAAAAACAGTTTCATGTAAAGTCTAGAGACATGAAGTGTGATTAAAGTGAAATATATATGTTCGATCCTTTTAAGTATTTTTGACATTCTCTTTTTAAAAATCCGATTTTATATGCTTTTTAAACTAATGACACTTTAAAGTAAAGTCAGTCGATAAAGGGTTAATTTATAAACACTCTATTAAATAAAAAAAAAATTGGGGGGAAAAAATAAAATATAATTGAGAATGTTTATATATTACAAACTAACCTGACTCCATTCAATAGTAGAATCTATACTTGGAACAGCATTCTTTAACATACTTCTAAATGCATTTTCCAGACGCTTTTGCTATTAAAAAAAAAACACAAGTTCACTAAAAGCAATGACAAAATAATTACAATAAAAATACATTAAAAGGCAATATTCTCAGAAAAATTTATCTTGATGCACTGTAAAAATGTAGCTAATCAGGATAGAACACTTTTTTTTTTTTTTTTTCTCGATTATCATCTGCTACTTCAAAAATACATAAAACATAATTTCATCTAAAATTCTGCAAGAAAAAATCCATTGCATGATTTATCATATAACTTAAAGATTTAAAAGAAAAAAAAAAAAAAAAAAAAAAAAACACCCAAATTAGACATGCTGAAACTCTTTAATTTGAAAAAGTTATTTAATGGACTTTGATATTTCTCTATAGTTGAGAACCAACTAGATATCTGAATAAACATATTTATATAAATATATATTTATTTGGGGGGGGGGGGAGAGGGATGATCTCCTCGGATGTAAATTTTCATGTTTTAATGTATTTTTATAGCTCCCATTATTTGCAGATATAAGACAATAAAAAAATCTATACATGCTTCTATAGCAGTATTAAATTACAAAGGGGAAAAAAAAAAAAAATAACAACAAAAAAAAAAAAAAAAAAAAAAAAAAAAAACATGCTATATATATATAAATAATGAAACATTTTCTAACAAAATTTGAAGCATCATTCCACAAAACTAAAACTTGCATAGAAGGGAGGGGAGGAGATCATTCGATGAATATTTAACAGTTACAACATGGTAATTGCAATTTTTACGATAAATTTATGAAAGCAAACAGAATATAAAGAATGATTATTATTATTTATTTTTTAAATGCATGCAATACAAAATCTTCATGGATTTTCTGTAAAAGCTTAATTTCCCTAAAGAATTATGATTTTTAAGATATATAGGAATGATAAAAAGATTAGGTTGCTCAGATTTTTTATTTATTTATTTTTTTTTTTTTTGTGGTGTAAATGAAAGACAATTTTTTTATAATGTATAAATATTTTATTGAATTAGGTATATATTCTCTATTTTGTTCCAATCCCCTTTGCCATTTTTCAGGCAGTAGAATTATTCCACATTCATAAAATTTTTTATCTTTGCTGGCAAAAAAACCGACCCAAATCATTTTTTAAGTCCTCATTTGAAGTAAAGGATTTTGCCATCTAAAAAATTTTGTATCAAAAGTGCTAGTCTTGAAAAATTATGTTGCATGTAGTAGTAAATCCTATCCAAGTAGTAAAAGCTTTTGGCAAGTTACCAGATTTGTATGCAGTTTCACATTACTTTGATGGAACACTATACCTTTTCTATTGGAGTGAATCATTGTATTTGAGTGTTCTTTAGATTTCATTTTGTTCAGTTGACGACAATATATTTCAGAATCGATCGTGGTATTGTCGGGTATAAAAAAAAAAATACAATTCCCTTGAAATCACATCAGACAGCATCACCCTTTTTTGATGAATATAGTTTTTGTAGTACTTTGAACCGATTCATCTTTTTTATTCCATGATCTCATAGATATAACACTGTTGTAGCTAATCCATTTCTCATTTCCAGCGATGATTCACTTCAAAAATGGATAATTTTCTTGACATTTCAGAAATAAATCATAGACATGCAATGGAGCAAACTGCTTCTTAAGAACATGTGGACTATAATACATTGAGTTTAAAAACTAAACAAAGACATTTCATGCGATTATGAATGATCAAATTCGCTAAGTTTAAACTATCTACAATGTCAGAAGTTGTTATTCAGCAGTTTGTATAAATCAAGGCCTTTATTTTGTCTCATACTTGCCAACCAATTTTAATAAAAAAAGGGAAGATTTTTGTTGAAAAACCAGAAGATTTCATAAAAAAAGGGAAGATTTTTTTTCTTTTCCTTCACGTATTAAACAATACAGTTTTACAATTTTAATTTTGAAGCAATCTATAAAAATGTTTCGTGACCCCAATTCCCCCCCCCCCCCCCATCGGGGAGTCTGTGACCCTCCATTGGGACATTCTCCTACAATCTCTCGGAGGAACAAATACAAAATTTTCAGTTTTTCTATTTTTAGCAGCATTTTTCTTTCCTTTTACAAATTTGGAGCATTCCATTTTTTATATTCTATATTCAATAGAAGAAAGTATTGAATCCGTAAAAATTTTCAGCTTCCAATAGTCCATGAATATACACGTTTTGAGAGGTCCAGAACACGTTTTGACCACAATATTTTTAGAAAATGTCTGTCTGTGACACGATAATCTCCAAAACCATGAGGAGTACTAACAAATGGAATGGTACAAATATTAACAGAAATATTATTAACAATATTGCAGTTTTTGATAAATACTCATATAATAAACTCTCTTTCCCTGTCGGTCCCCCCGTTAGGGAATTTCTGGTGCCACTACTGATTATACTAAATATATAAAAGTTTCAAATGAAGTAATACCTCTTCAACATATAAATATCTACAAAGCAGAATCTGTAAGAAATTTATTTAACAATAGACAAAAAAACTTAGTTAAGTTAAAGCATATAATAAAAAAGTAAATAAAATAAGAAAGAGAATTGATACTTAATAGTGTAGAAAGAAATGCACTCACTAAGCAGCTGTCAAATATTTTCAATTGAACATTTTTAGTTTCCATTAGCTGTTTCAACAGGGTTCACATTCAGATATGGAAAAAAAAAATTCCCTGGGCAATTTTCAAAAAAATATTAGTGACTATTAGAAGAAATATTCCTCTAGAGGGAAGAAAATATATCTACTTCCACTGTATGATATCATGTTACTGCCGATCATGATAGAAATTCAGGTAGAAATCATTGTTTACATGCATATTTTCACGATCCTTAATCATTTGAATTTTGGTATGAAGCTAAACAAAATAATCTGGTGTGTCACTCACACGACTTTCTCTTACCCTGAAATTTAATACCATAAATACAGGTTGCAGATTAATAGGTAAGATAACGAGTACTGTTATGTAAACCTGTGTTAAACAATTCAAATTAGGCTTCGGGAGAGTTTTATATGATAATTAGTTCTGTGTGAGGGGGGCTCCCGCCCCCCTCAACCCCTCGTTTCATTAATGCACCTACATTTATATAGAATTTAATTTGGTTATTAAAAAATAATTTATTAAAATTATTATTTAAAAAAATTATCTTTTATGATAATGCAGACGATTTCCATATTAGAGAAATAGTATAACACTAAATATATAAAAAAAAAAAAAGTCCATTTTATTCTCAATATTAAAAAAAAAAAAAAAAAAAATTCTAAGTTTTTTTTCCGTTAAAAGTAAAAAAAATCGATAACTTTGTTTTAAATTATCGCAGATCGATGGTTCAACCATTCGTTTTAAAGGTATTGGCGAGCTCTTTTAAAAGCTACCCATCATGAAAATTTACTCCCCTCGAGGGGGGACTTCCTCCACTAGGGGGGGGGGGAGGCGTGGCTCCTACATACACAATTTTTTTTTCCCTGTTGACTATCTCTATTACAAAAAATATATATTCGTTTCATTTGGTTTAGTGCAGCCTATAGACGTTAAACTCTACTTACCTGCAATATCCCCCATAGACGTAATGTATTAGAATTCTCGATTGTCCCTGCACACGAACCATTTGCTTGATCTTAACGAAAAGCTTACTGTAGCATCCTTACATGATACACATTTAGAATACCAAGTTTGAACTTTCTGCCATAATTTGTTTTTGAGATATGCTGATAACAGACAGACACACAGACATACTCACAGACAGACACACAGACCATTTGCTAAAAACATGATTTTCGTATTATGGGGACCTCAGAACATGTATATATAACAAAAACTCGCATTCGAAAATTTGACCCAAAAACAATACTGTACCTTATGGGTAAGAGAAAGTAAAAAGTCATTTGAGAGAAAGGAAATATTTGTTTTTCCAGGTTTTATAATTTATTTTCCCTGACTTTTGATGAATTTTTTTATTTTCCCTGACTCTTTTTTTTTTAAAAACAAAATCCTACTTTCCTGAGTATTCCAGGTTTTCCCCTGATGAGTATGAAGCCTGTTCAAGCTCCCCACCTCCCCCCCCCCCACAAAAAAAAAAAAAAAAAAAAAAAAAAAATCATACATGTGGTTTTTAAATTAGAAATTAGCTGAAAATTTTTGTCTAACATTGTTGGTAAGTTGATTAGTTAAATATTGATAATGTCACTTTTAATAAATTGGCGACATAAATATTTATATGTATAATTTTTAACTACATTAAGCAATTTCAGAATTTTTTCCTTAACATAAAAAAAAAAATAATAATAATAATAATATAACTGCAATAACTTTTATATCCACATAAAACCTTAATAAAATTCCATGCCAACAGAAAAACAAATTTTTTAAACAAATATAGAATATGATTTTTGTGTATGTACATTAATCATGCATATAAAAAAAAAGTAGCAGTAGCTAATTATCAGTTTCAAACGTGCATAAAACCAACCGAGTATTATTTTTCTTAAATTGGTTTGGGAAAAATTTTCCTACCTGAAAAAATTATTCTTCATTTTTTTTCCCCCCATGTTTATACATTTGGTATAAATATGACAAACAAATATATAATTTAATTGAGGAAAAATAACCAGATTCATTAAATTCAGCAATAAAGGTTTAAAAAAAATTACATACATCAGAAATATTGAGCACTTCCATTGCTTTATTGTTTCTAGAATTTATCATTGATCACAATCTGGGGGAAGGGGGGGGGATACAAAAATAATTACAGAGCAAGAAATATTAAACTCTTTCAACTCGACTTCTAGAATCTAATGAAAGAAGTTTAAAATTAATATTTATTATAATTTATGATGCAGATAGATAAAGATTAGGAAACAAAAGACTCTTGCAAAACATTTGACTGCTGATCACTAGTTGGGGATAAATAAAGGGGGGGGGGGCAAAAAATAATTACATCAGCAAGAAATATTTAACAATTCTATTTCTTTACATGTTCCAGAATCTCATATAGCAAGTTTGAAATGAATATTGACATTCATGTTATGGATGGAGAAAGATTGGGAATCGGGAGTTTTCGTAGAATATTTGGGGTTTTTTTTTAAACGAACAATATCCGCGACTTTTTTAAAAACGGAAGATTTCATCATCTGTCCGGAAGACCGGAAGATACGCTAAAAAACCGGAAGTCTTCCGGGAAAACCGGAAAAGTTGGCAAGTATGTT
This sequence comes from Salticus scenicus, assembly GCA_963930645.1. NCBI lineage: Eukaryota > Metazoa > Arthropoda > Arachnida > Araneae > Salticidae > Salticus > Salticus scenicus. The sequence continues at coordinate 176,478,612 of OZ005653.1, forward strand.
GTCTTCATCAGCTGCAACTGGCTATCCAGAACAGGGTGCAACTTCAACAAAAAAAATTGTCAGAACAAAATTTTGCAAACTAGTTTTGCATTGATGTTCTGCCAATATGTCTATTCCATATACAGATATTTTTTTTCCTTTCTTGAACAACAATTTTTCCTTTTTGATGGTAAAAAAGCAAAGTAAGTCGAAAATTTTGCTGTCGACTTTCCATATTTTGATAGAACATCAAACAAAAATTATTGTGTAGAATCAAACAATTTTAATCAAAAACAAGCCTTGCTTATCAGTTGTCAAAGTGTATAATGACAACGTGGATTAATTGTGCAATTGATGTGAAAAAATACAATTAAGTTCTCTGTTTGGAAAAAACAAAATAACTTTCTGACCAACCCCAATATCACAAAAATCCGTGATAACATATATTTCACTTTTAAAAATAAATATTTTTTATTGTGATATTTAAATTTTTTTTTAGATTTTACTATCTTTGATTTATTTAAAAAAATTATCAAAAAGTTTCAAAGCAGAATAAGTAATTTTATTTTTTATAATTTTAATGGAATGATACGTACCTTTCTGCTTTCTTCTTTTAATCTTTCTTTTTCTCTAGCTTCAGCTTTCTCCAGTAACTGTATATATAAATCATACATTAGCATTAAATATATCTATATTAGCATTAAATATATCTATAATCAATTAAATAATAAAAATGAGACTTACACTATTATACGTTAATTTTACATTGCCAGCATCTAATGTAGCAGATCTCTTATCTTCACTAACTATAGTAGCAAATTCATCAAAAGATGTTTTAATTTCTACGGTAAAATTTTTTTCCTAAATACAATAAAAATAATGTTTAAATAACACACATCTAAAATTTTGAACAAGGATATACATTTGAAAAACTGACATTTGTAACTACAAAGTATAATAATAATAATCATAAAAGGGAGGTAATTTATTGGCACACTGCTACTTCCATTCTGTACTGTTTTTTTTTTTTTTTTGACTGACTAAAAAAGGACTCAACTATTTTGGTCCAAATTAATTATGGTTTTGCATTTTATGATGCTTGTTTACAAACACCATAACATCTTATTCTTTTACTAGCAGGCTACACTAAATTTAAATGAATTTTCAAAAGAATTGAATCACTATTTATTTTTTATATCACATTTTGGGCTTTGTAACATAATTAAAAATTCCTTTTAAGGTCAAATAGTCAAAATAACATATTACAAATTAAATTAAATAAAATAAAATATTTCTTCCGTTTTGCAACAATGCTCTATGGTCTTATGTGAATGATTCTCAAGAATTAATTTACAATTGTTTACAAATTTAATGAATTACGTATGGTAAATAAGTACGCTGTAATTTAAAAATTGCAGCTCTTAGAATTTCAAAACTGATAATTTTTAAAAAGTTATTTATTATTCTTTAAAATTAGACTTTTTTTCTTTTTTAATATTAGACTCTAGTTTTAAGATAAAAGCAATCGAATGATATCGCATTGTGAAACTTTGCAACTTAATATCGTAAAATTTAATAACTTGATGTATATAGTAGGACTGGGCGATACATTGATATATCGCAAAACATCGATTTAATTTAAAGCACACAATTTGAAACTGAGAATGAAATCTTTCAGTTGGCAATATATCGCAACCGCCACAATTATCACGAACTCAGCTGTGAATATATTGCAAACAACCATATCGGTTTCTGTAAGCCTAACTTTTCATCCGGTAATAGCCGGTCATCGTTGATACAAAGGAGAGTTTGTGACACTCTCATAACGCATGCGTGATATTAGACATTGGTTTCATCTGAAATTTGCTATTCATGGCTATGATCTGAATATTCGTTACCACTTTCTATGATCACAATCTCGCTTTTTTGGGAATCAGTTATCAGCTGAGCAATAACGCATGCGTGATATCAGACACTGATATGACTGAGACACTGCGTGATATTCACCAGATCTCTTTACTCTCTGCTACGATATGAATATTCGTTATCGCCGTTACAAAATTAAGCCAAAACTATTATTGCCTATAAATACAATTAATAACTGTTGATGTCATTAGTTTTATTAAGAAATAACCGAATAATTTTGTCATTTATTTACATCCATATTTGTTAAAAAAAAAACTTTGATTTTAAATGTTATTTCTATTTAAATAATCTTTTAAAAGCTTTTTCATCAATATATACTGAATTTGTCTTTAATATTTTAACAGTTATTTAATTTCTTTCAAATATTTTATTATTTCTGATCAATTTAGTGAAAATTTGGTGTTACTTATTTTTACATTTTTATTTCGTTAAACAAGCCAAAGCAATTTCTTTACTCAGGGTGCTGATTATTTTCTACTGAGAATCTAATTTCAGAGGCAGGGGGAAGGAAGCGCTAATAACCTTTATTTTAGAAATCTCAATATTCTATAGTATAATAAAATTATTTTTATTATATCACTCACTTATTCATTTATTTTGTGCATGAGGGAATTTAGGTTTCATGTTTTTATTAATTTCTTCTCTTTACAAAAGACGTAAATATTGGGTACCTGAGAATTTTCAATTACCAGTTTTTGATGAATATTTACTGATTTTCAGGTGTCTTAACACAGGATTTGACCATTTTTAGGAAAGGTCTATAGTGCATTAGCACAATTTTGTAGGTACTGTATCTCATTAACCAAAGGACAGAATTCAACAAAGCTTTATACTTGGTTCAACCTTTACTTAAATTAGTGCTGATAAGATTTTGGGATATATCGCCCAAATACATTATACTGCAATTTCCGCCATGTAAGATAAGGCTATATATCGCAGTTTCTATAGTGTATCAATGCACGAAACTTGATATGAATGAGAGTTGTGACGAAAAGCTATGTTTATTCAATTAGTGTGCATATTGGCTAAAAAATGATGCTGCTATGATGCAATGTAATCCTGTTTACAGGAAAGCAATATATCAACTTTTATGATATATAAATGCACCAAACTTAGAATGTAAAATGAATATTTTTTTAAAAAATTATGTTATGATAATTTTGCAGTTTACAGCGGTGGCAGAAAAAGAAAACCAGTTAATCACAAATTGGTGCCCTTACATAGAATTACATCTATTCATTGAAATTGTCTTCTTGAGTTATTTGTTTCATATTGCAGGTAATTTTTATTTATTTATTTTGTTTTTAATACATTGTTGCAATTGTGATGTCAATTTTTTTTTTCCTGTTGAATCATCCTTCTTCAGTTATTTTATTCAGCCCTCTAAACCAAGGATAAAAATTTATTTTCTTTATTCTTGTAGCTATAAAATTAGTTTCAGCGTTATCTAGTGGAAACTTGGGCTTTTTTTATTAAGAAGATTTTGCAAAAGTTTGTGTTAATTATGAATTTTAGAAATTTTTTTAAAGTAAAATGCTAAGATGGTTGAATGTGTTTAAATGATATAATACTGCTACATAACAACACAGTAATGTATGAATTAAGTCTGTGCATCAATGTATTTCCATTATCTGATTTTCTATATTAGTGTTGATATGGTGTTGCATTAATAGGAAATTGTACATATAAAATAAGTTAGTGTATTCAGTATATTTTATGATATAATGGGTCTGTCCCATTCAATTCAAGGCTTATATTGAGATTTTGCCTTAACAATAATGACATCACCCACTCCTAGTATAGTGTCAAAAAATTAACAGTTTTTAGAGCTCTGTTTCTTAGTGCTTTTTACAGCCTTAATACTTAGGGGGGGGGGGGGGGGGGGGGAGTTCACAAAAATAATAAATAATAATAATAAACTAAAGATTGTTTTGAATTACTCTTATATTTAAAATATTCAATCTGGGAAATCAAAGCAAAAAACTAAATTAAGTAACTATATCTGAAAAAATTTAAGTAGGAAAATTAACAGCATTAATAATATCATGATACTCTATACAAAGAAAGAAAAAACTTTATTATATCAACTTATAATAAAGATCATAATTCCCCCCCCCCCCCCCCCCAAAGGACACATTCTCCAAAAAGCTAATTATTTTGAAAATCATTATATCTACAAATTCAACATGTACTATAAGACCTAATTTCAAAACTATTATTACAGTGTGGCTACAGAAATTCAGAAAAAAAGTTCCCTGATTTTTCCATGATTTTCATGACTATTTTTGACAAATTTCCATGATTTCCGTTACCTATATACATTCTATAATTTTGTGTATGTCACACTCTTGTGTAACATGCTCGCTAAACCACTGCAATTCAAAACACTATACTGATGTTGAAAAATTCAAAAGTTTGGAGAATTAACAAAATTATAAAACTATGACTCATTTTAATTGCACAACTTATTAACATCAAGGCATAAAATTATTCCTCAAGTTGCTGCACTAAAAATATTTATTTATTTATGTTAACTAGGTGAGATTCAACCTGAAAGTAGCCAATCCTGTGCAATCATGGTTAACCCCTTACCTGCCAAGGAAAATTTAAGAGATTTGCTTCGAAGTGCTGCTATTCTCTTTTTCAACTCTGAAATGAATAAATCTTTCGAAAACACTGTCACGATCACTTTCAAGGTTATTTTTATTCCACTGTCAAGCTGTGTCAGTAGTTTCACTGGTAGCAGTAAAATACAAAGGATTGCACTTCGGAAAAATGTATCTATACGCCGGGGGCAGCTAAGGAGTTAAGATTACACCTGTTCCTGTTTGGAGATCTTTCAGTTATGCTTGCTGGGCAAAAATGAAAAACTTCATGATTTTTGGGTGTTTTTACAGAATTCCCTGATTTTTCCCTGATATTTCCAGATTGATAAAGTACCCTGATTTTTCCATGATTTCCCTGTTTTCCCTGATTGTCGCCACCCTGTATTAACTACAAATTTTACTGTTTAAAAAAAAAAGATGAAGAAGATTTAAGCATAAACAATTATACAGTGCTGGAAAAAACTTTGAGATCAAAATCGATTTCTTTTTTCTTCCCATTAAAACTTTGAGTGTTTTTTACATTTTAACTTTAAACTTTTACATGAAAAACAAGAGATAAAAAATTGGATTTGAATTTTAAATAGTTTCAAAAGTGAAATGTGCAATGTATTAAAATGGGAAAAAAAATTGTCGCCAGTTTTAAAAGTGATTGTTTATTTAATGAGACAGTATCAAATTTTAACAATTTTGTGAAGGACTGTTAGAAGAATTAGCTAAAGATTGACTATTGAAACATTTTTGTGAGTTTGGAGAACGGAAAAGTTTTGATTGATATTAAAAAAGGGAAAATTTTGGCATTTAACTAAAACAGACTAAGTGAAAGATAAACTGTTGGCAAAATTAACAGATTTTTACTGGTTTCATTTTAATGAATGATATATGTCAATAACAGCCACAATCTGCATTAATGTCAGGGGTCGATCCAGGCAAAATTTGGGTCCCTTTTGCGGCCCCTTCACAAAATTCCACACAGCAAAAAGGGACCCTTCACAAAATTCAAATTCATAAAAAGGGACCCTTCACAAAATTCAAATCCATAAAAAGGGACCCTTCACAAAATTCAAATTTATAAAATGAATCCCTTCACAAGCTTTTGTTTTATAAAAATGATCCTTTTATTAACTGTTTTCATATTTTCAGTATTATTTTTAATTAATGCCTTAATTTGGCTCACCGAAACTCTACTAACTTGATATTAAACATTACATAAAGTGATTGTAAAAACGGAAAATTTTACACAATATTTTACTTTTTCACAAAAATATTTTATATTTCACAAAAATAAATAAAAATTTCACAAAAATATTTTGTTTTTCACAAAAAAGGGACCCAAAAATTAAAACCTGGATCGACCCCTGAATGTAATTTTGTTTTTACACTACAGTAAACAATTAAATTTTATTATATTTTTAGCGTTCATATATTATATATATAATTCCATATGTGTTGATTTCAGTTGTCACTCTACAGTCATTTTTTGCAGATTAGGTTAAAATAGATTCAATTCTGAATCTCTGTGAGTAATTCATGCCTGAGCCAGTACTCAACTCCAGCACCTGGGAAATTTAATTCTATTCATTCTGCCACTGGATAGATATTAGCTAATGTGCAATTAAAGAAAGAAAGAAAAAACAAAAAAAAAAAAAAAAAAAAAAAAAAATTTATATCTGTGCTGTTTGCAAACTTCTAAATATTAAAAAGAAAAGAAGTATAATGAGAGAATTAACTAAAAATGAATTCCAATCACAAAATCAACGTGAATAAAATAAAAATAATACTTTTAATATTTCTTTTATAATCTTCTTCTCATCATGAAATCGAGCTTTGAGTTCTTCAACATAGAATTTAAATAAATCAAGAGGAGTGGATCCTATAAAAGATCATTATGAAAAATGCATTTAGAAACCGATAAGATTAAAATTTAAAATAAATAAAGTAAAATAATCTTACCAGGCTGAGTCAACATATTGCTAAATCTTACATCAGCACTAATTGTTGGATAGAGTTCCACCCAAAGTGACATAGAGGTTAGTTTGCCAGCTTCATGAAGTTGATTCAATAATCTCTGCAAGGTAGTGAAATATTATGAATTAAGTTACTTAAAATTAACTTAATTTTTTAATAAGTACATTATTTAGACACAATATACATTTGAATCTTACAATAAATGCTTCTCTGTTCTTTCGTTGTTGTCTCTGAATTCTTTTCTTTTCTCTTTCTTTCTCCTCTTCTTCTTCTTGCTCTAGCTGACGTATATGTTCTTCAAATACAATTAAAGCATCATCTTTATCCATATCTAGCATAAAATGACAAACAAAATTAAAAAGAATTAAGAATTTCAAATAAATTATAACATGAATATTGTGATCAAATTTATTCACTAATACTTCAACACTTGTGCACAAAAATTATTTAAATTTTTCAATGAAAAAATATTTTTTTCTTTTGTCAAATTTTCAGTTCAAAAACTTAGAACTCGAAAACAATTGAAAATTCATGACTTGATGATCTAATAATAAAGTGGCAGATATTTGAATAATAAAAAATATTTATAGCTAAATCAATTATAGGGGGGGGGGGAATTTAATATTCAATTTGTATTTTATGAAAAGCTAAGAAAAACATAAAATACTGTACAGCTAATACAAATACAACCAGAATGATGAGAATGAACAAGTCATTTTATTTACTACTTTTTTTTTTTTCTAAGTTGATCTTCCAAAATAATTGTAAACTGTATAAATACAGTACAGCCTTTTTAAATCTCACTTTGTCTATTGTGAATCTATCAATTTCATTCTATAAATAACTGGATTAACTTAGAAAGACGGATCATTGTTGCTTGCATTCACATTGAGAGTGTAGATTGCACAAAGAATATAACATAAAATAAAACAATAAAAATAGTGTTAAAATAACAAAGATTAAATAAATATAATAGAAGTAAAAAGTGAGAAGATTCTGTCATGAAAATAAAAAAAATATATAATTTAAATACTTTTAGAGTAAAAGACAGAGATTAAAAGCTTAGACAGAGAGAAAAGTATAGGGTAGTCCATAAATTGTTAGACTTAGAAAAAAATAATAATAATATTTTTTTAGTCTGTTTTAACTATTTAATGCTTTTTCAGGGTTCATACTCAAATATGGGAAAAAAATTCCCTGAGTTTTCCCTGAGTTCCCAGACAATTTTCAAAAAAATATTAGCGACATATTACAAGAAACACTCTTCTAGACAAGACAAAATACAACTACTTCCACTGTATGATGTCATATTACTGCCGATCATGATAGAAATTCAGGTAGAAATCATTATTTACATGCATATTTTCACAATAGTTAATTATTCAAATTTTGATACGAAGCTAAACAAGAAAAACATAACTTGAGAGAGAGGGAAAAAAAATTGTTTTTCCAGGTTTTATAACTGTTTTTCCCTGATTTTTAATGAAAATTTTTATTTTCCCTGAGTTTTCCCTGAGTTTTTTTAACAAATTCCAAATTCCCTGAGTATTCCCTGTTTTCCCTGGGGAGTATGAACCATGTTTTTTCTTGTTTTAAGTAGTATTTTGAACACCTCAGCACAAATACTTTCTTCATAATACACATGCCTAAGAATCTTCCTAAATCTACTATGAAAGGTGCAACCGAGACCAGTTTTAGATCCGAAATGAAACTTAACATTTTAATTTAAGTTAAAATACCTCATTATATCATCTTTTGTATAGCGTATATATTTCGCTGCCACTATATACACTATGCAAAAGGATGATATAATGAGGTATTTTAACTTAAATTAAAATAAAGTAATATTCCTTTAACAAATTATACTATATAACAACATATGTTCCTTTAGAAATTTAAAAAATATAAAGCCACAAATATAATTATTATAAAACAAAAACCTTACTTCAGCTTTATTGATGTAACCTTTTAGCGGCGAAGTACTTTCGAATCAGCCCCCCACCCCACCCCCACCCTTATCGTCAGCGCTGGTTACTCCATGCTGCCTATCTGTGAAGATTTCCTCCCGGTGTTTGATTTCTCTTCTCTCTTTCAGGAGATGGCGCCATGTAGCATCTATACCAGTTGTTAATTGGTCTAGGTTGCATGCATTGGGTTGGTTGATGATTTCTATTGTTTCGCGAAAGAGTGCATAATTGTAATTGTTGTAGTTAGCAATTTTTTCTGTGTTTTCAAAATCTATTTTAATATATTCATTTTTGTAGGTTTGCATAATATTTTCATTTTGTAGGTTTTTGTAGTTAACGCGGTGCCGTATTTTCCAAATTTAATGTCATTAATATGTTCTTTGATGCGTGTATTTATTTTTCTTTTAGTTATTTCTATATAACAACCATCACTATTGTTTTGATGTTTAAAGGGAATTTTGTATATACCGGCAGATTCTGTTAGCGCAAACCTACAAAAAATGAAAATATTAAAATAGATTTTGAAAACACGGAAAAAATTGCTAACTACAACAATTACAATTATGCACTCTTTCGTGAAACAATAGAAATCATCAACCAACCCAATGCATGCAGCCTAGACCAATCAACAACAGGTATAGATGCTACCTGGCGCCATCTCCTGAAAGAGAGAAGAGAAGTCAAACACCAGGAGGAAATCTTCACAAATACGCAGCATGGAGTAGCCAGCGCTGACAATAAGGGGGGCAGGGGTGCAGAAAATGCTCAGCCTCTGAAATTTCCCCCAAACACATTCTAAATTCCCCCAAAATAATGCAAAAAAAACTATTATCAGAAGTTTGACATTTTTGGTGGAAGATATAGGGAGGGGGAATAGTATGTGTGTGTTGCTTTAAAACAAAATAATTTTAAATTGAGTAAATAATATAAAGAAGTTTAAATATAATTTTAACAACAATTTTAATAACAATTAATATGAAATAACTGAGCTCCTATAAACACTATAAAAGAACGACAGTAGTTTTAATTAATTGTTAAAATTAAAATATTTAAGTGAAAACTAAATTTTAAGATACAAAAAGCAGGGTTGGGTTTCTTCCGGAAGAAACTAGTTTCTTCCAGGACAGTGGAAGAAACTGGAAAAAACCAGAAGAAACCGGAAGAAATCAACCAAAAGACAAAACAGATGTTCAAAATTAAAATTTATGAACTATATAAACTCAAAGCATAAATATAATGCCAAATCTAAACTATAATTCAATTGTTATTAAAAATATCTTTAGAAAAGTAAGTTATTTGATAACAAACACTAAATATACACAGGTGATGGGTTTTTACTTTTCAATGCTAATATTTTTAGAACTTTTTGCATAGATACTATCTCATAATATTATTATACGTTCACACAGTACAAGTGATAGTAATTATTGAATTTTTAGCCATAATATTTGCACTTTTTTTTTTTAAAGGATAAATTTTTTGTATAAACTCGAAGCTGGTACCCAATGAACTGTATCAATAAGTAAGATACCTACTTTTAAACTGTCCTGCAAGCTCTCTAGGATTTAAAAAGAAAAAAAAAAAAAAAAAAAAAAAAATCCATAGTTTGTATTTATCTATTTTAAGTTGAAAAATAAAGTGCAGTATTGAACTACGAAAAAACTTTTCATTTGTTTTACGGCAACTCCCTCTAACTCTCAAAAGTTTTGTCCAGAGGCAGATAATAGAAATTTGCAAATTAGAGATCACTGCCTTTGTTTACAGTTTTCTTTTACAGATACAAAGTCAGTCATTATTAATTAAATAGACATCAAAATGGAAAGAGGATTTTTAATAAATTTTAGAATAAATATTTCTTTAATATTAATAAAACTAATCTATCACATTCATATATGATGGTAAATAATTTAAGCATATTCAAATAATAGGTACCTACAAAATGTAAACAAACATATTTAAAAAATACGAAACAAAATATTTTTGAAAGTCTGGAAATAATATTCATTGTTGATTAATTTTGTTAAACATTCACGTAATAGTGGTTTATTTTCAGCAGTAGTCTGTATGAATTGCAGGATAATAAATATAAGAATGGTTAATCCCCCCCCCCCCTTCCCCATTTGTGTTTCAAAGTAAGGATTATGCTAAAAGTCTGATAAAAAAATAATTATAAGTTTAAAAAAAAAAAAAAAAAAAAAAAAAAAACTTTTTATGTACCATGTTTTTAAATTTTCTGATAAGTCATTAATAAAATACGCGAGGCTAAAAAATAATATTTGAGCACACGGAATCAGTTCAGTGAAATAGTAATAATAGTGAAAAAAAAAGTTGGTTTTAAAAATAAAATATTACTCCTTTTAGAACAACGTATATTAGCATCGTACATTAGCACTTATCAATGTGTATAAAATTTTAAAATTGATAATGACGTCAATTTTTGTGAAATGCATAATTTAACTTTTTATAATTTTTTCACATTCACATTGAATTAAATGTATTTATTTTTATGTCGGAAAGAAAATGAACTCGTAATTTTTTTTTTTTTTTGGCAACAATTAAATTATAGCTAAATTTTTAATGGCTATTTTATTGCTATTAAGAGCTTATTATTTTCATATTTTAATTAATTAAAAGAAAACTATTCAAAAATCTGACTTCGAAGTATTGTGTTGTCACCGGGTTCTGAGTTACTGTGAAAGTTTCAAATGTCTAGCTAGTAGGGAAATTACTTAAAAATAGATTGCAAGATTTGTACCGAACAAACAAACAAGAATCTAAGTTAATAAAAACATGGTAAAAAGTAAAAATGTGAGAAATGCGATTTTTTTTTTTTTTAAATATGAGTTGTAGATTTCTTTTAGATTAAAAAATCAATTACGGATTAGAAGGATTTGCAGATTATAAATCTGCAGATTAAAGGGAGTTGACTGTACTGTATGTGTCTATAAGGAAAATAAAGTTTTTGATGACATCTTGTAATACAGTAAAAGTAATTATTGCATTCTATACTGGTATTTTAATTAACTGGATTACGTTAAGAGCTGTTTCATCAGAAAGTATAAGCAAGTGATCCAAATTATTATTTATTACCAGTTAAAGAAATAAAATTGTCTAAATTATAAAACTTTATACTGTTTAAATTGAAATTGATTTTTTTACTGAATTTTGAGTATTCTGGAACGTGATCATCAGATACCAAAGCTCATTAGCTCATTTTGATTAAAAAAACTCATAATTATTAACTAAATATGTTATTAAATTTGTATAGGTATATTTAAAGTTACTTAAAGTTGTTTATAAGATCAATGAATCCATTGTATCTTACAAATCTGCAATTTATAGGATAAATTTTTAAGAAAAACAGTTTCTTCCATTTCTTCCACTTGGAAGAAACCTATTTCTTCCGTCCGGTTTTTTCCGCGGTTTTTTCCGCCTTGGAAGAAACTTGCCAACCCTGCAAAAAAGATGGATTGGGTTTCGGAATAAGGCTGATTGACTGCTGTAGATCCTAGGCTTGAGGAGGAGTGCCCTCCGTGGGGTTCTTTCTAAGGGGTCCTAGCCCGTATTCACGGAAGTTTCGGAGAAAACCACAAGATACAAAAAGAAACAACTGATTCAAAAAAGTGTGTTTTATCAGAGCTAATTGCTCAAATTCTTCTTCATATCTTTTCTTTTCCCTATTTTTTCATTTTTTTTTTTTTTTTGTATGTATGTGTGTGTCTGTGTTGTGTGGTTTGGTTGTTTGGGGAAGAGGGGGTGGTATTTGGTGTATGCACAATGGAAACTGATAACTGAATTTCTGTATGTCATAAAAATAAATAAAAAAGAAAAGAAAGGAAAAGTTGGAGATTTGGTACGTTTTTTAGCTTAAATTAATTATCAAATATTTATCATCAAACTTCAAATATTTAACTTTTTTTTTTTTTGAGAGGGGGGGGGGGGGAGAGGAGGAATAATATGTACTTAAAAGAAATACATGTATATCAGAAGAATACAGCTCTTAAGTTGTTGTTTCATGTAAGAAGATGGGTTTTTTTTTTTTTTTTTTTCAGTAATTTTTTTATTCCCGTTTTCATTTTTACTTTATTCTAAGAAAATAAATATTCAAAATTTCCCCAGACAGTCAAAATTTCCCCCCGAACATCGTTCGCCCGTTCGTACATATTCTGTACCCCTGAAGGGGGGCCCCCTGATTTGAAAGTACTTTGCCGCTAAAAGGTTACATCAATAAAGCTGAAGTAAAGTTGAAGTAAGGTTTTTGTTTTATAATAATTAACTTATGTTCCATCACTTCATTCTCTTGAATGAATATTATCAAGCTGATAATCAATCTCTTTATACAAGTTCATAAACACTGATTATCATAGAAGGTAACAAGCTTTCCTTTTACACTGGTTTTGGTATGGCACTACTGTTTTGCTTCACAATCATGAATGTAAATAATGTGCATCATTCCCTCCATTTCAATCAGCAGTGGATGATTTTGAATTTGGAGCTGGATCTGCAGAAACTGATATTCTCACCCGCAACACATTTGTAGCTGAGTTCATGATACACATTTTAGCATACCTGCCAACTTATCACTGGAAGAATCAAGAAGACTGAGCTCAAAAAACAAGAAGATTCCATTAAAATCAAGAAGACTTTTTTCTATATAATTGGCATAACTGAAATAGCCATTTTTTACTAACCCAATCCAAAAAACTGTACTTATGAGAAATTTAGAAAAAACGAGAACTTAAAACATCGATTCTAAAAAGATATGTGTGATAATAAAACGGTAAGCATTTTTATGTTTGAACTTTTTAGAAAAGGAAATTCTATTGCATATGCTTTAGAAAGTGCCTGTTTATACATTTCTTCTTCTCAGCACTACCTGTTTTTTAAATGAATATTTTTAAACACAAATAAAACTATACTAATACTTCGTGTAGGACAGTGAGTATACAATCTGTAATGAATTTGCTCTCATAAGTAAATACATGGATGCAGGAGAATCAACCTAAGTCGCAGATTTGTACTCTCCCAGATTTGTCAGGGATTGTCTGTTTTGTTCTCTAAAAGGCAAGGTTACGATGTATGCAGGGTTCCCACTCAATTTTAAAAATAAAATTCCCTGACTTTTCCAGGTCTAGTTTTAGAAGATTCCAGTCACAAAATTTGATTCATGACATAAAAAATAGCTCACGGCATAATTTATAACATAGCTTGTGACATAAAAAACAACATAGTAACAAGACTCGTGACATAAATTAAATGCTCAAAAAGTATTTTCCAGGTTTATATACATAATCTTTTTTCCAGATTTTCGGGCAATATTTGCAATTTTTCCTGATATTTCCCTGACTTTTTTCATTAATTTCAAATTCCCTGACTATTCCAGGTTTTTCAGGTTTTCCCTGACCCGTGGGAACCCTGTGTATGTCATGTGCTGTTATGATGTGCTTTACAAAAGCCGTTTCAAGATGTGATTAATATTTTGGAGCAAATCTAACCTCTACATGCTATTTAAATTAAAACTGAAAAATTACACACATTAATAAGATTTTTGCAGATAATTTTAAAATATATTAAAGATTTTTTTTTTTTTGAGGTTAAAATGAAATACAGGGGAAAAAATCTCAAAATCAGGTAGATTTAGAAGAAAATACAAAAATCAAGAAGTCTTCTTGGAAATCAAGAAAACGTGGCAGCTGTGTTTTACTACAAAATGCTACTTTACATCAAAAACTGCACAGCTTGAAATTTTTCATATGTATGACAAAGACAAATGTTAAAAGAAATATTATAAAATGAATTATCATAACTTTTTTGCTATATTTTATGGAATATTTTAAACATTAATGTTTTAAGCATTTAAAAAATATACCTTATACATAATATATATTGGGATACACCTTAAATATACTTTGGGATAAAAAAAGGGGGAGGGGGGAGGATTTCCAGTCTTACTTATAAACCTATTCCCCCCAACTCTCCCTTCTCCACAGACATTTTTTTCTTTCTTATTAGTTACTTAATTTTCTTTAAAAAGTATCAATGAAAATCATTATTCAGTTAAATATCATTATAATTATGTGTGTTCAAGCAAAATGATTTTAAGTATGCATTTCTTTATGTAGCAATATTTTATAATTCCTGAAATTTTTTTGATTACACAATGTCTAAAATCTAGCAAATGATTATAAGAAACTGCACACACAATGAAAGTTTATACATAAATATATGCACAAAAAATTGTGTTTATGCAATAAAATTGCAAATATAACACCCTTATATTTAATTTTTTTTTTAAACTATTATTTTAACATTTGAGACGCTCAGTGCACACATCGATTAACTCCATAAAACAAAAAGTTGAGAAACGCGATGATGTAATGTATATTGTTTTTTTTAATTCCTCTGATAATATGAATTCAAATATATAATGTAGAATGCATAATTGCAGATATAGCTTTCATCTAACGGTGTATAAAATTAATAAGAAAGAATAGCCAACAAACAATCGTCAGTAATGTTACAGTTTTTATGTGACTGGTGGAGTTAATCGATTTGGCAACTGAAAAAAGTAATAAAGTTAAATTAAGTCTTTACATTTTTAAGTTTTTTATTACAGAAAAAGTTAGTTATTATACATTTTTATCACAGCTTTTCCATAAGAATGTATGTTGTCAGTTCTGTTATATTATAATTTTTGTAATTAATTCATAGCAGTTTTATGTGTTTTATTTATTTTACCTTTTTACGCGAATTTAAAGTTTAATTTTTAATTTTAATTAACAATATTTTATTTAATGTAATTTATATGACAATATGCGCGAAAAATAAAAGGTGTAAAATAATCATGATAAAAAAATCTAACGATTTGATTTAAATACGATTTTCTGTAAATTTCTGTAAAATAGAGATCCAAAAATATGGTATTTTTATTTTAGCAGTATAATTTAAAAGAAAAAAATATATTACTTTTACTACAGGTAAAGTCTACTGTAAACGTTGTTCTTTTTATCTGTTTACCGATGCGATTTTGTTACGAATATTATTGAGAGGGAGAGAGCATCTTCCGCTGTTTAAAAACAAATAAGCGTCGATGCACGGCCAGAACAGATACAGCGTTACCGAAACGATTTACATTAGAGTATGGAGTTAATCGAAATGGCTTCTGAAATAAATTACTTATTATTCAATGGCCAAAAAAAATTTGCCATTTAACGGTGCTAATCTTTATTATTCCGGAAAGTTATTATAAATACAAAAAGTTATGATTATACCAAGTGCTTTGACATAAAATTTAAGATTTTTCAAAAAGTGGAGTTAGTCGATGTGTGCACTGAACTGCTCATTTAATACATATTATTTTCCTGATTAATTTTCATTGGGAATTCGATGACAACAATTTTAAAAACGGTGTAGGAAAGTTAAAATATTTACAACACAAACACATAAAAGTAATTTCAAATGTTTAAAAAAAAAATTACTTAATAATTCAGCATCTTCAGAAAATTGAGGATTATCAAGAAGTAATTGTTGTGCTTCAGCCCAGGTGGTTTTATAAGTAACACTAGTCATAGAATCCAGGATGCCACTTAAAACTTTCATATTTCGTTTCCTGAGAGCTTTTGCTTCTTCCTAAATTCAGAAAAGTATAGAAAATGGAAGGGGAAGAGAGGGAAGAAAGAAATTAATTTTTCAGTTTAAAAATTATATATATTCTTTAAATTTAATTAAAAATACAATTCTTAAAGTAATACCTTTTCTTTTTTAGCAACAAAGAAAACCACGTCTTCATACAGTTCTTTTCTTTCACGATCTGGTACAGCTTTCCAAATTTCCAAATCTCCAAATATTTCTTGTGCTTTCCTAATTGAAATATAAGAAATTTAAGTCATATTAAAATATGAAAATATTTAAAACCAATATATGATACACTATTAGTGAGATATGAACTATTTTTAGAAGTCCTGAAAACACAGAAAGATGGTAAAAGAGATTAGTGCAAGTTAATATCGATATCATATGATATTGTGATATATAAACCATTTTGTGGTATACATAAAAACTGCAAACATAATTATGTAAAGAGATTTCTAAATTTAACCCATTTTTATGAAAGGGGGGGGGGGGGGTTTAACTAATAAATCATGTCAAAATTATTTAAATCTTTAATTTAAAATATGCTATATTAATATGTATTGATAAAAATATTTATTATAATAATATATTCAATTGAAAATAAAATATTTATACAAGCATAAATTTACTGTAGTTATGTCTAATAGTCTATATTAAATTAAATATACATAAATTTAAATAATTATAAATCATGATGGCATATTACATTTTGTACATAGAAGGAACAGGATGGTAAATTCAAAGGAAGTATATAAAATAAGAAGAATACAAAGAATAAGAATAAATAAGGATTATAGTTTGCATCAAAAGTTGAAGACAAACAGTAATTTTCAAAAATAAGTTTTAATTATTCATTCTTATTTAAATACATGTTGATATGTGCTAATAGTTGCAGTTTTAAAACATATTCAATACAATTATGCTTTAAAATTGAAATAGCCATAGAATCAAATACTGCATATATGATATATACCACAGTAACTAAAGTAAAGTACATGTATCATTCTAAAGTGTATAATAGCAAATCCCGCACGCTGATATTATCCGGGCACTGGCAAATCTTACAGCTAGACATCAGTATACTACTTTTCTTGAAAATGCATTAGTTATTTATGTGTAAAATAAGTTTTAAGGTTTTTTTTTTTTTTTTTGTGTGTGTGTGTGTGTGTGTGTGTGTGTGTGTGCATACTTAGTGTCAAATATGGCTTGCTGTGTAATAAATAGGGAGTTGTAGTTATCATAACAGATAACAGAAAGAATCCCACATTAATTTTCATAGCTTTTTGAGGATAACAAAATATAATTTAAATAAATTAACTCTATAAATAAATCAACTTCTATTCTGTTATGTAGCCTGTGTGTCATTTGTTAAGAAAGTAAAGGAAAAGTATAGTAAACAAACTTTCACCATATGGAGATACTAGAAAAATACACACTTCTATAGAGCCTTTGAATAATTCATAAAAGAAAAAATACTTTTATTTCAAAACATACTAAGAACTCCAATTCAGCACATAAGTATAATATACATGTATGAAAAACTTTAACTCAACTGGATGATTAAAATTCAAAAATAACTTTTAAACTGAAGGTGGGGGAGCACCTTTTATATGTTTCTCATTTATACGTTTTTCGATGTCCCAAATCATTCCATTGAATTCTAATGTTAAAATATTTCGTTTATACAACACAAGTAAATTCTTAATTTCACTTATACGTTTTTTCCCCCCCTTGTAGAATCCCAAGTTTGAGTTTCATTCCAGGATAAAAAAATAAAAAGATGTATGCTCTCTATGTTTTATTCTTATCTTTTCAGATTACTTTTTCTTAGAACTATGGTAACAAAGTGTGGCTATAGAACAAAGTGCGACCTGCATCGACAGCCTGGAGGAAGTGGGGGTTGTTAGAGAAATTTTCAGAAATAAGCAGTTGGGGACTGGGTTGAATGGTAGGTAGCCAGTGAACAAGTACAAGTAGCCAGTGAACACTTGTAGACCTCCCACTCTCTTCTCCTTTAATTGATTGAATATATATAAAGAAAATCATGAAAATTGATTCTACTTTTATTATCAATATGACACTTTATTGTGTATTAATGTTAAAACGAATTTTTAGTTGCACGTTTTTTTCAGTTATACGTTTTTTAGGAACAGTCCCTTGAAAAACATATAAACTGTGCTCCACTGTATATATAACCTTGTTAATAGATGAAATATGCTTATAGTATTTATACATTATTCATTTTTTATAATTTAATTATAATATTTGTAAATAAAAAAAATATATAAATTCTACAAATATTTGTAAATAAAAGCATTTAATTTTTATGAACAAATAAAGCATCTTTATAAATATCTGTAAATGAATCACATAATCTTAAAAAATATTATAAATAAAGCATAATAATTATATAATAAATCTATTCAAATAATCATACAGTAGTATGTTTTAATTAAGATTTAAAAAATTCAAGGTTAAGGACATTTTTTCCCCTATATTATTAATCTAATTGATTTAAACCAAAGAGAGCCTATTTCCTTTAAAAATTAAATTAATAGTTGGTAGATAGACAGACTTAGTTAATTAATTACCTATATCGGATAGAAGAATGCATTTTATCACTGTTTTGAAGAAATGCTTCCAGTTCTTCTTTGGCTTTTTTTGCTTTTAAACGTTGTTCTTCCTATAATAAAGTTATACTAATATGAAATACATAATACTTCATAATAAGAAGCAAGCATGAAAGTATTAATAGAAAAAAAAAAAAAAATTAATGAAAAAAAAATTACAATAAATATAAGATATTGCACTGATATGAATGAGTATATAAATGAGTTTGTTATATAATTAGTATTAGTTATTTTTCTTGACTAATAACAGTGATAATGTAGATGTATCAACACATCACTCTTAAAAAAATAATAATAATAATTCAGAAGTGATACAAAGAATTTTCTAAACATTTAATTTCAGAAGTATATTTTTTCACTTGAAAGGAAAACGAATTTTCTAAGTAACTTTTAAATATATTTTTCATAAAATCAATGTCTTATTACCTTTAAAAAACTTTTGCTCTTGCATGAAAGACCCGAATTTCTACAGTACCTGAATTGTAGGATTTCAAAACACTACTGCCATGACTAATTATTATTTTATTAACCACTTTCAGTGACCAGCTATTTCGTGATCCCTGAAAATTCTGAACACAACAAACTCTCACTTGATGGCAGAACCCTCAAACTAATGCATTGCTTTAAACAATTTTAACTGCAGCAATACTATCAGACTGTTTATGCCCCATGAAATCCTGAATACATCAAACTCTTACTCACAATACCAATGACAAGGCCTCTTGACAGACACTATCAACCTGCTCAAGTCTTATGAAAAATTTTGGTAGTGTGAAAACAGTGTGTTGCATTAAATACCAAGATCACTTACCATCTTTTAATTGCCTAAAAATATTATTAATCAAAATAAATTATTTATTCTCTTTAAAATATCAGTTCCTATATATTGCTTAAGACTAAATAACTTTTTTAACATGATGCCAATTTTACAAAACATTTTTTTTACACGTAAATATATATTACCCATTAAATATGACACCCTTTTCATTGGGTTTGACAAAAATCTGAAAAAAAAATGAGACATCAAATTTATAAAATATTCTTTTTTTGTATATACTATATATATATTTTTTAATGTAAATATATATTACTTCTTAATCATGACATTATTTTCCACAGATTATGGAAAACATAAAATACAGAAACAAAAATGGAAATTGAGCTTTGTACATGATCAGCTCTTGTAAAGATATATTTACAAAATTTGGATGATCTAGGTCATCCTTCTCAGTACGAAATGCAAACAGACTCGAGCAATCTTGAGGTTACTACTTCATAAACAGTCAACATCCGATAATAATCATACAAACTATACTTCTTTTACAACTATGTTTAAAACTTTTAAATAAAGAAGAGGTTTAGGATATTTTACCAGACACTTCTGGTATCCCATCAGCAAGAAAAAAGCTGTTCCTCTCGCAGATTTCTTTATTATCACTATCATTATTATTCAATGTTTCTTTTCTTTTTCAAATTATTTGTAGATAATTTTTAGTTAGTTGGTAAAATTGATCTAAACCTATTTTAAATGCTATGTAAATAATTTAATTTTCAAATGTTCATTTTTATCTTATGTAGCAATGTATTAAATGTTTTGATTGACATATTTTGTTACTAATTTTCATTCACAAAATACATATGCAGTCCATACCTTCTCTTCTTTAGCTCTCTGGGTTTTATATGCATTGAAGGCTTGCTTTTTCTCATTTAATTTCTTAAGGGTGCCGTAACGATGATCATTAGCTATGAGCTTCAAAGCCTGCTCCCAAGTTGCATTACTTGGTACATTCTAAAATAAAATTTGAGAAGAAAAAAAAACTGTTTAAAAAAATGCATGCAAAATAGAAATTATCAGATATTTTAAACAAAAATATTATGCATATTTTAAATTCTTACATCAAGGTGTTTCATATAAATGAAAAACATTCACAACGTATTGTAATACTAGTTTTGGCATGAAATTGTTATTTTATGGTTGACATGATAAAAGACATAAAATATAGGAAATAACGTGATAGTAAATAGTATGTACAATGTTATAAAATTACATTTTAAATATGGTGTTTACAGTACATTATTTTGAATAACCCTGCGTATCTCCATGACTATTCATGGAAAAAATTATCATATTGTACACCAGTAAACACTTTGTATACCTTATAATATAAAGTATAGAAACAATTTAGAAAGATATTAACAACAAATATTTCACTCAATTATTATATATATTCTAAGTTTAAAAGTGTATAAATACCTTTTCTTTAAGTAACTCCTTAAATGCTTCAATAGCTTCTTTTTTATCTTTATAAACTAATAGCTTGGATGGATCTTCATCTTCGTCGTCATTTCTGAAAAGAGAAATTACTTTTTTGAATCCTATTAAGAACAAACACTAAAAATAAAATAAATGAAATTTTTTAAAATCTTATATACTTCAACTAAGTGTAACTGGTTCAAAGAAAACTTTTCTTTCTTTTTTCTTTTTTAAATAATTTTCGTACTGCGTTCAGAAACATTGATTTGTGATAATATTTTACATATAGAAAGTATGAAATGAGAAGTAAAATATATCTCAGGAAACCCATAAATTAAACCAGTCAATTGAAATCTAACTTTTGTTTAAAATAATAAATTAAAATTTTAACTCTGAACAGAGATAAAACTACCTAACATTTAAAAAAAAAAAAAAAAAATCAGAAAACTGCTACTTGGATGCTGAATTAATGACAAAGGAGATTTATATCATCATATTTTACTTGGTTAGAACATAGGTTATCAGTGAATAGTAATTTTACTGAAGATCAGGGTAATTTCCGATTGAATTGTTATCTCAAAAATCCCCTAACTCTAAATTTTTATCAAAATCTTTCTAGAAATTACAATCAGTTCACACCTACTAAATCAATTTATTAATTTACATTTACTTTAAATTTATTTATCAATAATATTATTTACATAGGAATTATAATAAATGCACAAAATATAATGATCTGGAAAAAGCATGTGGAAGCTATCTAATCTAAGTTTAGCTATAAAAAATAGCAAATTAAATTGCTATTAAAAAAAAAAAAAAAAAAAATCTTCAAATAAAATATTGGAATTCTTACTTCTAACAAAAATGCAGTTGCACAGTACATGGGCATGCATTATTTCATTCAATAACTTGACTAATCAGTATTTATTAATTAAAATTAGTTGTTCATTCATAACAGATCTTTTAAGAGGATATTCTAGTCTAGATTTTATTATTATTATTAAAGTTTATGCCTTTAAAAATATATCCTCAAGAGGAAATTTTAAACTTCTAATAATTTACAGAATTATAGCTATTTTAGTGAAACAGCAACTAAACACCTCATACCAGAGCGAATCAGACAATAGATGACAGACAATCCCCAACTACCTAGCAACAGATAACCGAAAACATTTAAAAAATAATTAACTGAAGGTCATTGTAATGTACTTTATTGAAAACCTTTTCCTGTTCACTGTTTAGTTACAGTGCCTCGAATACATAGTGTATGAACTGTCCAGCAAAACCATGTTCTAGAGATTAAGCCTCACACCAGAGGTCAGTGTAACTGAGATTCTTTTTTGTAAAAATTAAACAAATGTATTTATTGGTTATACAGTATACGATCTGCTATCTAGAAACCCGTTATACAGAATGCTCCGAAAACCAGAATGCAAAATACCAACTACCAAAATTTTTAATTATCGTAAAATTTAAGAATTAAAGTTATACAATAGCAATGGTCAGAATTATAGTTTTACAACCTACTTTCAATAATGCTACAGTGCTATTCTTGGGAAATATGGTGAGCACAAAATTGTCCAAATAATTACTGAAAATTTTGCGAATTTAGGTTAGAAAATGAATTTTTATGGTATTTTTTAATTGATAAACATTAATAACACATACTTCTTAAAGTTCCCAATAGCAGATGAATTTTATCCTTGAACTCAGGTCGCATGCATAAAGTCCCAATTGCTATAAAAACTTTAAATAGTGTTTTTATTAATTTCTATTATTTTTAGAATTCATTTCATAAAATATTTAGCATTATGTGCTAAAAATATTTGAAACATTTATGAACAATTAGTATCAGAGACACACACTGTAAGCAAAAAAATATCATAGAAGTGCTTGCAAAATCCAAATTAAAGGATTTTACTCTCAGGTCCAAAATTAAATTTCATATATGTTTATTTTTCATTTATTATTATTATTATTATTTATAGTTTAAAATTCTAATTAAAAATGTTTTTTATTTTGTGGAAATAATTTATTAAATTAACAAATATATGGGTGTAAGGTGTTTATATATATTATTCATGTTTACCACTGCTATTTATGAAATTATTTTGGACCATTTTTATACAAATAATAAAGTGTTCCGAATTACGGAAAAACCCCTTATCCAGAATATCCCAGGCCTCAAGCTTTCTGGATAACGGATCCTATACTGTATCTGTGTTTAGATCACATGACTGAGCAGACAAAATTGGAAACAACAAAGAACCAATCAACTCTTAAGCAATGTTTACAATTTGAGCAAGAATTTTGCTATCTGGGAGGCTTAATTTCCCGAGCAGTGTATTAAACATTATGATTATAAGCGATTGCTGTACCGTATCCGTGGACTGTAGTTCAGTTCATCGCAGTTTAGCTTCAAGCTTCAAGAATAGACAGATGCCTGAAACTTTCGCTCAAGATTCTAGACATTTCTCAAAACTTACGACATTTTTCTCAAAACAACTTTTTCCAACATAGTTGACGTATCTCAAATTCTATTTAATCAATTTACTTCAAATTTGTACCAAATTTTAATATATAACCTTCTATTGCCCTTACCACTTTCGTATAAATTATTATTATCACTTATTTTATTTTCAAATACCTTTTTTTCACACAGTTGCCATTTTGTGATCCCTGTCCCCACCCATCCATTTTCTCTAAGGTAGGAGCTATAAACCACAAAAAATTTTTTTACTTTCTTTTACCTATACATATGGTAGAGAAAGTATTGTTTTGGGGTCAAATTTTTGAAATTAAGTTTTTGTTATAGTTACACGATTTGTGGCCCTCAAATCCAAAAATCATGTTTTTACCAGTTGGTCTGTGTGTGTGTGTCTGTTAACAGCATATCTCAAGAACAAATAATAGCAGAAAGTCCAAACTTGGTATTCTAAATGTGTATTATATAGAGATGCAACACTAAACTTTTCACTGAGGTCAAACAAATGGTTCATGAAGAGGGACACCACAAGAGAATTTAAATACATTACGTCTATGGGGGGAAGTTGCAGGTAAGTAGAGTTTAAAAATCTATAGACTGCACTAAACAAATTAAATGAATATATATTTTATATATGCGTAAAAACATGTTTCATGTAAATGATGGTATGGAAATCATTCACTATTCGTTTACAGAGCAATACAAAAGAACTAGATTATAGTGTGACAATACATAAAAATTAAATAACGTATTTTTTTTAAGATAAATATTCAGCACCTGGTTTTTTGGATATTTACACATTTTGAGGTTTCCTGAATACTGAAGTCAAGTTTTTAATGTTTGATCTTTGTCTGTGTTCTTTAGAGTAAATTAAAAACAAATAATTTCAGTCAATCCAAATGTTGTATTTTGAAGTTAATATGTTTGTTACTACAAAAGTTTGATCAAGATTGATAAGTTTCAACGTATGTTGCATGTGAAAGTTGTCTGAATATTTTTAAATTAACTTTTAAAAATTTAATAAACAGATTTGAATTCTATATAAATGCAGGTACAATAATGAAATGAGGGATTGAGGGAGGCGGTAGCACCCCTCACATACAATTATTTGTCAAATAAAGCTGGTCAAAAGCCTAATTTGAATTGTTTTAACACAACTTTACACAACAGCACTCGTTATCTTACCCCTTAATCTCCAATCTGTATTTATCTATATAAATAAAGCAAAGAGTTTGTTGAGACATCTGGGTGGACCACTTTTATTTTTGATTGGTCTAGATTTAACTACTTTGGTGATGAAAGTTGGTCATTTTTTTTTTTTTTTTTTTTTTTTTTAAGTAAAAACTGATGAATTTTTTTAAGAGTTATTGCATAGATGTTACACTTTTTAAAATAGCTCTAAAAATTGTTCATTTTTTGTGTAGACATATATCAAGTTATTAAAGATATTACGCTGCAAAGTATTCTTTTAATTAATTAAAATATGAAAATAAATATTAGTTATAATTTAATAGTTACAAAAAAAAAAAAAAAAAAAAAAAAAGAGTTCATTTTCTGTTGCCATAAAAATAAATACATTTAATTAAACGTGAAGATTAAAAAATTGTAAAAAATTAAATTATGCATCTCACAAAAATTGACGTCATTATCACTTTAAAATTTTCTACATATTGATAAAGTGCTAATGTAATTCTATAGCTATAAGATTTAACAGAAAATTTAAAAACATGGTATATAAAAAGTTTTTTTTAATCTTATAAGTATTTATAATTTTGTTGTCATTTCGACGATGAGTTGGTATGGGTATCGCAAATGCATAAGTAAACATTTTGGCGAGAAACGTCCGAGCTACTTCAGTGCCAAATTTCAAATTCCGCCAAGAGGTCCAAGCTCTTTCAATGTTTTTGCACAATTTTTCAAATGAGAGTGGGAAAAAAAGGAAAAGCATTTTTTTTTTTAATTGGTCTAATTATACAAAATATCTCCATGTAAAATATTATGTGTTTTCCGTTTTGTTTATTATCAAAAAGAAAATGGCTTGCAGTTTTTCCTGTATTATTGACATTTCTATAAATTAAATTAAGTTATCCAGTACCAAGACGTTGCGGTGAAGAAGTTTCTGCCGAAGTCAGCAAGGGCCCGAAGCGAAGTTTTTAAGCAATTTCAATGTATTTTCTTTTTAGTTTTAATTTGTAGAACGGTATAAAAAAATATTTATTATTTTTTAAGTTCATTTAAATATAGTGACCAGCAAAGCCTGCTAGTATAATAATTTCAGGGTAAGAGAAAGTCATGTTTTCTCTTACACAAAAATCGTTAGGTGTCTAATTTGTTATGTAAATTTTACATCTTCTGACCACATTATACCCAAAAAGTGCATATAATGCACATAATAATGGGTAATGGAAGACGTATGGTTGTTATAGCAGACTTTATTTTTTATTTTTAAAGAAACCTTTTTTAAATTGTTCAATTTTTGTGAAATGTCTGTTTTAAAATTTAACAATTAAATGTTTATTTTAAATTTCATGATTTTGTGAAGTGTACATTTTAAGATATTTTATTTTCGTGAGAAATCCGTTTTTAAACTAGACTCCTGTAAAGATAGTTTTTATAGTCAATTGATGAAAACTGTTTTTTTTTTTTTTTTTTTTTTTTTTTAATCGCTTAAAGAAAGCTTTACAATTTTGAAACAAATTCCTGAAATCTGAAATTAACACTGATAAAAATGAAAATTATGCTTAATCGTAGCTAATTGATATGTGTGTATGATAAGTGTATGATAAGTGTATGTGTGTATGGTAAGTGTATGATATTTTTCAAATGTTAATCAAGAATTTTTTTTTTTTTTTTTAATTGATTTACAAATTAAGTGAGTATTTTGCTGTAAATTAACGAATTTTCTGCTTTTTCAATGCAGGGGTCTATCCAGACATTCAGATGGGGCCCTGTTTTGGGGAAATTGTGAAAAATCTATACACATAATTTTGTGGACCATAATTAATGTGAAAATCAAGCTCTTCTGAACTTTTCAGCTAGGATCCTCTTTTTATCAAAATGTGAAAAATGTAACTTTGCCAAATAAAATTACAATTAAAAACTGTTTTCGTTTTAGACAATGAAGGTTCACTTTTATAGAACTACACTCACACATACACACAGAATTCTTTTATAAATTAGAAATTAAATAACAGCTTTTCGGGGGAAATGCAGCAAAGCATGTCTGATTATTCAGATATTTTGTCCGCTCCACAGAAGATTAGTATACAAAATGAAAGAAATTTATCAAAAGTCTATTGTTAAAAGGAAAATTTTTGTGAAGAGCCCTGTTTTAGGATTAAAAAAATTATAAAGGGCCTTCTTTTAGGATTAAAAAAAAAAAAAAAAAAAAAAAATGTGAAGGATCCTATAATATACCCAGTTTTATCTCTGGACAGACCCGTAAGACATCTAATTTACAAAAATATGCTAAATTTTTTGCAAGGCATTTTCAAAATGCAGGATCATTTTTCACTGCCATTTAACTCATTTACATTTAACTGCAAAAATATGCAATTTTTACATGACTGATTAATGATATTCATTCTCATAATGGTCATGGGAGAAAAAAAAAGGGACGAGTAGTTTAGTTTTTTAAATTGCCACATTATTACTTTCTTCTATATTCAATAGAAGAAAGTATTGGATTCGTAAAAATTTTCGACCTCGGGTTTTTGATGGATTTACACGTTTTGAGAGCTGTAGAACACGATTTGACTATTTTTAGAAAATGTCCGTCTGTCTGTGTGTGTGTGACAAAATTTTGTGGCAACTGTATCTCTGGAACTACTGCACAGAATTTCATACAAATTGGTATGTAGTTGCTCCTTGACATAAAGTAGTGCCTATCAACTTTTGGTAAAAATTGTCTAACAGGTTGCGTTGCCATTCCGCTTTTTCTAAATTTTTAACATGGTGATATAGGACAAAATTTTGTATAAATGCTATTATAAAGAGAATTATTTTTTAGTAATCATTATGAAATTTACAAGAATTATTTATAATAGAGGAAGTCAACTGAGAAAAAATTGTTGTATGTGTAGGAGCCTCGTCAAGCCCCCTCGAGCGGAGTAAATTTTCATGATGGGTATCTTTCGAAAGGTCTCGTCAATACCTTTAAAACAAATAGTTGAACTATAAATCTGTGATAATTTAAAACAAAGTAATCAATTTTTTTTAACTTCTAACGAAAAAAAAAAACTTAAAAAGATTTTTTTTTAACGAAATTTAAATAAACTTGGTATTTAGTTGGCCCCTGATATAAACTGGTGCTGGTTAGATTTGGGGATCAATCGCTCAACAGGTGGCGCTGTGATCGTATTTTTTTTAAATTTTTAACATGGCAGTATAGAACGAAATTTCATATAAATGTACATAATGAGAATTATTCTTAACCTGTGATTGTAAAATTAATATGAATTATTGATAATAGTAGTAGTTAATTTGGAAAAAAATATTGTGCATGAAGGGGCATCGCTCCCCCCCCCCCCCCTAAAATATTGAAAAAAAAAAGTTTTTTTTTTTTTGTTTGTTAATATTGTTAGAGTGAATTTGTATAGGAAAATATAGAAGAAAGTCTTGTGGTGGCCACAACATACTAGTTTTGTTTAAGCGTCATGCACAAAAAGACACATTGATTTTTTTTTAGGTCTTCCTAATGATTATCAGAGTATACTAATTTTTCTATTTTATCTGTAACATTAAATAATATGGTTATATTATTTTAAACAATTTTATTGTTTATTAAAAACTGTACTAAAACTGACTTTTCATTACATTTTAAACACATTTGCAAAGTTTGGAATAAAATACATAAAATGTTGATAGAAAGTTACATAAACATTAAATAATTGAAATAACTCAACAAATATAAAATTTTACTTTTCTTCACCATCTCCTTGATCAGAAGGTGTTCCAATATTTTCATTATTGGCAGTAGGGGCTGCTGTCAAGGGAAGTTGAATATTGGCTATATTTTGAGCATTTTCAGACAGTGGTGAAGCTACAGCTGGAGAACTTGAATTTGCAGTAGTTGCAACATTTGGAGATGCAGTAATACTAGCAGAAGCTGTACTAGAAGTAACAGGCGAAGAATTTGCAACACCTGATTTCGATGGGCTGGGGAAAAAAAGTAAAAATTTTGTATCTTATTGTTTCAATATATATATATATATATATATATATATATATATATATATATATGTGGGAAGTTCCGTGCACAGCCTACAGATGGCGCTGCCTCGGATGCGTATCATTGAACGAGATGACAAACGGAGGAGTTGAGATCTGGCTGCAGTGGAGATCGGTTGAGACCTTCAGCGCGTAGGCTGACAGGCTCATTTTTCTGCTAATTAGAGCTTGTTGTGCTCTGTATAAGTGTGTAGAGCCATGGAGAGCTCTATACCATAATCTCACTTATTAGAAATAGTACGCGTAGGTACTAATGTGAATTGTAGAGCGAGTCAGTGCTCATATATGATACTTTCTGTTAGTCCTAGTAATGAAGAGAGCTTGTTATGTGTATTAGGCCTCGAAACCAGCAAATGTTATTGATGGAAACCCTGCTATTATTATCATTTTATCTTTGTGTAAACTGTGTTGTGAACGTAATAAATGTTTTTAGTTATCTTAATCGCACTTCTTCATTGCCCCACCCCTAGACGCCCAGCTCATATACTACAAGTGGGGGCTCGGCCGGGATATTACCACCAACAAGTTAAAAAAGGTAACTGTTATTGTTATATATTTATCATTGTGTTTGATAATACATAATAATGATTAATGCATTGAGCAAAAAGAGTTTGAGTTACTATTTTGAATTAGAAATTAATGGTGAAATATTTGAGAACACTTTTGGTTTCACTGTGTGATGAAATTAAATAAATATATTACTTGAGAAAAATGAATAGAAATAAGAATTATGATTGAAAAAATATTCTGAGTAATCTTTTATAATTTTGCTTATTACTGTTTGCAATAATATTTTAACAATATTATAACAATATTATTTTAAAACGAAAGTGAAAACAATAATTAAAGAAAGAATAATGATAATGGTGATATTATATGAAATATGTGTATATAGCAATAATTAAGAAATATATAAGTTGTTCTAAATATTCTATTAAATGGTATAAATTGTTCTGAATGTGTTTATTTAAAAATCATGATAATTTTGATTTGAGAACAAAAAGCATAGAATCATTTTTAAGAAATATGTTCTCATATTATTTTGTTCCTATTTAAGTATGATATTAATTTGGTAGAAATATTGAAATATTTTTTGGTATAAGTAATTATTTAGAGTTATAATGGCCCAAAACGTGTTACAAGGCATTAGAAAAGCAGATTTAAGAACAATTGCTGAAGAATTAGGCCTAACTGTTCCGGCGGAAGCTAAGGTACTTGAAATCAAAACTTTAATTGAGAGTTCTGATATTTATAAAAATGATTTAGAATTTGTTAGAGGTGTTATTAAAATGTTACTAGAAGAACAAAAGTTGAAATCTGTAGAAGAACAAACCAAAATTGAGATAGAAAGAATTAAATTATCCCAGTTAGAAAAAGAAATAGAGTTACAGAATTTAAAGTTACAGGCTGCAGCAAATAATTCTAGTAATAATGTTGAGCAATCAAATTCAGAAACTACTTCACAATCATTAGAAAATTTAATTAGAAGTATTCGAACTTTAACCATTTCAGTACCTGAGAAACCGGAAGCTTTGCACTTATTTTTTCAATCCCTTGAAAAAGCATTCGTTTCTAAAAATGTACCCCCTAAATTTAAATCGGAAATATTGATTAATTTATTGGGAGATAAATGTAATCAGGTTCTTGCGTACGTAACCACCGAAGAAATTAACGATTATGAAAAAGTTAAGGAATTAATTTTAAGACAGTTCCAACCAACGCCGCGTGAATGTTTAAGTAATTTTAAAAATGCGTTGCGTAATCCGTCAGAATCTCATGTCCAATTCGCTTCGCGTCTAAGCGCTTCTTTTGATTACTATTGTAGATTGAGAGGGGTTAACGATGTTAAGGAATTGTGTGATCTTATAGTTTCCGATAAAATATATGAAACGTTGGATTCTAGAACTAAGGAACATATTAGTGTTCGAGAAGGTCAAAATTGGTTTAAACCCAACGAGTTAGGTCGAGAGTGTGATTTATTCTACTCTTCTAGAGGTAAATCGTTAATTGAAACTAATAATAGTACGCGAAACGAAAGTTCAGAGAATAAGCGGTTTGTAAACAAAACTCCTTTTAGAAAGACACATTATAATAATAAAGATCCCATAATACGTAATTCGGTATCTAATCAAACTCACGAAAAGCATGAAAGAATGTGTTATATTTGTGGTGCAAAAGGGAAAACATTTCATTTCGCCAGAGTGTGTCCTAAACGTAGTTCAGAGAAAAAAGAATTCCGTGAAAATCTTCCAACAAATTCAGTAGTTCAATCCGAAACAAGTCCGATTAACCTAATTGTTAATGAGCTCGAATATGTTGATATTTTAGTGGATGATATTCCACTTAAAGGGTTAAAAGATTCTGGTTCTTCGATTCTAATTGTAAATAAAAATAGCATTCCACAGACTAAAAATGTTATTTCTTCAACCACTCTAGTTAGCTGCTTTAATGAAAAGAAAGATGCAAATCTGACTGAATTTAAAATATCTTTACCTAATCATGATTCAATAAACATAATCGGTGCTTTATGCAACAATTTGACATGCGACGTAATTCTGCCTAATAATATCTTTCATATTTTGAAACAACAAAATAAAGAGGAAACACATGTTTCGAATTCCAGCGACGTAGCAGGGGGGAAAGAGAATTTTTCGCGTTCGGGGGAAAGCAATTTCGATGAAGCAGGTGGGTGTTCTTTTCCTGTATTCGATCGAAAGGAAAATGAAATAGATTCTTTTTTTTCAAGTATGTGCAATTTTTCAGAAGAAGAAAAATTCGATGTCAGTTATATTTTAGATAAGTCGTTAAAAGAGAAATTAAGCGAATTAATAAAAAGTTATAAGCCAGTTAAAACAAAAAGTACTGATTTAAAAATGTCCATTATTTTATCTGATGATATACCAGTGTGTTCACGCTCTCGCAGATTATCATTTGTAGAGAAATCAGAGGTGGACAGACAAATTGACCAGTGGTTAAAGGATGGTATAATTAGAGAAAGTACATCAAATTATGCTTCGCCAATAGTGGTGTGTAGGAAAAAAGATGGAGGAATAAGGTTATGCTGTGATTATCGTGCTTTAAATAAGAAAATAATTAAAGATAAATACCCGTTGCCAAATATTGAAGATTTATTTGATAGATTAGGGGAGGGTAAAGTTTTTTCGACACTAGATTTAAAGAATGCGTTTTTACAAGTTGATGTAGAGGAAAAAAGTAGGAAATATACAGCTTTTGTGACCGATAATGCCCAGTATGAGTTTCTAAAAGTTCCCTATGGATTATGTAATAGTCCCTTAGTATTTCAAAGATATGTAAATTATGTGTTTAAAGACTTATTAAAAGATGGTACTGTAATTATTTATTTAGATGATATAATTATTCCATCTAAAGATGAGAATGAAGGATTAGATAAATTAAAACGTGTGTTAGAAACGGCATCAAAATTTGGTCTAGAGTTAAATTTAAAGAAATGTCAGTTTTTGAAACGTAAGATCGATTTCTTAGGTCACATAATTGAGAATGGCACGATTAAACCCTCAGTAGAAAAAACTCTCGCAGTACAAAATTTCCCAGAACCCCGTAATGCTAGGGAAGTGCAGAGTTTCTTAGGTTTAACGGGTTACTTTAGAAAATTTATTCGTTCATATGCCAACATAGCAAGACCACTCAGTGACTTATTACGTGCTTCCACTCCATTTAAATTCGAGCAAGAGCAGAAATTAGCTTTTCAAAAGCTTAAAGACATTTTATCTAATGCACCTGTCTTACACCTTTTTAAGCAAGGCTATAAGTTAGAAGTTCATACGGATGCATCTAAATTAGGATTCGGTGCAATCCTATTACAACAAGATGACGATGGACAGTACTATCCAATCCATTATATGAGTAAAAAGACCTCTGTACAAGAAGAAAAATACTGTAGTTATGAGTTAGAAGTATTAGCGATAGTAGAAGCCCTTAAAAAATTTAGGAACTATTTATTAGGTAGTAAATTTAAAATTTATACTGACTGTCAAGCGTTCACTAAAACTTTAGATAAACGTGAATTGACACCTAAGGTAGCCAGGTGGTCTTTCCTGCTACAGGAATTCGACTACGAAGTAGAACATCGACCTGGTAAACAAATGCAGCATGTTGACGCTCTTAGCAGACACCCTGTAATGGCTGTAAATACTGATACCCTTACTCATCGTATTGCTACTGCTCAAGAAAATGATGAGTTTATCAATACTATGAAATCTCTTTTACAACAAAACCAAAATGACGAATATGTGTTAAAAAATAATGTTTTATATAAAGTGTTAAATGATAGGGATGTACTAATTGTCCCAGAGATCATACAACTTGAAGTCGTAAAGAAATGTCATGCCTTAGGACATTTTTCGGCTAATAAAACTGAAGAGTTAGTAAAAAGAGACTACTATTTTTCTAATATGAAAAAATGCGTAGATAACGTTGTAAAAAGTTGCGTAGAATGTATTCTCGTAAATAAGAAACAGGGAAAAGGAGAAGGTTTTTTGAACCCTATCCCTAAAGGGGATATACCATTATCCACGTATCACATCGATTTTGTGGGTCCATTACCAACCACTAACAAAAACTACAATCACATTTTTACCGTCATCGACGGATTTAGTAAATTTTCGTGGCTATATCCAGTCAAATCAACTTCTTCAGCAGACGCCTTGCAAAAATTAAAACAGCAAGCTGGTATTTTTGGTAACCCCGCAAGAATAATATCCGATCATGGACCAGCGTTCATATCTAAGGAGTTTGCAGATTACTGTAAATCAGAGGGAATCGAACATGACACCATCAAAACCGGAATCCCACGAGGGAATGGTCAAATTGAGAGACTTCATCGAACAATCATTCCTGTATTATCCAAGTTATGTATAAATGACCCTAACAAGTGGTACAAGTTTGTTGAGGCTGTTCAGAGAACTATTAATTCCACCACATCGAGAAGTACCAAAAGAACTCCTTTTGAACTACTCACTGGAGTAACAATGAGAAGGAAAGAAGATAAGAGAATACTAGAACTTCTCGAAGAGGAAAGGATAAATTCCATGCTTGATAATCTTAACACCATTCGTGAAGAAGCAAGAAAAAACATTCTTAAGATTCAAGAAGAAAATCGCCGATGTTACAACAAGAAGAGAAAGAAAGCCCATGTATATAAAATTAATGATCTAGTTGCCATCCAGCGAACTCAGTTTGGAACCGGCATGAAACTAAGACCAAAATTCTTAGGTCCTTATAAAGTTGTGCGAGTAAAGTCCAAAGACAGATATGAAGTCGAGAAGATAGGCGATCACGAAGGACCTATACATACTAGTACTTCTGCAGACCATATGAAATTATGGTCCACAAACTAAATAGACTGAACTAAATGGACTGATAAACATTACAGAAAAAGTTAACTGTGAATTTTTATGTACATAATTTTTTTTAATGTCTGTTTCTCTTTTTTGTTTTTTTTTTCCTTTTAATTGTATTTTGCAGATATCCTTTAGTATCCCAGGTTGGTTTACGGTGAGGTCACCGCAACATCAGAATGGCAGAGCGTTGTGGGAAGTTCCGTGCACAGCCTACAGATGGCGCTGCCTCGGATGCGTATCATTGAACGAGATGACAAACGGAGGAGTTGAGATCTGGCTGCAGTGGAGATCGGTTGAGACCTTCAGCGCGTAGGCTGACAGGCTCATTTTTCTGCTAATTAGAGCTTGTTGTGCTCTGTATAAGTGTGTAGAGCCATGGAGAGCTCTATACCATAATCTCACTTATTAGAAATAGTACGCGTAGGTACTAATGTGAATTGTAGAGCGAGTCAGTGCTCATATATGATACTTTCTGTTAGTCCTAGTAATGAAGAGAGCTTGTTATGTGTATTAGGCCTCGAAACCAGCAAATGTTATTGATGGAAACCCTGCTATTATTATCATTTTATCTTTGTGTAAACTGTGTTGTGAACGTAATAAATGTTTTTAGTTATCTTAATCGCACTTCTTCATTGCCCCACCCCTAGACGCCCAGCTCATATACTACATATATATATATATATTTAGTACAATATCCATTGAAGTCATTGTTTAACTACATGAAGAGAAACAATTATCATAATATAATGCCATGATGATTGCAGGAATAAAATTTTAAAAAACTAAAAAAAAATTTAAAGGTGTAGTACTTTTTTTTTTTTTTTTTTTTTTTTAAATAGCCAAATATAAGCTATTGATAAAAAGAGTGTAGAAAAGGGACATACAGAAATCAAATCTAGGTGATGCCAATACTCACTATCAAACTATTCCACAGATATCATATTTTTAATAGTAGTAAGACATAAAAATGTGGAAATTCATGGAAAATCTTATCAACAGGAAATTGAAAATTAATGACAGAACAACAGTTAATTGTATGTGATTCTACCTAGCATCAAAATATTGTATACCCATCTACAGCAAACTGAAATTTATCTGTGACTCAAAAATGTCAAACTATGTTTACTGTTGTAACAAGCAACAGCACTGCATAAAATAAGAAAAATTTGCATTTACATAGACAATACAATTACAGTAACCTACAGGCATAGAAAATAAATTTTAGTATTTTTTAAAGACTAGCATTTCTTTTCAAGATGTTAAACTATTCTGCAAAAGTTAATATGCTGTAAATTCATTATTTAAAAAAAAAATGGTTTAATGTCTATCTTATATATTAAAACACAAAGCTATTTCCTTAAGACCAAAATCGCCCGATTTGAGCATGCGCGAAGGCTGTTCCTTTCCTTAAACGCAATCGGAGACCAATAGCTGAAACATACACGTTTTACTTTGAACCAATAGGAAGCAACCGAAGCAGGGTCGATTCCTTTCCTTAAGCGTAAAGACCGTCGTTTTCGTTCGTGTTTTACTTTAATGGCGTCGTCATGAAGTGACTAACTTTCGTGGCTTGCTTACGGTGATAGATTTTTTTTTAAACAGCAAGGTATTTATGCATTTTTTTTTTTTTTTTGTTGTTGTTGTTATTATCTTATTTCTGTTACTTAGTTAAAGTTTATACTTTGAATTCTAGAGTATTGTAGTAGTATTGAAAGATGTGTTAATGTTTTGTGTGCATATAGTATATTCAAAATGTTAGATTATTACAATTTTCGCGAAATTGCACCTGATGAAAATTGCATCGAGCTTCATCAATATTTCTGTATTGCACTGAAAATAAGTATTTTTATTTTTAGTTAATCCCATTATTTACTTCGTTTATTTTTGAATTCGTATTGTAATAGTAAGAATAAATTTAATCTAAAGTGATTATTTTATGTTTATAAGTTTCAGCGTATGAATTTCTTTTGCATTCTTGGACGATCTTAACACCACTGCTTAATGTAGATTATTTTTTGAAATAATGATAATGCACAAACAAATTTCCATCAGGTAAAATCTCGCGATTATTGTAAGCATATATAATTTTTGAATATACTAAATAAGATATAGATGCAGTAGAAAATAAAATGTAAACAATAACATTTTAAATAAACACATAAAAAGCAGAAAAAATAAAAATAAAAGTAGAGTTTCCAGTGCTTTTTTTATATTTTCAATTTTATTTTGAGCATTCAAAAAGTGCAGTAACTGGGATAACTTAAATTATTTAATGCATAATCATTGCAATTTTTAGCCTTCACACTTCGTAGTTGTTTGTTGTTATAATACACACTTCATATATCCTCTTAACAGATAAATAATTTTTCTATTCTGCACATCTGGCTAACCATACCTTTCGAATGATACCATTTTCAACCCTCTACTTCCATAATTAATATGTTAAAAGTGTACCACAAATTTTCTGCTTGCCTAATAATATATATATAAAGTAACCTATGCTAGAGAATGAGATACAGTGACTGCATGTCTTTATATGGAAGGATAGTCCTGTCGTACTAATTTAAGTTCTGTTTTTAGTGAATGTAAAAAGTATTTACTTATTACTTTTAGATGGGTGGAGGGTGGTCAACCAAAAATGACAGCAATTTCAAGGCAAATGTAGTATTAAAAAAAATTTACAACTCAAAATAACTCAATGGTACGCCAGCCTATGTCATAATGCAACATCCCAAATTTATCATTAATTTTACGTTTAATATTTTTATTTCTGTAAAATATAATTCAAACGCTCTTTCTTTTGTACTCACTGACATGACTTCTGTAAATTTAGGTTTTTAAAATTATGGTTGTACTTTAAATATTCATAAACCTGGATTGAATATATAATAAGGATTGGAAAATTCTCTAAAATATTTATAATTGGTACCTAACTCTTTAAGCTGCGAACCATTTTTGGTTCACAAATTATGCTAACATACGTAAGTATCTATCACATTTGATTTACTTTCCATTGAATTATTTTTCAGAATTTAATTTAAATCAAAGTATTTCATTCAACGATGTACAGATAAGCGCAGTTAATTCAAGGTTCCTATTAGATTAGAGGGTGTGATTGCGAGAATCTTTGAATATTTTGGAAAGTCTCACTCAAAAATATATCATAAGGGGGATTTCGCCCTAATTTTTTCACATTGCTCTATGAGTATTTCATCAATTTTTTAGTTCAGTTGGGTAATATATTAATTGCTTTGAAGCCTGTAGTGATCTTTTTGTTAAAACTTCTATAAAATTTCTTGATTAAAAAAGGAAAAAAATATAAGGATATATTATGTAATTATTTCAAAATACTTCTTAATTATAAATATCTGTTAAGAGGATATATGAAGTGTGTATTATAACAACAAACAACTACGAAGTGTGAAGGCTATAAATTGCGATGATTATACATTAAATAATTTAAGTTATTCCAGTTACTGCACTTTTTGAATGCTCAAAATAAAATTGAAAATAAATTTTAAAAGAGATTAAGTAATAACATGAGCAATTCCTTCTGCGTTTCTTATGAAAATTTAGATCCTGAATACTGAAGAAGTACCTCTCCTCAGTCAAAAAAAGGGAAAGAAAACTAACATTTGACTTTTTTTTTTAATTGTTTAATTTGCAATTGTAATTCTCTAAAAAGAAATTTCAAATATCCCACTTAATTATTTTTTTTGTTTTTGTTTTCAAACACAATAAGGTGTCCTATATGCATTATTTATTCCTCTATGTGTAAAGTTTACGCCTTTGTATGAGATCTAGAGTATTGTGTATATAGCACTGGAAACTCTACTTTTTTTTCTGCTTTTTATGTGTTTATTTAAAATGTTATTGTTTACATTTTATTTTCTACTGCAGCTATATTTTATTTAGTTCAAAAATTATATATGCTTACAATAATCGCGAGATTGTACCTGATGGAAATTGGTTTGTGCATTATCATTATTTCAAAAAATAATCTACATTAAGCAGGGGTGTTGAGAGCGTCCAAGAATGCAAAAAGAAATTCATACGCTACAAGTATATAAACATAAAATAATCACTTTAGATTAAATTTATTCATACTATTATAAAAAGATTTCAAAAATAAACGAAGTAAATAATGGGAGTAACTTAAAATAAAAATACTTATTTTCAGTGCAATACAGAAATATTGATAAAGCTCCATGCAATTTTCAACAGGTGCAATTTCGCGAAAATTGTAATAATCTAACATTTTGAATATACTATATGCACACAAAACATTAAAAAATGCTAATAGTAATATTTCGTATAAATGCATACAAAGTAGTAAGAAGGGTAAAATTTTAACACTAACATTTCATATAAACGTATACAAATGTTAACAGGAAAGGAACAAATCTTTCAGTACTATTACAATACTCTAGAATTCAAAGTATAAACTTTAACTAAGTAAAAGAAAGAAGATAATAACAAAAAAATAAAAATAAATAATAATAATAATGCATACACACCTTGCTGTTTTTAGAAAATTGTGAAAATCTAACCCAATATTTACAAATTACCCTATCACCATCACCATAAGCCAGGTTCGTTCGGTTCAAGGTTAATTTTCGGGAATTTTTTCATATTATTAGCGATCCATGTATGCGCTGTCACAGGGTAGAGTTTCGTTTGGTTTGAGGTAATTTTTTTGTTACAGCTGATTATTTTTTTTTGCGATGCTTTTATTTAAAAATAAAAATTCAAACAAAATCGAGTTAAAGATATAAAATCCTACAAATTTAAGGTTATTATCATGGGCCCGGGCAACACCGGGCGGGTTTATTCAGTTCCAGATTAATTTTTAGGAATTTTTTTACGTTAGCGTCCCGCATATGCACTGCTGCAGGCACCGGGGTCACAAGGCAGAGTTTCATTCGGTTCGAGGTAATTTTTTTAGTGATGCTTTCATTCAAAAACAGAAATTCAAAAAAGATTGAGTTAAAGATATAAAATCGTATGAATTTAAGGTTCATTTAAGGTATCATGGGCCTGGGTAACACTGAGCGGGTTCGTTCAGTTCCAGGTTAATTTTTGTTAATTTTTTTATGTTATTAGCAGTCGGCGTATGCGCTGCCGCAGGCCTCAGGGTCACAAATCAGAGTTTTGTTTAGTTTGAGGTAATTTTTTTGTTACAGCTGATTATTTTTTTTGCAATGCTTTTATTTAAAAATAGAAATTCAAACATAATCGAGTTAAAGATATAAAATCCTACAAATTTAAGGTTATTATCATGGGCCCGGGCAACACCGGGCGGGTTTATTCGGCTCCAGATTAATTTTTAAAATTTTTTTTACATTAGCGGCCAGCGTATGCGCTGCTACAGGCACGGGAGTCACATGGCAGAGTTTCATTCAGTTCGAGGTAATTTTTTTCGTGATGCTTTCATTCAAAAACAGAAATTCAAACAAGATTGAGTTAAAGATATAAAATCGTATGAATTTAAGGTTCATTTAAGGTATCATGGGCCTGGGTAACACCGAGCGGGTTCGTTCAGTTCCAGGTTAATTTTTTTTATGTTATTAGCGACCGGCGTATGCGCTGCCGCAGGCCTCGGGGTCACAAATCGGAGTTTTGTTTAGTTTGAGGTAAATTTTTTGTTACAGTTAATTACTTTTTTTTGCGATGCTTTTATTTAAAAATAGAAATTCAAGCAAAATCGAGTTAAAGATATGAAATCATACAAAATTTAAGGTTCATTTCTATTTATAAGCATTTTTCCGAATTTCTTTTTTTAAGTGAAATGTCGTAAATAGTGATGCGACAATTTTTTAAACTTTTCAGTCAATAAAGTAACCGTCGAATTCGAGGGGTTCCAGCTAGTATGCATTTATTATACAAAAATTAGACATAGTTAATAGACTAATCAGTAGCAAATCCCATATCAGGATTGAATAAAACTATTATATTAGCATATTTACTATTAGGTGTGTGAATATGACTCCACCCTTTCGCAATAAGTGTTGTTAGTAGTAGTGCTTATGTGTATTTACTATAAAATGACAATACTTGCATTCGATAGTACTTAAAGTCAATTATCAAATGTCAGCATGAAAATGTTGAAATTCATTCCAAATAAACATTATTTGAGGGGAGCTTTATTACATTATTTCATTGCAAAAATAAGTGCAATGGAAACTTAACATGTCCTTGTGGAAATTTACAGAGTAAGCATGCAGTATATATATAAAAAACTTGCAAAGAATAGTTTTAACAATTTAAAAACAATGATTTTAACACTGAGGATAGAGAGTATCAAAAACCTACATCAAAAACTTGCAGATGCTGAATTAGAAATATTATTGGCCAAGATTCTTGTCGAATACAATCAGCTATAGCATTAAATGTTGATTGATCAACTGTTACAAAATGTTTGCGAAAAATGGGAATGGTTCAAAAAGCTAATAACTGGGTTCCACATGCATTAAAAGAGAGAGACATGGAACACTGAAAATCCATTTGTGAAATGCTACTTTACAAAGATTTTTTTTTTTTTTTTTTTTCATTGAATAGTTACTGCAGATAAAAAGCAAATGTAAAAAAGCATGGGTGAAGCTGGTCCATGGCAACTAAAGCGAGATCTTCATTGTAATAAGGTTATTCTCTGTACCTGGTGGGATTAGAAATGTGTGGTACATTATGAATTGCTCGAATCATGTGAAACTATCAATGGCAATGTTTAATGGTGACAACTAATAAGTTTGAAGCGAGCGATATCAGAAAAACAACAAGAATAGATCAAGGTAAAACTGCTAACATTTTTCTTGCATGTTTTTAGATGTTCATAATTATAGGGACAATCCAGTTTTTTTCATTTTATTTAACTTACTAGCAGATAAATTACAATTGACATGCGAATTTGTTAACTACTAGGCTAGATTAATTCATATATAAGCCTTCAATTTTTCATGGACGGACATTACTGATAATTCCTAAAAAAAAAATCAATAAGCATTTAATGGAGGAAAGAACGTCTGTATTAAATTTGAATAAAGACAATATGGAATGGCAAATAGTTGCATTTTCGGATAAAAAACATTTCATTCTTGATTAACTAAATGGTTTTAACAGTTACTGGCACGATCTGAAGATAGCAAAAGACAGAGCAGATTTTTTAAAGGCAGATATAAATCAGGCATTTTGAAGGTGGATCTATTGTGGTCTGGGGAGTTGTTTCTACTGAAGACAGAATGAATTTAGTAATTTTTTCTATTATTATGAACATCAAGAGAATATCTGCAAATTTTAAACGTGGAATTCTCAGACTTTTGTTAGATTTTAGAAAAGGGGGGGGGGGATAATTTTTTTTTTTTTTATAAGACTTACATTTTTGCTCTACTTCTAGAGAAATAGAAAATAGTTTGAAGAAAGAAACTTCTGTATTATTGCCTTTCCCGTGGCCTAAAAATTGAAAAAACCTTAACTTATCATATTAGAAAAGTGCATGTGAATGGAAAGCAATTTTAAGTAGTTTAAATGTATTCAGAATATCATCTATGCTGTATGAAATGGTATTGAAACTGAATATTAAAAATACATACATACATATATATATATACACATAGCAGAGACAATGTCTGACTGTTTCACCCTAAAAAGAGACCTCATAAAATAATAATTTAAAGAATAACTGAAAAAAAAAATTACTAAGATTCAAGGTGTCATATCTGTGAACACCTGAAAAATCATTTTTTGACCGTATTTAAAGTTTTTTAAGATAGAAAAACGATAAAACTTTTTAAATACCATCTATTAATGAAATTCAAATTAATAAAAAATACATTTGTTTAAATAATAGTGTTCAGTGTTTAGTTAATAAACAAAAACGGGTGTCCTTATAATTATGAGAACCAGTGTATTTATTTATACTTATAATAAGTGACATTTGCACAGTTCTTAATTCATTACTGTAATTTTGCGCGTATAGTCCGCAAACTATGTGTGTCAAAAAATAATTTTTTTCTGGATGCGTATAATACAATGGTATGTATTATCTGTTGGTAGACAGTTTGACTCTGACTGGTCCTGTTTAATTCAAGGTTGTCTAGTGTTTGATGTTGCACAAAAACAGCAATATATTCGAAAATAGCAACTTTAACTTTATTAATTTTATCTATATTGCAATCGGCAACAAATAAATAAATAAATAAATATAAACATATGTAATTCCATAATCAGCTGTGAATAAACGAGACTGAACAAA
Source organism: Salticus scenicus (assembly GCA_963930645.1). Taxonomy (NCBI): domain Eukaryota; kingdom Metazoa; phylum Arthropoda; class Arachnida; order Araneae; family Salticidae; genus Salticus; species Salticus scenicus. Next base: position 176,520,914 of record OZ005653.1, read on the forward strand.
AACGATGTCTCATTTCGGAAATTAGAAAAGTTCATATATTTTTGCAATCTTACAATAAAAAAGCTGGAATTTTGTTGAATTGCAGCAAAATAACATATTTCTAGAATCAGCTTTGAAGTAAACAAAAAAATAAGTATAATTTTAGTAAATTAGCAGTTAAATACAATTAATATTTTTTTTCCTTTTCTCTTTCCATAATTTACCTTCGTCTGTTTTTTTTTTTTTTTTTTTTTTTTTGTGTCCATTTCTATAATTTGCAATTCGTTTATTTATTAAAACCATTATAATTACTTTAAAGTGTTTCATGGCTGTTTTAGTTCCCCATCATACTATAGGTATGGGGAACTTAGGTAATCGTGAAAATTTTCGACCTTGGTTTTTTGACTTTTTTACACGTTTTCAGGTGTGAGGAATCCGAAAATGACAAAATTTGTATGGTGTCTGTTAGTTTGTTAGTCTGTGTACACGATATTTCAAGAACAAATTGTCGCAGAGAGGTCAGATCAGTTTTAAAATATTACTTTCGACACTGGCAAGAACCCTATTCATTTGCAGCATTCGATTTTAAAAACGTCGTAAGTTATCAGAAATTTACGATTTTCTTAACATGGGAGAATAGGACAAAAATTCACTTAAACGTGCATTAAATGGAAACTTTTTACTGTAAAAATGTCAGACCAGTTTCAAAATATCCGTTTTGATGCCGGAATGAACATCAGTAACTATAAGTATGCTACTTTGAAAATTTACGAATTTCTTAACATGGCAGTATAGGGCAAAATCTATATATATATAAGAGCAGAGTCTGTGTGTGTGTGTGTCCGCTATAGAATCCTAGGCCGTTTCACCGAGCGGGACCAAATTTGGCACGGTTAATGTTTACGACCCGAGAAAGACAACGCCGCAAGCGGTTTTACAAAATTCCCCCCCCCCCCCCCCGGGGCAAAACGTAATTTCACAAAATCCTTCATTTCTCAAAAAAAAAAAAAAAAAAAAAAACATATCCGTAAAATTTTTGCTTTAAAATATAGCTAATAGAAATGTCTAAAAATCGGTTTCTGGAATTTTTGAAATTCGGTCCCCAAAGGGAGCGGGGGGGGAACGTGATTTCACATGCGTAAAATGTGATTTCGCATAACAAAACATCGCATCACAAACAAAAAAAAATAGATATACGTGAAATTTTTGCTCTAAAATATAGCTAATGCAACTATCTAAAAACCAATTTCTGGAATTTTAAAAATTCAGCCTCCAGGTGGGGCAGCAAGGGGGGGGGGGCTATGGAGCATAAACATAGAAATACAGTTAGGCTGTTCAAAATTGGTACAGATAGGTTTTAAAGGCCTGCAAGTCGAATGGGGATATTTTCGATTGTGTAAAGTTATTAGGAGGGACGAGAAGTGGGGGGGGGCAAAAAAATAAAAATAGTGTCAGATCGTTCAAAATTGGTACATAGAGGTTTTCTATACTTACAAATCGATTGCGGATGATTTTGAATTTGTAAAATTATTAGGAGGGGCAGGTAGGGGGGTGGGGCGGTAAGGGGGGCTATGGGGCAAAAACAAATAGAAATACAGTTAGGCCGTTCAAAATTGGTATAGATAGGTTTAAGAAGAGGCCTGCAAGTCGAATGGGTATATTTTCGAAAGTGTGAAGTTATTAGGAGGGGCGAGAAAGGGGGAGGGGAGGGGGAGGGGGGCAAAAAAATAAAAATACAGTTAAATCGTTCAAAATTGGTATATAGAGGTTTTCGATACTTACAAATCGATTGCGGATATTTTTGAATTTGTAAAATTATTAGGAGGGGCGGTAAGGGGGGGCTATGGACAAAAACAAATAGAAATATAGTTAGGCCATTCAAAATTGGTACAGATAGGCTTTAGAGGCCTGCAAATTGAATGGGGATATTTTTGAAAGTGTAAAGTTATTAGAAGGGCCGGGGAGGGGGGGGGGACAGAGGGAAAAAAAAAATAGAGTTAGATCATTCAAAATTGGTACATCGAGGTTTTCGATACCTACAAATCAATTGCGGATATTTTTGAATTTTTAAAATTATTGGGAGGGGCGGGGAGGGAGCGGAAGGGTAAAAAAATAAAAATAGAAATAGATAGTTCAAAACTGGTGCATGGAGGTTTTTGATACTTACAAATCGATTGCGGATATTTTCGAATTTGTAAAATTATTAGGGCACTCATATATATGCATTCTCGCGTGCGCATCGCGCACGGGTCTACGCTGCCGAAGGCAGTGGGGACCCGGTGCGATATTTTTTCCCGATTAGTTTTTTTTTCTTTTTTCACATGATAAAAATTAATGCAATTTTGAGAATTCATTAATTATAATGATTCATTTAAAAATAGTGACCAGCGAAGCGGTCGTAGCCTGCTAGTTTCACATAAACGTCAATTTTGAGCGATATTTTCATCGTAAAGATGTCAGCCTACTTTTGAAATATTATTAGGACACTGGCATGAATATTAATGACTATGAATTTTCAAATATAAAAATTTCGTAAGTTATTGGAAATTTACGAATTTCTTAACATGGCAGAATAGAGCAAAATTTCACATAAACGTCAATTTTGAGGGATATTTTCATCATAAAGATGTCAAACTACTTTCGAAATATTATTTAGGTTACTGGCATGAATATCATAGACTATGATTTTTCCAATTTAAAAAATTCGTAAGTTATTTGGAATTTACGATTTACTTAACATGTCAGAATAAGGCAAAATTTAGCATAAACTTCCATTTTGAGGATCATAAATACATTAGACAACTTCAAAATTACATTTATGATATTTTTTTTAACATGATTGAATACAAATATTCTAATAGGAAAATTTCGTAAATTATTCGCAATTTACGATTTTATCAACATCGCGAAACTGTAATTTTTTCATATAAATATGAATTTTGAGGATTATTGCATTGAAAATAGTAGCATGAAACATAAACAACGGAATTGACCCTGATAAAATAAATTAATAGATTAGAATAAGATAAATATATCGAAGTGAACGATGGATAGCCTATTAGGCGGGGATTTCTTTCAGTCACTGTATCAAGCTTTGGTCAAATTCATTTTTTTTAACATGATTATAATATGTCTCGCACTAGAAATTTATGAGACCATAAATATGGTGGGGAACTGAGCAGAGTCCACCTATGCCAACTAGTTTGTCTTAATGAATGATTGATTTTGACTATTTAAAAGAGTAAAATCCGCTGTAAAAGGCACGTTAAAAATATTTAAAAGAATTTTAAAAAGTTAAAAAACAGTTAGACAACATGTTTCGTGCTTATTTACTAGCACATCATCAGGTCTCGTCAGTTAATGAAAGCCACCGAGCTTTATCTTGTTGTTCTAAGAAAGGCTGCCATAGGGTTGCTAAGTCTTTACTCTGATTCTCGTTGATGCATTTATCGCCAAATTTCCAAATCATGATCTTTTCGTATATGTCTAATGTGTATTCGGTGTGGGGGGTTGCTAGAATTTTACTTTCCTCCCACTTTGGTTGGGCTTCTTTATTGTCGAGTAAAAGTTGCTTTAATGCCGTGTTTCCGTACAATGATTTAAGGGAATGTTTATGTTCTTTAATCCTTTTATTCAAATTGCGCTTTGTTTTGCCAATATAATAAGATGTTATATTATTGAATGAGATGGGGATTGCATATACGCCGCCAACTTTTGTTTTTTTGTCACGATCGGATATTATCAGATTTAACATTCCCTTAAATCATTGTACGGAAACACGGCATTAAAGCAACTTTTACTCGACAATAAAGAAGCCCAACCAAAGTGGGAGGAAAGTAAAATTCTAGCAACCCCCCACACCGAATACACATTAGACATATACGAAAAGATCATGATTTGGAAATTTGGCGATAAATGCATCAACGAGAATCAGAGTAAAGACTTAGCAACCCTATGGCAGCCTTTCTTAGAACAACAAGATAAAGCTCGGTGGCTTTCATTAACTGACGAGACCTGATGATGTGCTAGTAAATAAGCACGAAACATGTTGTCTAACTGTTTTTTAACTTTTTAAAATTCTTTTAAATATTTTTAACGTGCCTTTTACAGCGGATTTTACTCTTTTAAATAGTTATTTCGCACGTGGTTTTTAATTATTTAGTGATTGATTTTGGACTTACTGTGGACTATCTGACGATTTTTTAAAAAAATATTTATAAAAAGTTGTGGCCGCGGACTATACGATGGTGCGACTATTGGTGCGAAATTACGGTATATAGTAAACATTTAAAATAAAAAATTGTAACAAAACAATTTAATATGAAATTCTGAGAGAGCAAAATTTTTAAAAACGCTGAATTAAAGGGGAGTTCTTGAAAAGTTTCATTCCTGATAGGCAGAACAAAATATTTTTTCGGCATGAGAATGCAAAAACACATGATGCAAAAGTTGTGAAAATATACTTAAAAGGGACAGGATAGGGAAGTTCTACCCCATCTGCCATATTCAGACATAGCACCTTCAGATTAGTATAATGCAGTCGTCTCTTTCTGAACAGCAGATGAGTTCTTGCACAGATTTAAAATTGACTTAATGATTGAGTCACCTCAAAAGACCAGGATCTGTTTTATATAGGGTGGCAAAAGCAAAAAAGTTGCTTTTGCTATCAAGACAGTAGCACATGTTTTTTGCACCTGAAGAAGAAAGATTACATCTTTTCAATATCACTAATGCTTCCATTTATTTATAGTATGTGAAGAAGTTTTTATGTTTAAATACTTATTCATTTCTCCAAAAACATCTTTATATATAAAAATTTTGGGTCATGATGTTTGTCCGCAATGAACTCCTAAACTAATGAACCGATTTCAATGAAATTTTGTACACTGTGTGCAGTTTGGTCCAACTTAAGAGATAGGATAGTTTTTATCTCAATTTTGAGTCACTTTTTTTTTTTTTTTTTTTTTTTTTTTCAAATTACTTGTTTATTATAAAAGATAACTTTAAATAAGCCATTTAAATATTAGCTATAATTTAATTGTAGCCAAAAAAAAATTACGAGTTCATTTTCTTTCTACATAAAAATAAATACATTTAATTAAACACGAACATTAAAAAATTATAAAAAGTTAAATTAAGTACCTCACAAAAATTGACGTCATTATAACTTTAAAAAATTTCTACACATTGATGAAGTGCTACTGTAGGTCATGATGCTGCTGTTCTGAAAGGATTAATATTTTATTTTTAAAATTGAAGTTTTTTTTTTTATTTTTTATTATTTTTTTTTTCATTATCATTAGTTTATTGAACTGAGTCCGCGTGCTTAAATATTGCTTATATATTATTTTTTATTTTATTTATAATTTAATTGTTGCCAAAAAAATTTATTATTATTATTTTTTTTTTTTTTTTTTTGACAGGAAAATAAATACATTTATTTAAACGTGAACAATAAAAAAGTGTAAAAAATTAAATTCTGCATCTTACAGAAATTGACTTCATTATCACTTTAAAATTTTTATACACGTTGATAACATAATAACATGCCTGATTCAACAAAAATTTAAAAAACATAGTATATAAAAGGCTATTTTTATCTTATAATTATTTCATTTCAATTTTTGTCTGCATCGTTTCGTTAGATTTTAAATTAATTATCCTTTTGATAATTTTTTTCTTATTAATTAAAAGTTAAATTTAAAATTAATGTCAGTCCATTAATCAACATTGAACTATTATTAAAATGAATGATGTTTGAAACTTTATTTATTTATTTTGTATCTTTTCTCTCATATTATCTAATATTTGCCATTATTTTCTTATTAATTAAAAGTTAAATTTAAAATTAATGTCAGTCCATTAATCAGCATTGAACTATTATTAAAATGAATGATGTTCGAAACTTTATTTATTTATTTTGTATCTTTTCTCTCATATTATCTAATATTTGCCATTATTTTCTTTTTCTTTAAGAAATTTGTGTCACTATCTATACATATAATTTTCTAAACAAAAAGTAACCGTTTCAATATTTTAAAGCTTATTTAAAATGGAAAGTTTAAGTCTATTTATTTGTTTTGTAAAGCTAATCTATATGATCGATGTTTGAAACTTTAAATAATTATTTCTCTTAATCTTCTTTTACTTTTCTTTAATAACTTATCAATTTACTGTTCCTTATTAAATTTGTGATTTATACATGTATTTAACTTTAAATTTTGACTCATATTTCTTGCTAAAAAGTTATTTAAAATCTTGCTATTTTCTTATCTTAATCCTCAATGTTTCCCAACTTGATTAACTTGAATTGACTATTAAAATGTTAACATACTCAAAATCTTCTCATTATTTCATTAAAATATATTAATCTTTTCTAAAATCTTTTTTTATTTAAAATGATACCTCTATTTACTTTAAATGCCCAATATTTCATGAGATATCCTATATTGAAGTTTTAAAATATTTATCAAAATTACTTATTTTTCTGACTTAGCCAGCCACATTGTTTTTCTTTTTATAACTACAGCTGGTTGCCATCTTTAAAATATTTAAAATGATGAGATCCAAGGCCTGCTTTACCATTAGGCGAACCTAAGCGGTCGCCTATGGCCGCTGAAGAAGGAGGGCCGCCAAAAAACATTGAAACTGCCCAAAATTTAAGGGGGGGGGGGGGAAAATGGATGGAAGAAAAGCGAAAATCATACACCAATTTTTGACTTTTTTTTTCTCTCTCTTTTAAGGAGTATATGTATATTCAATTGTAAATTAAAAGTAACCTTCTTTAAGGTTTTAACTTTGTTTAAAAACACCTTAACCCTTTGAAGGGCAAGTAAATTTTGTTCATTTAAAATAATCTACCACCAGAATTTGCAAACAAGTCTAAAATAGAAGAAATAAATAAAGAATTTTCTTTATGTTGTTAAAGTAAAACTATGTAAAAATTTCCAAGATGAATTTTTTCAGTTGGGAATTAAACTTAGGTGCTCTGGTTAAGGTACTAAAATGTTTTTTTAGTAAATATATGCTTTGATTTGTATTGTGATAATGAAAAGCTAGATCTTTTCAAATTAGATGGAAAAAATGATGAGGAGGGGTTGGATGATTTGCAATTTCAACCCGAACAATTTGGTTTTAGACCTAAACATGTCACCACCCATCAGAATAACAGAATTTATTCATGATAGTATTATTAAATCTAAAAAATTTGAAGCCCTTTTACTTGACATCACTAACGCATTTGACAGTTTTTCATAGCAGCCTCATTTTTAAGCTCATTCAGCTTAAAATTCAAACTCCTTATATCAAATTCATCCATAATCAACTAAATAGTAGAACTAAGAATAAGAAAATAGGAAAAAAACACTATTAAATTTACAAGTATCTAAATAAAAAATTCCTGAAAGTTCTGTACATTTGCAAAAAAAAAAAAAAAAAAAAGAAACTTCGTAAACAAGTCAGAAAATAGTTGAGATTTCAGAAAGGTCTTAAGTAAGAATAATTTAAAATACACAAAATATATAAATTAAGATTAAAAAATAAATAAGAGTAAATTTAAAATACATAAAGGTGACCTTTTCTCCCATATGGTGACTAGAAAATCTGTTTTATGCATTAACTTTAGATAGTCTGTTCTGCAAAAGGCTTTACCTTCATACGGAAAAAATTAGACGCTACTTTGATTCACAGCACAGACCCACCAGCAACTGAGTGGTTCTGTGCTCAAAGCTGGTAGATGAGAAGTGCCCGGCTCGATCCTAGATTGCGCTCATAAACTTAGCCGTTCAGAATTTTCCGTGGTTTTCTCCGAAACTCATGTGTATATGATCTAGGACCCCTTCAAAAGACCCTCCTGAGGGCATTCTACCTATAGGCCTCGGACCTTAGCGTAGTCAGTCGGTCTTAAACCCTACCAATCGATTCGTATCACCATATCTAAATAAGAATACCTAATTATGTTGCGTGTTTATGAATGAAAAGGCTTCGTGACTGTGTTTAAAAGTAATCAGTTTGCAATTAGTAATAGCCAACACTAAATTTCATCTGATAAGTCAATCCACTAAGAAATGAATTAATAAAAATATTATTTCACATATACATTAAGGAAAAGGTTCAAGCAAGAGGAAAAGGGAAAGTATTTTTAAACTTTTCAATAAAGTTAAAAAATGTTGACGACTTCAGTTTGTCATGGCAGTAGCTAATGTTCTCTACTTAAAATGGTAGAAATAGGATAACTAGTTTGTGTACAGGGACATCCAAAATAATGACAATTAATTGCTTTCTATGAGATGTATTTTTATAAATCCCATTAAAAAAAATCTGTACTGCAAAAGTCGGATTAAGATTTAGATTTATTATTCATATGATTAAAAAAAAGAAAAAAAAATCTATAGAATATGATATGTTTAGCATTAAGATTTACAGGATCACACCAAAATATTTAAACACATTGTAAGAGCTTAAGAGCAACTATTGGAAATTGCTAGAGCTGCATTTTCACTTGTGTTAAGGTTTTTTAACACTTTTCAACAATGTTTTGGAGTGATTATGAATTCAGTTAGTTTGTCTGTCTGTATTTTTTTCAGTTGTGTGATAACATAGGTAAAGTACATTGAAGGTTAAATGATTATATATACAGTTGGAAAATATTAATAGTCTATGCGAACCAACTGATTTTTCATTCTTGTTTAAAAAATGGAACGAATTCTTGTTATAACCTGGTTTAATGTAAAATTTAAAATTACAATTTATTATGGAAAGATTAAAATTATAATAAAAAATAATAATAAATAAATAAATAACAGTAATATTTTAATATTACAACTTATTATTCACTCTGGAACTTTTTCAGTGGCAAAAATGTAGCAATTTGATAGATTCACTCCGTTTTGTGATGAATGCCGCAATCTGATAGCTAAGCAATGGTGAGGGAATAATGGATTTCAAATTCCCTTTTCTTCTGGCCATGCAAAAAATTTCGTTTTCATTCCATTATAATAGTTTTTACTCAAATTTGCGGCCAAACAGTTTATGGTACAAGCTGTACATGGTATATGAATACATGTACAGGTATAACAGTACTGATGTACATTAGTTCCATTGTGCATCAATTCATGTGATGTCCTGTAGAGAATGGAGATTAGTATAAACAGAAATTTTAAGGCACTTTCCAAGTCGAACGTTTAGCACAGTCAGGTAGAAAAGCTAAAGATTTGATTCAACTTGTTTATTTTTTCTTATTTTTAAATATGCCGAATCCAATTCAATTTTTACAAAAAAAAAAAAAAAAAGAAGAAGAAGAAGAAAAAGTTATTTAAATTTATATTAACTTATAATATTAGAATACGTTGAATCTTAATATAGCAGCTTTTTCTTTTGTAAGGGAGGAAAGGGGGTGAGATCACAGTGAGAAAATTTGCCTGGGGTCACATGAAATCTATAAGCTGCCCTGGCATAATATCTATTAGAGGGGGCCGCCAAAATTGTAAAGCGGCCCCTGATGAGATCATTTTATAATAAATTTATATATAATAGCATTATATTTCGCTCCTCCATAAAAATTGATTTTAAAATTGTCTGCTTCTTTTATACTTTTATTTTAATAGAATTTTAATAAAAATTAAATTAAATATTAGTCATTTTAGCATTTTAATCCAAAATAGCTTATGACCATAAATAAGTCTCATGGTCAAACGATGTCCATTTGCGGCTTAGACTTGGAAAATCCATGTTTTTCCCATGGGCAATTATATGTTGCATGCTCACGTGTGGGAAAACCATTGAATCTATTTGTATTAGCAAGAGACAGGTTAACCAAGAATATCATGCACCGATTAGTGCTGAATTAAATTAAAATTGAAAATTTTTATAATTCAAAATGATGAATATAATTATTAAAAATAATGAATAATCTACACTACCTACCTCATTTATAAAATTAATTGTTATATGTTATCAACTAACAACTTTGTAAATTACACATTTATTACAAACAATACTTGAATATACGAGATGAATAAAACATAAAATTCAGAATTTTATGTTTATTTGTGCTTATTATTAACTCTATGAAACTTTTTATCAATAGCCTCTAAATTTTGACCTAAGGTTCAAATCTCAATCCTGTGGGTTTTTACACTGGCTACAATGTTTTCGTCTTTATTCGTAAATAATAATTTGACTGTATTGAATAGTTTACTACAATATAATTCAACATATAATTTAGCCACAGCAACGTGTGGCCGAGTCTGCTAGTTTACTAATAAAAAGTATTATTTTTGAATATTAACCTGTCAGTTCCTTCTTTTGCAGCAATCATACCTAAAAAAAGAGAAAAAAAAAAAAAAAAAAAAAAAAAGAAATCATTCAATAAATTAAAAAATAAATAAAATAATAAATAAATACAAAAAACTACAATTTGAGAAAACATACAGATATTCAAATTATTTACTTTTAATACATACTTTTTAAATCTTCCAATTCTTTTGGAATAGTCCACCGAGATTCCTTGGTCTGGATATTATGATAATATATCCTTCCTTGTTCAGATTTATATTCCCTCCATGGGCACTGAGATAGTAAAAGCTATAAAATCATAAAATATTTCATATATGCATCAAATCTCAGCAATTATATTAATAATGTTAAACTTAATTTACATTCTATATGACTATTATTCAAAATGTTTAATCCTATGGTGCTTTTAGATATTAATTTTCATACTATTTACTTTTTATCAATCACATTTTCCCACAATAATTTAATACAAATATATATATATATATATATTGACGGACTTAATATGTTAAATCAAGAATTACAGAAAGGATAGTATTTTTCCTACACTTCTACAGAAAAGAATTCAAGATTAATTAAATAATTTAATTAAAAACCTTTTATTTGCTTCATTCTTGGCCGGAATATTTTCTGTAGGGCTCCCTGCTCTCGGTGGTAGCGACAACTGTGCTGGGGTCTTCTTTCTCTGCAAGTGTTTGATGCTGTGAACGTTGGTGTGTAGCTCCTACCAGAAGGTGGCACCACAAACTGTCTAAACCCGTTGCATCGTTGCAAGAATTAGGGTTAGTAATTATCACAACTGTTTCATGAAACATGGCAGTTAAATGTGTGTTTAAATGTACACAATGTTTCATGAAACCATTACGATAATTACTAACCCTAATTCTTGCAACGACAACGACACAATGGGTTTAGACAGAATGTGGCACCACCATCTGGTAGGAGCTACACACTGACGTTCACAACATCAAACACTTTTACAGAAAGAAGACTTCAGCACAGTTGTCAATGACGATGAGAGCAACGTGCCCTGCAGAAATATTCTGGTCAAGAATGAGACAAGTAAAAAGTTTTTAATTAAATTATTTAATTCATTTAATGCTTTGTGTAGTCTTCATATTTATAAAATGAATTCAAGATTGCTGAGATTTATAAAGCATCTATTGCATATGAGCACATTTTCAACTGCCTAAAGGCATATTAAGGTTATTTTAATTCTTAAAGTTGAAAAAGGTAATTTTTACTAAATGGAATCTTTCAGATAAATTATTTTCATATATTTAATTTTACAGACAAGTGAGAAGCTTGTTGATAAGTATATTAAGGAGACTGTGCTGAATGTATTTCCACTTTCAAATTCTTAGCACAAGCAAAACATATCAGTCAGACAAATATACTAATATTTTTCATATTACCTTCCCTTTTGTTCAGTAAACGATTGAATGTTAAAGAAGTTGTTTTGTCTATGTTTTGGAGTAATGAAGATGCTTTTGATAAGGTATTTTATTTATTGATATTGCCCTTAAAGCCATAACAGCAAGGGCATTGAAAGTACTATTGTATTTGATTCACTGGCAATAAACTAATAAGAGCCAGTGAAATATAAAAATTATACTAAAGATTCTAAACTTGACTCACTGGGCTGGCAGATACCTTAAACCTCTGACAGCCTTTGAAATCGGCAAAGTTGTAATGTTGTTTTCCCTGCACAGTTGTTTCATTGTACTAAAATAATACTTATTTCAACTCAAAATTTAAAATGTATGTTTGTGCATGATTATAATCCTTGTGACTATTATTTAAAACCTTCAAGGCTTCAACTGTGAAAAATAAGCTAAAAATTCGTAATTATGTACTTTTTAATTATAAATGTGTTGTAGGAAAAGCAACAGATCAGTGATCAGATATATCCGTCAGTAACGGTTAGATAATTAAAGCATATGTTTAGTGATGTTAACACACTGTTACAATCACAAAATTCTGACTAGACAAAAAAAGCAAGAGATAAATAGAAGCTGTATAACAAAAAAATGTTCTCCTGGGATTGAAATTTAGAGATTAATTAAGAAAATGTATATAAGTATACGTAAATTTAAAGGGGAAAATATATATATTAATAATTGCTTGCACTAAATGGATTCAGATATATATATACATTTCCACTATATGACTTACAATTTTCACAGATTTTCAATTTAAACATTTTAATATTTTTCTTATATCCATTGATATAAACAATTTCCAATTTAGTCAAAAAAAGTCTTTTTTAACAAGTTTTCAACTAATAAATTTAATCTCATATGATGCATAGCTGTAAATCTGCACACAAAATCACACATTTATTAATTCTCTCAATTTTAGAGATTTTATATTATTATCTGAAAAAATAGGTTATAGTTTTCCAGAACCTATATCTTTATAAACTTTGTAATATTAACTACATATTCCACTGTATGACACATTCCCTAGCAGCAACATTTTTTTTTTTTTTTAAACACAGGTGGGATGTGACAGCTATAATAAATCTTAAAATCAGAATGTTTCTGCTACCATAGCATTATACCACAGTTCACATATGCAAGTTTATTCCATTTTTCTCTGCTAAAACACAAAAGTCTTATCTGCAAAAACTTAGTTTGATAAAATACGTCACGAAGATAACCTGAAGGCATATGAAGCTCCTTAAAAAAATTGTAAAAATTCCATTAAGCCTGAGCTTTAACAATGATATGCTTTGTCTATATTTATCTAAAGCTAAGTAATGCTTCAAAGTTATTCCAAACTGAAATCTCAGATCTATTATTAGCAAATATATTATCAGAGAAAACTTTGCATAAAATTACCAAAATGCAAAGAAAATTTGGAGATCTAGTGTCTACTGCTTCAAAGATCTTTGAGCTTCAGTGCGTAAGTTAAATATATATATATATATATATATATAATAAAGATGATCTATTAAGCATAGTAGAAGCCAAGCAACAGATAGAAGATCACTGAAACACCAATGACCAAGATAAAAAAAAAAAAAATCATCAGTGGATGAAATACACTAATGTAAAGAAACCAGATCTATTAATTAACAGCCTGCAAAACAAACGAATCAATATAGTAAAACAACAAATCTTAACTTAAAACCATAAACTTATCAAAATTAATGAAAAAAACAACCTAAGAAACACAAGGTAGGAAGAAGGAGGCAGGCGGCAAGACTTGTGACTTGCCTGTGGGGTTACACTAGTTTTATGCCGGCAACACTCCCCCAGCCTGCCACAACCAGAACAGGAACCATATGGATTTAAAAATGCAAATTTCAAAGCAGATGAACAACAATGAAACCATGAAGCCACAATGAAATTCACCGATTGATCACATTGTGTTTAACAGTATAATTAGAACATTAAATATAGTTGACAACTCAAAAAGGAAAAAACTGAAATTTTAATGGAAAATGAAAGTTTGCATAGTAATTCAAAGCAAATGCAACAAGCCATCTACTTTTTTTTTTTTTTTTTTTTTTTTTTTTAATTTAATTTCACAAACCCACCCAACCATCCAGCCTTACAACACCACCCCACCTCCGTAATCAAACATCTGCCCACCCAACCGCCACCTTTTTTATTGTCTTTTATTATTTTATAATTTTTTTGTTGATATACACAAGAGTGTACACAGCTTTTTTTTTTTTTTTGTACTGACAGAGACATGGTTAAGGATATAAAATAGAAAATACAAAGTTTTTAGGAAAACCCATTTTAGCAGTGGCTGTGATCAGTTTATTAATATTCTTGTTTTTAAACTTTGCAGAGCATAAATTATTAATTCGAAATAAATGGTTAATGATGATGTTTCTAAATACCAAAAGATGCAGACATGAATTAAAATGTGTAAATAAGTTTACATTAAAACAAAAATCTTGCCGTTTGTCATAGATATCTGTGTAAAGTTTATTACCATCGATGATTATTTTGAGATCTAAAAAGTTAATAGATTGATTAGTCAGAGTATTTTGAGTTAGCTTTAAATTAGGTGGATAATTGAAGGAAAAGCCATTTTGTGAGTTCTTGTTGAGATAAAATACAATAATATCATCGATGTAACGATAAAATCGAACATCATCATTGCAAATTCGCTTTTCATAATAATAAAGATAGAGATCTGCCAAAATACTGGAGCTACAACCTCCTTGTGGAATGCCTAATTGTTGCAAATAGATACCGTTGTTGTGGAAGATATAATTATTATGGATAACAAAGTTCAGAAGTGCTTTAAATTGTTCTTCTTTAAAATTATAAGGAAGATTAATTTGAGCTTTATATTTTTGAAAAAGACTGTATATATATATATATATATATATATATATATATTTTTTTTTTTTTTTTTTTAAAGAACCACTCATCCATATCTTTAAGTGAATACCTTTAAACTATTCAGAACTCCCCCTCACAAAAGAAAAAAAAAAAAAAAACTTGCTAAATGGTATCAAATAGACAATAATAATCCTGATTGCAGAATATTAATCTAAAAACTGAATAAATATGTAAAAAATGTGGTATTAAGATTTTTTTTTTTTTTTTTTTAATTTTATTTATTATTATTTATTTATTTATTTATTTAGAAATATTTATTCATGAATTCATCAACCGTGAATATTCATTTTTAAGTAAATTGGAGTGTAAAGGTTGATATATATTTTTATTTTCCAACTATGTGAAAAATACCAGAGCCGGGAATCGAACCCGGGCACCTCCGCTTAACGCACGGATGCTCTACCACTGAGCTACCCTGGCTGACAACCAGCTAGGTATTTCTCACAGCTAGGTATTCATTTTATTTATTTTTTTTTTTTTATTGAACATATTTAAACTTTTTTTAAGGTAATATATATATGTAAGTAATCCATTCATATATAAATTTACTTTTAAAAAATAACTTTCTAATTCTCTAAACATTTTACATGATTTTCAAATTTAATGCAAAGGGATGGAATGAAAGCATTATTGCTTTAATAGAAGTATAGAACACAATTTTTGTTGGCGTAAGGGGGTACAACATGGATCGCCAAGGTCGTCCAAAGCCCATGTTATTCTATGGCGAAATTTGTTTATAGAATTACACATTACCTAATTATTATTTTCAAATTCTGTTTTCATATTCTTAAAATACGCAACTGTTAATTGAGTACTCGCTTTCAAAAAGTTTATTTAAAAAAAAAAATAATTTATTTGAATTTTGAGTTTAAATCTACAAATTTTTACTAAACGCATTTTTCTTATATTTGAGCTGTAAAATGAAATATTAAAATTTAAAAAATTCAATTTTCGGAAAATGGGTACTCATTTAACGGTTGTAATTTTTCTGAATGTGAAAACAGAATTTAAAAATACCTATTAGGTAATGAGCAGTTCTATAAACAAATTTCGCAATAGACTTACATGGGATTTGGTAACTTGAGACGAGGAAATCGTAAGAGGGAGTGAGCAGCCTTAACATAAAAGTCTTTTTTAAGTGAAATTCAATTCTACTGTAACAGAGGGGAAAAAAGAAAGAACATAAAGTACAAAATAAATTTACCTCAGACTGAGATTTTAATTCATCAGGTTTTTCCCAACTAGACTGTTTTGTTACATGATTGTAAAAATAAGTACGTCCATCAGGAGCTTTGTGCTCAGACCAATTGCTTTTCTGTGGAGAAATATTTTAAGTTAGAAAATAAATCACATCATGTTTTTATTTTAAGTATATATAGAATAAGGCATATCAAAAATCTGCTAAAAAGGGGTTAAAAAATTAAAAATTAGGATATGAGTAATTATATAAAAATGAGATTACTTAACAAATGACTAACTGAGAGTGTTTAGATGCAATCTCATATTATCATATGTTCAAGTGTACAATTATTAATACAAGTTGCATTGTTTTTAGCAAAAGAATTTGTTCTATCAGGTAGTAGGCAAGTGATCTATGCTATTTACTACCACTTAAAGAAATAAAAACATTAAAATAAAACATACTGGCGGCTAAATTGAAATTGATTTCTTTAATGGATTTTGAGTATTTTTAGTATGTGATCTAACCTTGACTAAAAATCTCATGTAATCAGGAACTGACTTACAGAAGTAGGGGCCCATGGCAAAATTATTAATTGGGGGACCCCTTTTATAACAGAAAGCACAAAATGAATTTTATGTACATGTCAAATGCTTTTAATTTCATAAGACAGCTGATTTGGGGGGGCCTTCTTATATGGATGGGGATCCGGGTCCTTGCCCCATTTGCCCTATGGGAAATCAGGCCTTGCATATAATTATTAATTAAACATATATAATTAATGTTTAAATTTTATAGATATAATAAAATTTATTTAAGGTTGTTTATAAAAATGCATTTTTTTTCACAAAGTTGCAACTATATCATAAATTTTTAAAGAAAAACAGTTCCTTTTATTTTTTCCCACTTGGAAAAAAGCTATGTCTTCCAGCTGTTTTTTTTCCACCTTGGAAGAAACTTGCCAATTTTGAATTATATGTACTTCGTGTGCTAACTATTTATTAAAAATTAAATGAGATGCAAATTAAATACAGCAAAAGCATATTAATGTGAAACCTAACACTGCATATGTCTTTCACAAGTTTATTGTACTCTGTTGCATACAATGCTATGGGTACATTTATGCAGTAATTCAGACATTTTTTT
This sequence comes from Salticus scenicus, assembly GCA_963930645.1. Taxonomy (NCBI): domain Eukaryota; kingdom Metazoa; phylum Arthropoda; class Arachnida; order Araneae; family Salticidae; genus Salticus; species Salticus scenicus. The sequence continues at coordinate 176,537,882 of OZ005653.1, forward strand.
TATTATCCTGGATTTGAACTTTGATTTTAACAAGATCATTCAAGAAATACCATTTTCGCAAAGATCACTTAGCCCAAAGCAGAAATTTTACTTTTGAAAAGTTGTGAATATTCTTTCCTTTACAGAGTATGAAAAAAATCAGTTTGTAATATTCATATTTTTAATTGTAGATAGACAATTATTTCCATTTCAAGATCAGTTGAAATTTTATTTAACATATACATAATGTGTTGCAATATTTTATTAATATTGTAAATTATATTAGTATCAATAAATAACTTTAAAAGTAATGTAGTAATGACTGAATTTTATGAAAAGCAGAAACTATAATCTCTCTCTTAAAATTACTTTTAAACTCAATGCAATTTTTAAACTAATCAATTGTTTATTTTATTTTTTTATTCTTATTTCTTGATGTATATTTTCAAAGTGGCAAATATACATTCTTTTATTTGACAAAGTTCATTTTGATTTAAATGCGTTTATAAAAAAATAAATTCCCTGAGTTTTCGAGATTATTTCCAAGAAAATTTTTGCTCTACCATAATCAGACAGATGGAGTCTGTTGTCCTTGTAGAATAGAATTGATTTAGCCTGATATTAACTTCCTAACCTATGTTCCTTTTCAAATAAGACAGGTTGGTTTAATCATTAGTACAGTTTTGTTATACTTTTTGCAAAATTATAAGAGATTGTATATTACTATCCATTGTGGTAACCCGATTTTTAGCATATTTCTGTAATATATTTTTATCATTTGTATCAAGCTAAGCAAGAAGAATGTAGGAGAAGCAAAAATTTCATTTTTCCAGATTTTACATTTAAATTTTCCAAAAATTTTAATGAAAATTTCAAGTTTCGATGACATTTTCCCAAGATTTCGAAAACCCAATTCCCTGGGCATTCCAGGTTTTTTTCTGAAGTAGATAAAAACTCTAATACTTACTTAGTGCAGCACAATGCACTGAAATAATCCAAATTTTTTTAATTTAACTGGCATTAAATTTTTTTTTTTAATGTGGAAGCAAATAATATAAATTGCAAACATTGCCATTACCAAGTCAAATCGAATGTGAAATACAGTTGAAGATCTTTAATCCACACACCTTGGTTCCAGAGCTTGTGCAGATTATAGATTTTTGCGAATTATAGATCACTGATGCATTTTTCTCTATATATGAGTTAGTATACTGCACATAAAACAAACTTTATTTAATGAAGCTAGAATTATAATTAATGGTATATGTAATGTAATGAAGGTGGTAAACATATAAAACATTTAAATTTATTTATTGAAGTTGAAGTAATACATACAGCTTAAACCCTTAGATGAGTAAAAAAAAATTAAGGCTGAACAACTTTTTATGAAAACATATTATCAATAGTTGTTTGTTTGAGTATTTTAGTTTTCTCTTTTGACAGTTTTTGCTGTAATCTATAAATAGTCAATAATATCCTGTTCAGTCACACATTTCTGGGTCTCTAAGAATTTCAAATATTGATCACCTAAATTAATTCCTTCTTCCATTGTTATCTTTTTCTCAGTATACTCATCATCCGGCTCCATTTCTGACTGGTCATTTAATTCGGAATTTAAAACTGAAGAAATTATTTCATAATCTGTCATAGGCATTGCAACTGGTGGTTCATCCTCAGTACTTAGGAATTCTGTGATAGCCTCTTCATTCAATAGTGCTGATCTGGAATCTTTTGCGTATTTCAAAAGTTCAGCCACTTTAATTTGGTTTAGAGACATGCAAAAATCCAGAAAACTCTCTGTTATCCGATTCTTTTTCTATCAGTAATGATTCCGGCCACAAATTTCGCCATGCATGCACAAGAGTGTCTTCTGTTACATTATCCCAAGCTTCTTTTAACAACTTAAGGCAGTCTTTGATTGTGAATGCTCTTTTAAAGTCTGCAATCACATTAGCAGATGATGGGAAATTCAACAGCTTTTTAATAAATGCACTTTTATAATGACATTTTAAATTGCATATTATCCCTTGGTCCATTGGTTGGATCACAGATGTGGTATTGAGTGGCAAAAACACGGTTATAATATTTGGAGCAACCAATTTATGATGTAATAACAGGAGACTTGGCATTGGAATATTAAAACTCGAATAAATGACTACGTCAGAAACGCCAAAGAAAAATATTGGAAATGCATACAGCTGTTTCAGCAGCTTTAAGAGCCGAAACAGCTGTATGCATTTCCAATATTTTTCTTTGGCGTTTCTGACGTAGTCATTTATTCGAGTTTCAATTTATGATGTGCTGTGCAGTTGTCCATTATCAATACAATTTTGCAGTTATCAGGCAGTTCTACTTTAATGTAGTGAGCACGGGCTTCTGGTACAAAATGGTTTTGGAACCAATTAGATACAAGTTCCTGTGTTACCCATGCTCTTTTATTGCTTTTGTAAATAACTGGAAGTACTTTTATGATTTTAAAGTGTGGGGACAGGCACTTTTCCCCACAACAAGTAACTTACACTTGTGACTACCTGAAGCATTTGCACAAACAAGGACAGTAATTCTTCTTTTGTCATCTTTCAAGCCAGATGGTTCAGCTTCTTGTTCACTAACAAAAGTGTGCCTGGGCAAATTACACCAGAATACACCAGTTTCGTCCATATTATAAATTTGATCAAGAGTAAGATTCTCATTATGGACGATGCTTTCAAATTCACCATTAAATTCTTCTGCTGCAATTTTGTCAGCAGATACTTTGTTTTCACAACCTTTCATATAACATATTCCATGGTGATTTTTAAACTTTGTAAGCCAGCCTGTAGTAAAATTGCAAGGTTCTTCAATGTTCAGTTCTTTATGAAGATTTCTTGCTTTCTGGCATAAAATGGGTCACGTTATAGGTACGTTTTCACTGTGCTGCTGTTTGAACCATTCATAAAGAATAGAATCTAATACGACTGATTTTGCTTCTCTCATTCTTTTTTGCCTAGCAATTCCTTTATTGCTATCACTACTTGCATAAAACTGGAATATTTTTGCTTTGCTACTTTTTATGTCGTACACAGTTCTGCAACCAATCCCAAACTTATCGGCTGCAAGACGTACAGATGAACCCTCATCTAGCTCTTTTAAGATCTCAAATTTCTGCATAATGGTTAAACTTATATGTTTTCTTTTAAATTTTGACTGATCCATTTCGCTTTCGTAAAATAAAAAATTAGAATAATGCTAAACATATAAACCAGAGTTTGCATATAAACAAAATCATGTGAGGAAATGTTTAGTTGTACTCCTGCTGCTGGATTGCGATTAGTGATATACTTGCGATTTGATTAGTTTGATATCGTTTTAAACGACTGCATTTTAGATCTTTTCCTCAAAACAATATTTTTGGTATAAAGTTTTTCTTAAATAATTTGTGCATTTTTGAAATACCACTCTAAAAAGAATATTTATAATAATACTGATGGTCCTTAAACATCTGTGAATATGCAATCCCACCAATGTTTAAAACATCATTCTTTTTAACCAATGAGCAATGCCGTTACTGGCAGGATTTAGAAAGCTACACTTCTGTGTGTGTTTATTTGATCGTTTTCGCTGACGGCATCTGTAAATAGGTGATACCTAACTAGGACTGGGCTTTATATCGATGTAACACAAAATATCGATTCAATGCTAATATCGTTTATTCGATTTAAATATTTTATCTTTCGAGATATATCGATGCAGAAACATAAAAAAACGCGAGCATTTGATTCTAGGCTAAACCGATATTAAATGCTGGAATAATGCCAGATTTCAAGGGCTATATCGGTTTAGTTAAAGCATGTGCAGACGTGCAATACCCAAACTCGCTCGGCTCTAAAACCGAGGAGAATTCAAGAGCGAAATATTTATTGAAATGTCGTTTCGATTTAGTATTGAGCAAGCGCACTTGTAGAATGTTACATCCATTATTTGGCAAAAGCCAACATCGGTTTTTAAACCGCAACTTTCAGGTCGTCACTTCGGTTTTGCATTACGCATCTGCAGTCATCAAATGAAAACCGATACTGATAAAGTTTCAATTTGCCTACATGTATTCATATTCATTCATTCAAAACGTGTTTTCCTGAGGATCCATATCCACGTTCTTGTAACCTGAAAATAAGTGACTCCAGTTTTTGTGTTTGTTAGGTAGTTAATTATTCTTTATTAATATTTTATTTAATTAAATAACATTTTTTCAGTATTGAAATGGACATTATAAAAAATAAATTAACTTAAACAATAGAGCCATCTTAAAAATATGATTATTCTGATATGTAAATATCTAGTTTTTCTTTACTTGGAAATCAATTACGTAATATTTAGTAATTTAAAAAATAATTTTTAATATGGTGAGAGTTCATAGATTTTTTTTTTTTTTTTCCCAAGGGCACCGTATTATTCGCCTCTTTACTAGTTTTAATTCCCTATATTGAGATATTCCCTATATTCCGATTTTTTTTTACGATAGTTTCACCATTGTCAAAAAATATCAGAAAAGGGTTTTTATTGCAATTTCCTTTTATCAATTAAAAACACTAAACCCATTTTTTAAAAAAAGACATTTTTTCCCCCCTCAAAAAATTCTATAGTTATAAACAATGCTATCATTAATATGGTCATGGTCATAATGTAATTTTTTTTTATTTTAATTTTTGCTTAACATTTAAATAGAGGTAAAAACTGTTTGAAATTGTGTTTGGATATATATAATATATAAAATTCTAATAATAATAATAAAATGCTTTAATATGTTGCTATTTCAAGAAAGGTCACTGATTCAAATTAAATAAATCAGATTTATAATATGTACAGTGTTATGTTATACCTTTTTAAAAATATGAATGTGAGTAAAATAAATAAAATTATCTCTCCACCATTCGTGTTGTACATTAAACGAGTCACTATAAATCAGTGTTGCCAACTCAAATTTTGCTATATACAAATTGATACATCTCAAAATGTTCATACTTTTTGTGAAAAATCATGAAAAAAAGTGGTAAAAGTAAATTACATGCAAAATCTTATATAAAGTTTTAGAAAAGTACCTAAGAATATAAAATTTGTCCATTATTCTGAAGTCCTTTAAGTCCTACTTGTAAGGACAAATCTCTAGGGTTGACAACAATGCACTAAATCAATTTATCCTTATATCGGTATTTTAGATGAACAATATATCGATTTAAGAAATGTCAATATCGTCCAGTACTATACCTAACTATACGTTTTTAGAACTGAATATTATGCAGACGATATTATTCAGATATTAGATATACCAGATTGATGTATCAGATTATTAAATACATCATATATATTCTGATTTATAGATGTTCCAATTTCGCTAAAAAAAAATATAAGGCAATAAAAGTATAATTTTTTTTAAATTAATTTTCCTTTTAAAATTATTTTTTCATTCATTTTTTGCATTATTATTACATTATTATTATTATTTTTGTTTAAGTATGTGAATTAACGTCATATTTTCCCAGATGCATCTGAAATATTGGATTTTCGTAACTGTAAAATGTTTTGTTTACATTTGCAAAGTGGGCGCGGAGTATAGACAATTGCGGATTATCTATCTTCAACTGTAGTTACTTTTCATGGCAATTTTTAATCTGTTGTAATCATGAACTCAAAATCAGCATCAGGCAAAAATAACTTAATTTTGTAGATTTCCTGTACTGTTAAGTTGTTGGTTAAGTATATTTTCCGTGTGCACTGTATGTATCATTTTGAAGCAAATGCAAGATATTGAATATGAAAAAGGATTTTTGCATATTCAATAATTTAACATGATAGTGATGACATATACAACTGTTTTTGGTCAAAATAATTAAACACAAAATTCCATCAGACAAAGAAAAAAGATAATAGGCACAAGTGTGCTACAAAAGCAGTAACTTTGCTACACTTGTATCTAATTCATTTTGCACAATGAAGGGTTGTACTTAATTATTTCAATCTGAAACATTAGTATTTAGTGTATAATAATTCATCAAATAATTAGCTGTGTTTTTGTTTCTATGGAAACAAAACACATGCATTTAGTGGCATATGCAGTATTACCTATTCAATATTTGAACCATTATATAAAATAAATAATATATGTATATAAACTTAAAGTTTATTTTATATTGGAAAATGTTTTCAGTTCAAGTCTATGATTTTTAGTAAAATTAAGTTTGTAATAATAAAAAAAATATTTGTCTTGAAAAATACCTTCTCATGATGTTTAGCAGCAACTGGAGCAGAAGATTCTGCCTAAAAACAAAAAAGTGCATTTATAATAATAAGAAAGAAAGAAAAAAGTAATAGTAACTGAAAGTCAAAGCTAATGCTTATTTTAAATAAAATACATTAGGAACTCAATAACAACCATAGATCAATAGTACTATCAATTTATTTATGCAATTAATAAACGTATAGTCTCTATGTAGACCTAATAAACTACAGATTAGTTGGTAAATTTATTAACACAACACATTTTAGCTACTTACTTTCTCTTGGCACTAAATTAATTTCTTTGCTGCAATTCTCTAAAATTTGAAATAAAATTGATGCCAATTTTGGGTTATGAATCCTATTACAGAAGTTTAGGCAAAATTTACATTCAATATATAATTCATGCGCTATCTATTTTAATGAATTATGCAGTAATAAAAGATCTATTATAAAAGAAAAATAGCAAATCTCTTAAGTTAACTTGATTTTTCAATTTACAACTTTTGCTTTGCCTAATCACATTATTCCACTGAGCAAAAAATAATGCAAGTTTGCAGCAAATGCTTTATTTCAATTTGTATTATTATTATTTTTATTCACTTATTTATTTATTTGTGTGTGTGTGTGTGTGTGATCAACTCTTTAATGGATAAATACATTAAATTTAAACAAATAGCTAAAAATTTCTAATTGAATTTCTGAAATTTGAAATTGTACAAATTTCAAATAAATACAATACTTTTTGTAATATTCCTTTTAATGTAAAATATATAATTTAAGCAGTTTATATATGGCAGAAAGTTTTGAAGCTGTCTGCGACAGGCTTTTAAAATTTCATAATCTGTCTGCAAAATTTGCATGTAATCAGGGGTGAAAATGGCTTACACTCAAAAAGACTGAAAGCTGATGGGGACGGGGGGGGGAGGAGAGAGGCGTAACATCAGTGGTGATCTTGTGCAACAATACACAAATACAATTTTACTACAAAACGATATAGTATAAGCAATTGTATTCATTTAATTAAATATTTTACAGCAATGTTTGACACAAAACAATAGAAATAATACAAGTATTAGTTTTAGTTTTGATACAGAAATTTTTATAAGTGAATTGTTATCCGAAAGTTGCAGAAAATGTTTTTTCTCAGTGCAGACAAAAACTGTCCGCAAGCCGTTTTTCTGTGTCCGCGACTATGTCGCCGTGTCGCGATGTTTCTGCCACTGGGATATATAGGATGATTCATAATTTCCTCTGGGGTTTCAGATGACTATAGTGAAGATGAATACAGCAAAAACAAACCTTGTTCAAAGAAACAGGATACTTAATGCTTGTGTGAGTATGATAAACAACAAAGTAGTCGTTCAGGTCCAACTGCAGAAATTGTAAGTAATATGTAGGAAATGTTTTTCAGGAGCCCAACAAAATCAACCATTACCACCTCAAAACCAACAGCAACGAATCAACCCATCTTGCAAGCAGTAAATTGGGGATTTCACTACCAGAAGTGTGGTAAATTATACATATATTGAGTAGAGTATTGCAGGACTGGATCATCGCATTGATGTACGCTATGTTGTAAAAGCGTTCACACCTAGAATGTCTGCAAGATCTTTAAATAAAACTTGAACTTTTATTTATAGACCTTGCAGAAAACAGAAACTTGAACTGTTTCTGTATTTAGTGAAAGTTTCCTTTTTTGCTGTATTCATCTTAGTTACTTTACTATAACCTTTTTAAACCTACCGTATATTTCCGAATATAAGCCGATCCGTATATAAGCTGAGAGTACATTTTTCCCTGCAGAAATTTGCCCAAAATTGCAAACCCGTGTATAAGCCGAATTGAAAAAATACTCTTTTTAAAGTTCGAGTATATCGCCAAATTGGAGAAAATATTGCCAATCTATACAACCTTCAGGATAATCTGTCCAATGAAATTGCGCGAAATGCGTGCTTATCCAATAGAATTCCTTACCTTGCTTAGCCATAACGTAAAACGTTCGCAGTGTGTTCGGCAACGGCGATAGTTTTAACCCTGGCAACCCTATCAGAAGGGAGGCAAACACAGACGCGAACGCAAGTCCCGGCAGCTGAAAACGATGGTTACTGTAATACCGGGCCGGGAGACCTAACCCTAACGTCGATGAAGCAATGCCACCGCTGGATGTTTACATAAATAAGCCGTGTAAAGTCTGATTGCATCGATTTTTTTAATGACGTATCTAAATTACTTTGTATATTTCTACTTTTCAGTATTTTTATCAGTGCTTCAAGGCAATCTTCAACAAAATAAAAATACTTCTATAAAAAAAACGAAGCTTTGCCGCTTTTGCTAGTGTAAGCCTAGAAACATTTTAAACAGAGATGATTTGAATTTAATTGTATAAATTAAAAATATGATCGGGAGTCCTGTTTTTTTTCAAGTTTCTCTTATACTATTTCTGAATCAGACAGAGAATTTACTCCGTTCGTGCACTCTGCCGATGACTTCAGTTACCGGCAGGTCAAAACGAAATGTAAACAAATGTGACTACATCAAGCGTTTCCTGAAATAAATTTAAAATTGCTAATTTAAGAGTTTTATATGTGATAATTATTTAAAAATAAGGTTTAATATCACTATTTTACTTTATATATACTTTTTAAGCTTAATATATATGTATTCAATATGTTTCTGATGTTTCAATTTCATGATGATTCAATATGTTTCTTTCTTCAATATGTTTCTGTATATGTTTCTGAAGTACGTTTTTTTGCTAGAAATGTAAATCCATATATAACCCGACCCTTATAATTCAGTTTCCGAAAAATTTCCAAAAATTCTCGGCTTATACACGGAAATATACGGTATATCAAGAAGGAAAAAAGTACAGCTAAAAAAGGATCAATTAAATAAGTCCTTTTAATATTACAGTAGAACCTCTATTATCCAAAACTTCTTTTAACCAAAATTCTGGGTTAACCAAAATCTATTATATTAAAACACAAGTTACTTTCTTTAAGATCAAAATCGCATGCTTTGCACATGCGCTGAAGGCTATTCCTTTCTTTAGACGTAACCAGTGACCAATCGCTGAGAGGCTAATCAGACACGAAATGTGAACAAGCTCTGAAACTTGAACCAATCAGAATACAAATTTGGCCCATGCCTTTGGATCTTCCTTAAGATCGTGACTTACGGTGATACGAATGCCTCAATTTTTGTAAATATTGGATTAAAAGTTATATTTTTAAGAACAGCAAGGTATATATGCATTTTTTTTTTTTTTTTAATCTTATTTCTTTTACTTACAAGGAGAAGTCCCCACATGGAAAATTCAGATCAGGACGAAACTGCACAGGATTGTTGTATACTATGAAGATAACATATTAAAACAGTAGCACCCACTAGCCACTGAATTTCGAGAAAAAAGCGTTGAAAGTATCTGTAATCTTTAAATACAAGTTATTTCGCTAGCAAGTCAGCACCCCAGTGGCGTGAGCAGTAGAACATGAGGCTGCCATCCAGATGAACTGGGTTTGGTGCTACCCACAGGACTTTTTTTTTATTATTATTATTCTTTAATTTTTTATGTAATCTAAACTTTTTATTTATTTTTACTTTATTTTATAATTCAATTCAAAATTTGAAAATTTTAATAAAAGATTATTTAATTTTCTTGAATGTAAAATAAATAAATTTTAATATTTATAACTCAAAAATACAATAAATTTCTATAACTTAAAAAATAAATTTTAGTTTTGTTTTAACTATAAAATAAGGTAAAACTAAAGAAACTATTTTTAATTATTTAAAAACGGAGCATTACTTAACAATTATATAAAAACATAACCTTACTTTATTGCTCCATTACTTTCACGTGAAGCTGCTTTTTGTCCTGGGGCCCTACACGTACTCAGTCGTGACTTCAGTGGAATGTGGCTGGATCTCAGAGAGGTCATCATCGCCTGTAATCAGGTGGCGCCACTGTGTGCCGATTCTGGTTTTTGATTTGTGATCTTTAACACAGTCCCAGTTATGAATAATTTTGACAGTTTCAAGGAAGAAAGCATAAGTAGGGTTATTGTAGTTCGCAATTTTTATTACATCATCAAATTAAACATCAATACTACCGTGCAATCTTAATTTGTTCTGAAAAATCCGATCTGAATAAGGAACTAAAATATATAAAAAAGCTAACAATAGAAGCCGGTTGTCCTAAAAATTTAGTTGAAAATTTTTTTAGAAAGAGAATCCGACAGTTAGATAACATACAAAACCACCAAAAATTACCAATGAAATTCACTTATTCAATCTCTTACAATCAAGGTACCTCCAGCAAAATAAAAAGCACAGCTAAGAATTTTAAAAGTCAATATACCGATAAAACCGAACCCAAATATTTTTCAAATTATAAGAAGTGATAAAGATAATATTCCCCCCTTAGAGACTGCTGGAATTTATAAGATCTCCCTTAAGAGGGGACAATACCTAATCTCACCGGCAGCCTTCGCCCATGTTATTCTATGGGAAAATTTGTTGCTACAATTACACATTACCTAATGAATATTTTTAAATTCTGTTTTCGCAGTCAGAAAATTCATAACCGTTAAATGAGTACTCATTTTTGAAAAATTCATTTTTTTTTTTAATTTTTACATTTTAATTTTGAGTTCAAAATGCGATTTTTCACAAAATGCATTTTTCTCATTTTCTAATCCCAAAATGAAATACTAAAATTTTAAAAAATCAATTTTTAGAAAACAAGTACTAATTTAACGCTTATGAATTTTCTAAATGTGAAAACAGAATTGAAAAATATTCATTAGGTAATGAGTAATTATGTAAACAAATTTTCCCATAGAATAACATGGGCAAAGGCTGCCGGCCAGATTAGGTATTGTCCGCTCTTAAGGGCTCTCTTTACTCACCGCCGCCGGAAGCAGAAGCTAATGTTATTCTATGGGAAATTTTTCTTTACAAATAACTTATTAACTAATCCATATTTTTTAATTCTGTTTTCACATTCAGAAAATTCCCAACTGTTAAATTGACGGACCTCTTTTAAAAATTATTTTTTTAATTTTTTATATTTTATTTTGAAGCTGCAAAACACGAATTTTCAATATGTGAAATTTTTTCATTTTTCATTTTGCAATTTCAAAATTAAAAATTAAAAAAATACATTTTTAAAAAAGGTCCATCAATTTAACAGTTGGGAATTTTCTGAATGTGAAAACAGAATTTAAAAATATGGATTAGTTAATAAGTTATTTGTAAAGAAAATTTCCCCATAGAATAATATTGGCTCGGGCTTCCGGCGACGGTAAGTGAAGAGGGCCGTTAAATATCAAAATAACAAAACAGGCTGCTACATAGGTGTAACAAAAAGAAAAATTAAAACAAGAACAAAAGAACACCAAAACGATATCAGATATGCCAAAAATACAACCGCTCTAGCAAAAACGCATCAGGAAAATAGTATTGATGTTCAATTTGATGACGGAATAAAAATTGCAAACTACAATAACCCTACTTATGCTTTCTTCCGTGAAATTGTCAAAATTATTCATAACAGGGACTGTGTTAATGATCATGAATCAAAAACTGGAATCGATGCACAGTGGCGCCACCTGATTACAGATGAAGATGAGCTCTCTGTGATCCAGCCACATTCTACTGAAGTCACGACCGAGGATGTCTCTGGCCCCAGGACGACGGCTTCTCGTGAAAGTAATGGAGCAATAAAGTAAGGTTATGTTTTTAACATAATTGCTATTTTTAATTATTTATCTAAATATTTTATTTCATCTTAGATATATTTAAAACAATACTAAATTTTGTTTTTTTAATTACAAAAAGTAAAAAAATATTACAGAGAAATGATGATTTTAATTGCATATATAATTACTATCCAAATTAAATAATTACTTCTCCAATCAATACAGCTTCTTGAAAAAATATAGTACAGGATTACGACGCTATTAAATTATTACAAGCAAATAAATGTTATCTTTAAATGTTAATCAACATACTTTTTTCTTCAACAACAACTTGCTTTTTTTTTTTTTTTTTTTCTTCTATCCTTCTGTGCACAAAATAAAATTCCAGCTGCTTTCTATTATTAACAAAAGCTAAAAGCATTTACGCAATTTATACACATTAAAACGAAATCAGGAAGCTCAAACCAAGATTTAAGTACATTTGCTAACTATTTTACACTTTGTTTTACAGCTTGTTTATTTTTTAATTATTTAAATTTTTTGTCTGTTTTTCTTTATATTTGTTATTTAGGGTTTTGTTTGTATATTTATTTATTTTTTACTTATCATAAATAAAAGTATAAGTATTTTTCTATTAAAGCTGAACTATTGTAAGGATGGATGATTGTAAAATTTATTCTTTTGAATAATTAAATCCACAATTTAAAAAAATTAATAAACAATAATTATTGAATTTTTGTGATTAAAAATAATATGTAGGTTATATAGCCTTTTCTATTTGAAATATTTATAATTTTCTACAACTGTTACATACATACACATAAAATAGGATGTGTGTGGGGGGGGGGGGGGATTTTTTTTTGGTCACATCTCAAAAACAAAAGAACTTTATAATGAAGATAAGTTAGGTGAACAGATGTGTTTACCAAATACTGGTAAAAAATTGGAAAATTGTAAATCAGGTCACATTTTATTTAAGTTCGTATCTCAAAAACTATTTTAACGATTTTCTTTCAATTCACCATACATACCATCTTGCAGATGTTTTTTTTTTTTTTTGTATGTATTTATTGGTTAGTTGCATGAAAATTGTTATAAGTTCTAATTCCATAGTCCAATTTTAAGTCTGCATTCGATTTCTAAAAAATGGTTCTACAAGTTTTTTTTAAAAACATATGTATTAGTTGATTTCAGTGTACAGATGTGTTTGTGAAGTTTTGATAAAATTGGATGGGGTGCCAACATTTGCATCTAAAAAAGGTTGATTTTCATTAATTTTGCCTTGTAAACCTCTACCTAAAATAATTGGTTAGCAGAGGAAAGTTGATATGTTTCTGATTATTTAGATAAGTTTTTATATATTTCTCAAATGGATGTTTCAAAAAATAGCTCTACTTTTTTTTTTTTTTTTTTTTTTTTATTTGCTATATAAAGTCTTTAGATGTCTTTACGACATACGTATTAGTTAGTTATTACAACAAGAAAGTTGGTAAAAGTCATGATTAGTTAGGTCAACAGTTTTTGTTTTTGATCACCTTATCTCCAAAAAAGATAGGGGGGGGGGGGGGGACTTTTCAAAGGCTACATCTTACAAGGGAGGGTCATCAACTGTTATTTATACATATTATATATCATCTGAAAAGTCTTACTGAGCTGACACCGAAAATATCCATCTTATCGGCAAATGCGCCCCCTAACACGAGTTATTCTCAATTAAAGTTTTTAAATTACAGATTCTTTAACAATGTACTTCGTATATTTTCTATCATTATAATCAGTTTTGTAAAAGATTCTCATTCTAAAAAACATTGTATATATTATTAGTAAAGGTCGCCCGTATATTGTTGTGATTAGCAATAGTATCCCTAACCCCCTCATAGTAGGGCCAGGATCGAATCCTGGACAAAGCATAGGTTTGTTATCCCTATAAGTAGTGGCTATGGCCACCCATTGGATACTTTTTCACAAATGGTTATCAGTTCAGCGACCACACAGTCAATGCTCATTTGCAAGTACTGCACCATTGAAAAATAAATAAATAAATATACATGTTTATATATAGAAGAAAACTATTACTTTATATATTCATTTTCATTAAAATATTATACTGTAGGTAACAGTATAATTATTAATATTTCAAAAGTAGAAATTTATTTTCTGCTTATTCCCCCCCCCCCCTCCATTACTATGTTAGTGAATTAAATTTCTTTTGTTGTTCTCTCATGCAATGTCAATATCCAAAATATCAATTATGTCGTTGTACAGAAAAATCTTTCTGATTGTAAACATTTTACACATGGCTATATATGTAAAGTATTGGATTTATAAATTTAATGCTGTCACAAAATAATTATTAAACACATAATAAAATACTTTACTAACAATATAATTAGTCATAATTAGCACGAGAATCTGTTAAAAAATTGATTCTAATGATAGAAATTCTTCAAAGTACATTACTGAAGAGCCTGCAATTTACAAACTTTAATTGAGAATAGCTCACGCTAGGGCGTGCATTTGCCGATAAGATGAATACTTTTATTATCAGCTCATTTAGAGCTTTAAGAGGATATATAACATGTATAAATACCTTTTGAACAGTTGGTGACTCTCCCTTGTTAGTAGTGATAAGCATTTGAATACATTTTACTGTGTAAATACACTACGTCGGTGTGTCAATGCATCAACACACTTTCAGTAAATTAGTTAATTGGCTGTTGCAAATGATATAATTTTTTTCCTCGGATCACTGTATCATAATCACTGTATATGTATAGATAAATATCACAGAGGAGAATGAAACAAGTGTGACAAACTTCGATACTGTATCAAACTCTGCACAGAGTAATGTGAGGTGTTGGACACCTTGACACTTAATGATATGTTGACACACCAACACATTGACCATCTGTACTACACCTGAATTCAGAATTTTTGAAAATTTTGCTGCCTCTAAATTTTATGACAAATTATTTAGTTTTTATTAAAATTTTTATTCTAAAGGTTTAATTGGCCTTATAATGTATTAAGAACTCCCTAAATATCATTTATTATTAGTATGAATAAACACTTTTTAAAAATTTTTAATTAAAGCATAATTGACAGGGGTGAAACTACCTAGCATGCAAAAACCCTGAAAACAGATATTTGCATTCCAATAGGGAAGATTTAATAATGAAATATCATATGGCTACCTGTATTAAATGATATCTGGAGAGTTCTTAATACATTATAAGGCAAATTAAACATTCAAAATAAGAAATTTCTGTAAAAACAAAATAAATGTACATGAAAATCAGAAACAGCAAAAATTTCAAAAAACCTGAATTCAGGAGTAGGCCCTGAAAAGTTTCACCCCTGAATTGAACTAAATTAATGTTCAAACCTTACTTTAGCTTCATATTTGGAGTTGGTGTAGCTGCTTTCGCAAGAGGAACCCCTCCATTCTCAGCACTCTCTTCAGTGGTCAGTGACATTCAAGCAAAGTGTTTTTTTTTCTATCTCCAGTAGGTGGCATGATAATCAGTCTAAGCCAGCTTCCAATTGATTGCCATTATAGGAATTACTATTATTAACTATTTTTTACCATTTCATGAAAGAATGTGTAGTCAAGGTTATTGTAATTTGCGATTTTTGTAGTTTCATTAAATTTAATATCAATATTACTGTCCTGGTATGTTATAAGTAGGGCAGTGATAATTTTTGCACATCTTATTGTTTTTATGCTCCTTATGTCTGGTGTTAATATTTCGCTTGGACATTCTGATGTAGCAACCTTCTTAATCATTAGGGTATGTAAATGCAATTTTGTAGATACCTGTGGTCTTGAGGATGGGGGGGAGAGAATATTTGTCATTACAAATTATTGGATAGAAGCTTCAATTAAAATCAGAAATACAGCTAGAAAATACAATGTAAATATATCTGTTAAACCTAACCCCAATATCTATCAAATAATTCGTAGCAATAAAGATCCCCTCCCCTCAAGACCGCAGGTATCTACAAAATCCCGTTTACGTATTCTAACAATTAGGAAAGTTCCTACATCCGAATGTCTAAGTGAAAGATGAACACCAGACTTAAAAAGCATAAAAATGATATAAGATACGAAAAAATCACCAACTCCCTAAATAAAACATACCAAGACAATAATAATATTGATATTAAATTTAAATAAACTAGAAAAATTGCAAATTACAATAACCATAATTACACATTCTTTAGTAAATTAGTAAAAATAGTTAATAATAGCAATTTCTGTAATAGCAACAAATCAAAAGCTAGCATAGATTGACTGTAATGCCACCTATTGGAGGAAAAATTAAAAGAGGAGAACCTCACTTGGCTCCAGCATTACCGACCACTGAGGAGGGTACAGATGACAGAACATTATTTTTACAAACTTAAATAAACATTTTTAATAATAACTATATGATATAGCATTGATTATAAAGTCTCCGTTCGCTATTAAATTTGCATGCAAGTAGCAGTTTTCAGGGTTTTTACATATTTGTTAGTTTTACCTCTGGTTTACAGAATGCTTAATAGAGTGTAATGGAATTTATATGGTTGTTACATATAAGATTTTTTAACCCGTTAGTAGTCGCTAGTTGGTCGATTTGCCGCCCATCCTTCAGTTTTCCCAGATTTTTTTATTCAATAGCCACCAAAAATTTTTAGAAGTGGCATTTGATATACATAAAACGCGAATAAAGTAGATTTAACATCGATCACATCACTTCTTAAAATTATTGGTGACAGTTAAATAAAAAGTTCGCAATCTGTAATAGGTGGTGCTGTCGATAGCGACTACTAACGGGTTAAAATAAATATTTCATAAATGTTCAACTTATTTTTCTTCGATTGAATAATCCAAAGTATGCTATAATAATATTAAAAAAAGTGGCTGTGTTGAATTCTGTTATAAAGCGAGAACTCCATAAAAAACAAACACACCCACTTTATGTTTCATTTAAAGGAGTTAGTTTAAAACAGTGCTTCTCAACTGGTGTGCTATAAGAGGATTTTTCACTTGCACTTTTAAATGTTATTCAGATATCAAAATTTGACACGTACCAACTAGTCTATTTTTAAAGTTTTTTTTTTGTTGTTAACTATGAAATTGGTTCCTTGTGAGTAAAATTTTCAGACATTCTTTGTGTGCAAAATCCATTTTTAAGTTAATTTTTTTCTTTTATAATTATCACACTTTTTGTATGTAAACAGTTCTTTCCGAACCTTGAGTACATTCTTGTTTCAATTTTGCTACTGCTTTATTACTTTCTTCTATATTAAATAGAAGAAAGCATTGGATTTTCAACCTCGGGTTTTTGATGGATTTACATGTTTTGAGAGCTGTAGAACACGATTTGACCATTTTTAGAAAATGTCTGTCTGTGTGTGACAAAATTTTGTGGCAACTGTATCTCAGGTACTACTGCACAAAATTTCATACAAATTGGTACGTAGTTACACACTGACATAAATTAGCGCCTATCAACTTTTGGTAATAATTGTCCAACAGCTTGCGTCGCCATCCTGCTTTTTCTAAATATTTAACAGCGTAGTATAGGACAAAATTTTGTATAAATGTGCATAAAGCAGGGTTGTTCAGTTTTTTTTCCATAGTGAAAAAAACCTGGTTAAAACCATCCCGGACAAAATACCATTTAGTCCACTTTTGTCCACTATTAAATATTTGCGAGTAGTAAATTAAATCTGTACTGATAAGTATAAAGGATTTAAGTCCAAAAATGTCGATTTTGAGTTAAGTACATAGTCAGACTCAGAAACAAATTCTCTATCGATTGATATAAATGATTTAAATCCACGTCATTTAGTCTTTGAGAAAATTCCTTGGTAAGAAAAGAATCAAGTCATTAATTTAGCATTAATCTTTGTATAAAATATTTAATTCAATTTTTTCCCTTTAATAAATGAAGGTTGACAATCACTGAATGGTATAAAGGGTATAAATCAACATAATCCCTTTTTTCTAATCGATTCTTCTGATTAGTTTTTAGTTAGTTTATTTTTATTTTTAGTCTCCTGAAAAATCAAGAATATGGACTTAAATCCTTTATACTTATCAGTACAGAAATATTATCTTTATTCTTTCCATATATATATTTAAAAAAAAAAAAAAAATTATTAATATGTTTGTATAATCAATTTGAATCTTTCAAAATAGACATGAAATCAACAAAATTCACAATATTTAATAACTAAATATACTGTATTTTTTTAAGGGTGGGTGCAAAGTAATGTTTTATATTTTCAGTTTTAATCCTTCCCCTTTTCCCTCCACTGCTTTCAACTACATTGTCATTTCCTCTCTTCATAGTCATAAATACCTTTTAAAAATTAGTTATTAAACATGATGAAATTGAATGGTTCACATATCTTTCATGCAATTTTTTACTTTCTGAAAATGCATATGTAGTAACAAACTGTATACATCTTGGAGAATCTATTACTTCTAGTTTTTTTAACAGGGACACAAAGATAAATTATTTATCATTACAGCCTATGAGCTGAAATTATTAAAAGTGTGAAACCATCTAAATGCCATATTCGATTCAGCAGAAAATTTATATATAGGTTATAGGTCACCGTTGAATGAACTGTATAGATTTATTTTGGTGAATCTAGCATTTATAGTTTTTTTACAGGGACACAACGAAAAATTCTGTAACATTATGGCCTATAGTCTGAAATTATTTAAAGTGTAATAACATTTGAATGGCTCATTTGATTGAGCTTTAAATTTATATACATGTTATAGCATATATCACACAAACTGTATAGGTTTTGGTGAATCTAGCACTAATAGTTCTTTTACAGCGATGATCATGGGAAAACTCTAATAGTATTCTATTGAAAATAGCTTATTTCGATTGGGTGGGGGGTCCTTCATTTTTAACTGTCAACATTACATACTGAAGATAACTCAACATTATGTGTGAAATCTTTTTCTGGCTATAGCCTTTTCTATTTCTTTTGTTTTTAAAGATTTAGGAATAGTGTTAAATAACTTTTTTTTCCCTACTCTCAATACCCAACATGATAATAGTCCACACATCATATTCACTTTGTTACATTTTCAAACTATACATAACTAATGTAATTAGCATTTTCTTTACATTTTTTCATTTTAATTGATTGTTATTAAAATGAAATTATACTTGTTATTAATCAAATTATTAATTTTTAATAAAATATTTCTATCACTAAAATTACCAATTCAAAGTTAAATTAGAATTTATTGCTTTAACAGAATAATTTTATGCATTGAACATGTACAGTTCAATGAATTTTATTTTGTCCAGTTTCGTGTGGTTTTTTTTTCCAGGTTTTTTCAGTTTCGTCCACTGTCCCGGACTTTTCACAAAAAAGAGGAAAAATAACAACCCTGGCATAAAGATAATTATTTTTCAATAATCATTATGAAATTTAAAAGAATTATTTGTAATAGAGATAGTCAACTGGGAAAAAAAATTGTATATGTAGGAGCCTCGCCTCCCCCCCCCCCCCCCTATGGGGAAGTCCCCCCTGAGGGAAGTAAATTTTCATGATGGGTATCTTTCAAAAGAGCTCGCCAATACCTTTAAAACGAATGGTTGAGCCGTCAATCTGCGATAATTTAAAATAAAGTTATTGATTTTTTTCATTTTTAACAAACAATCAAACAAACATTTTTTTTTTTTTTTTTTATGTAATATTGAGAATAAAATTGACCTTTTTTTGGATATTTAGTTTTATACTACTTTTTAATATGGAAATCGTCTGCATTATCATGGAAGATAATTTTTTTTTTAAATAATAATTTTAATAAATTATTAAAATTATTTTTACTCAGTGAAGTTGTATAGGAAAATGTAGAAGGAAGTCATGTAGTGGCCACAACATACTAGTTTTTATTAAGCACTTGTTATCATAATGAGAAATACCGCATACATTTATCCTAATCTTAAAATTGAAGCATTCCTGATTATCCAAAAATTTTGATTTTTCCCATAAGATGGTCGGCCGCAATTACTTTAGAAAATCATGGTTCTACTGTATTGTTATTTATTGATATCTAGCTTTTAACTACTGTCAAAAAGATTTTGTAAAAGCACAAAAGTAAAGTGTAGAAGTTAAAATAGAACAACTGCATTTGAAAAGTGAAATAAAAACAGAACATTAATAAAAAGAAGTTTTATCATACTGGAGTGCTTTCTTTCGGGGCACCATTTACTGCTGGGGTAGATGTTGCAGTTGTCCCAGGGGCATTTGTAGGGGGAGCAGAAATAACAGCTGGTGTGGGTATTGTTGTACCTAGAAAGAAAAACAAAGTTATAACAAAAAATAAATAAATATCTTGGGCAAAGAGAGCAAATCCCTTCAGATATCTACACAAAATCAAGGTTTCTACAGAAATCAAGAGAAACATTCCCTGATACTTCCTTTTTTTTACTTCCTTATACAAAGTATAAGAAAGTATAGTAATCCCGATTTGTGAAATGGATTTTATATTTTGCATAGCTCAAAAATGAATGATCATAGAATATTGCAAATTTATATGTGTTACTGCTATAATGTCTAGTTGTACACATGCAACTTTGGTTTTAATATGAGTTCTCGTTTCAGAAATAACAACTTTACACAAATTTTCGTGACGTCTGTATGTAAGTATATGTGTGTGTATCTTACATAACTCAAAAACGGCTGGACATAGAACGTTGCAAATTTATAGATACGTTTGTTATAACATCTAGTTGTGCACCTCCCTTTTTGGACTTTCTATGATTTAGAAAAAATTATATTCAAAATGACCAAAAATACAAAGGTTTTTGGCCATTATATACGACCTAGCATCATAGAGCTTTCAAAAGAAGCTAACGATAGAGCCAAAAATGATATTGTTAGGAAAGTTGAAGACATTTTTGAGTGTAGAAAGTTATGCTTAAAGACATAAGCAGGTTCTTGTTAACGAATGCATTTTATTTAATGAATATTCAACCCGTAGACAGAGCATGTAATGTATCTTGCACAACTCAAAAATTATTAGACGTAGAACGTTGCAAATTGATATTTATGTTCCTTATAACATCTAGTTGTCCACCTCCCTTTTTGGACTTTCTTTGATTTTCTGTTTTTGAGATATTTAGAAAAATTATATTCATAAAGTCCAAAAATACAATGGTTTTGACCATTACATATGACCTACCATCATAGAGATGTCAAAAGAATCTAATGATAGAGCTAGTAAAGATATTGTCATGAAAATTGAAAACATTTTTGCGTGTTTATGCTTAAAGACATAAGCAGGTTCTTGTCGATAAATGCATTTTATTTAAGGAATATTTAGCATGTAGATAGAGCCCGTAATTTTATTGTTAAGAACATTGTTGACATTTTAGCATGTAGAAATTGATTCTTTAAGACAGAAGTAGGTTCTAGTCGACGAATGTATTTCATATTAAAAAATGAAACACCTTACTTTACTTTCTCGATAAAACGCCTTAGTTAACTTGCGGGAGGGCCTCTGATGAGGGGTGGGGAGCTCTCCCACAAGTTAACTACGGCGTTTTACCGAGAACGTAAAGGTAAAGTAAGTTTTTTTCATTTTTTAATAGTATTAGTGCTTCTCATGTTTAGTAAAATGAAAGGAATGTACTTCATTTAATGACTATTTAGCCCATAGATAGAGCCTGTAAAGATATTGATAGAAAATGTTGTCGACATTTTAGTGTGCAGAAAGTAATTCTTATAGAAATAAGCAGGTTCTAGTTGACAAATGCACTTCATTTAATTAATATTCAGTAAACAATTGAATAAATCTCTTTTTTGTGCTACAAAAATTAATATTTTTGAAACAATCTAATGAAATGGTCATTTTTACTATAGAAATCAAATAAACATTGTTAGATACATTACAGAGCATAAATTTCGCTAAATCACAAACAATGGGATATTTCGAAGTCTAGATGGAATTTGAATTCATTGAAAGTATTGTCAGCGGTTTATGGTATTTTCAAGGTAGTTCTGCACGAGAAACCAATGCATCATTACAGAATTTCATATTCAGACTCCTATTGAGGTAAAGTTTCCAAATTTTGTAAATCCCTTATTACTATTTTTCACTACATTTGAATGCCTAATTTTGCCTAATTGCTAAGTCAAACCCTACCATCATGGAAATGAAAAAAAAATTTCATTTGTTTCCCCTTTTACTATAATACAGTGCAGAAAGTAACACATAAAGATATAGGCAAGTTCTACTCTACACTAAGCAACAACAAAAAAAAAAAAAAGCCACACTTAGATATTTTCCTTTTCACATTCTACAACCGACAATTTTATCGTTTAAAAAGCATTCTCGAACAGATTTTATTATATCATAGCTGCCAACCTTCAAGAATCAAAATTAGGGAGATTCCACATACGACATAATTTCTGACGTAAATAGAATATTAATAGTATAGTAATTGTTGGAAAGAGAAGGAGCAAATAAAAGGAAATTGGTCTAAAATTAATTACATATGTGAGAAATATTGAGTACATCTATTGCTTTACTGTTTCTAGACTTGATCATTGATCACTATCTGGAGATTGCAAAGGGGGGGGGGGAGGGGGGATAAAAAAATAATTACAGAGTAAGAAATATTAAACTCTTCCAATTCTATTTCTAGAAACTAATAAAGCAAGTTTAAAATGAACATTATCGTTTATGTTGCAGAGGGTTAAAGACTGGGAAATAAAAGACTTCTGCAGAACATTTGATTGCCGATCGCTAATTAGAGATAAATAAAGGGGGAAAGGGGAGGCATAAAATAATTACATGAGCAAGAAATATTTAACAATTCTTTTCCTTTACATGTTCTAGAATAATATAAAGCAAATTTGAAATGAATATTGACATTTATAATGTGGATGGATAAAGATTGGGAATCGGGAGCTTTCGTAAAACATTTGATCGCCGATAGTTTGCTGAAAATTTTGTAAAATTTCAGAAAATTCGGGAGATATTAATGTTGTTCGGGAGATTGCCTCAAAATTCGGGAGTCTCCCGAATTTTTCGGGAGAGTTGGCAGCTATGTTATATTGTCCTTCACATACACTTTAGCGTTGAGTTCAGTGATTAAAAAAAAAATGCAATTGTCAGAAAAACTAATTTTAGAAATTATTTCAAAAAAGGTAAGAATAAGGTAGTTAACGATGCCACAAAAAGTATTAATTTTTGAATGAAAATCAAAAAATATTTTAATATGTAAGATGGCAAAATAATTAAATGTTAACGAAATATTGGTAAAATGTTTTTTAGCAAAATATAAATTTTTTTGGCCATTTAAACTGGAAATTTCGCTTTAGGCGGCCACATTGCTCATCCAAGCAAGATAACCGCAAGTTAAAAAGCAAATGTTTAAAAAAAAATAGACTTGTATCATGTTCAGAACTTTAAAAAGAAAAGCGTATAGTAAATTACTTTCTTCAAACACAGTGCGGGAACAATTAATCAAAGCATATTAAAGAACAGAAGATCTGCGAAAAAAGCCATTATTAAGGAAAAGAATTAGAAAACATAAGACTTTAGCTGATGAAAATTTTTAAAACATTATCAGTTAATTAATAGGCTGAACTGGTTTTCTCTGTTAAATCAAGTTTACTTTACTTCGAGCAAACGAAAAAACTTAGAATAAGGACGAAAATGTGACCGACTTAATAAAAATCGCACTCTTAACACAGTGATATTTTCTCCGTACATTATGGCACGGAGATGCACAATTTTTCACGGAATCGGATAAATTTTCATGCTCAAGGGATCAATTAACTCAAAATAAAACACGGTGATTATAAAAGTGGCACCTGACCTACTATTTTGGAAGTACCTCAAACTTTTCTTCAAACAGCATTTCTAGATGATAATGCACCTTGCTGTATGGCTTCTGTCAAACGTCAGTTTGAATCAAATTG
The DNA here is from genome assembly GCA_963930645.1 of Salticus scenicus. Lineage (NCBI taxonomy): Eukaryota > Metazoa > Arthropoda > Arachnida > Araneae > Salticidae > Salticus > Salticus scenicus. The sequence goes on from OZ005653.1 coordinate 176,561,776, forward strand.
TTAAAATTGCCTATCCATTCCCATGAGCACTTATAATTCTGTAAGTAATAATACCCTTTTGCACTCTAAGTTTAATCCCACAAAGAATGTCATAGAATTTCTTCTTTATTAGACTTGGAAACAGTCCTAATCTCAATTCGCTCAAAAATGTTTAGTCATAAAAAGGGGAGGGGAGAGAGAGGAGGATTCGAAATTTGCAGCCTACAACTTTGCAAGAACTAGAAAAAATATTTACAATATTTAGCACAGTGACATTTTTTAGATTTATATCAAAAAACGGTATAATACTATGCCACTGTGTATTAAAGCAGTAATTCAATATAAAGGCGGAATTAACCAAATGCAGAATACATATTTTTATTAAAAAATTGCTTAGATGTAACAAATAAATAGTTTTATTTCATATATTAAAATATAACTTGTTTATTTCATATAATAAATGATAATAGAATACAAAGTGTACCAGGTGTATAAACTTAAATCCGCTGTTTGCGTATAGATGGCGCTAGTGAGTGTATTAACAGCGGACATTTAAATGTCTTATTGTTTTTGTATCAGTTTGACGTCTGTTCACATAAATCAGTGCAAATCGTTAGTGATTTCATATAAAAACATTAATTTTTCTTCGTGTAAACATGTCTCGTTTTGTACCAAAAAAAGAGCATATGCGGGAAGCTCTGCTTTTCTGCTTCAATTTGAAGAAATCAGCTGCCGAATCGCATAGAATGCTTGTGGAAGCTTATGGTGACAGTGCTTTGTCAGAAACAACTTGCAGAGACTGGTTTCATCGGTTCAAAAATGGCTATTTTGACTGAAATGACAAAGAGCGTGAAAAATCGGCCCCGAAAGTTTGACGACCATGAATTACAGGCTCTTTTGGACGAAGATGATACCCAATCGCAAAAAATGCTTGCCGAGAAGTTAGGTGTCACTCAACCAGCCATTTCTATCCGTCTACATGGCATGGGAAAGGCCTTATTATCAACAAAGACATGACAAACTGATTTTTCTTCATGATAACGCGCCAGCACACACGTCAAAATTGGTCCAAAATTATCTCAAAACACTTAACTGGGAGGTGTTACCCCATCCCGCTTAATTCACCAGACCTGGCTCCTTCTGATTATCACCTGTTTTCATCAATGGGCCATGCACTCGCCGAACAGCACTTCGTTTCTTACGAAGACGTTCGAAAATGGCTGGACGAGTGGTTTGCCTCAAAAGATAAGGAATTCTTTTGGCGTGGAATTCACCAATTGCCCGAAAGATGGGGAAAATGTATAGTTAGCGAGGGAAACTATTTTGAATAAAATTTTGTTTTGCTTTATATAAAAAATAAATGTGTTTTTATTACTAAAAAACAGCGGCTTTAAGCTTATACACCTGGTATGTTATTACATCATGATTAAAAAGAAAGTTTTATGTAGATTTTTATAATGTACTTCATAGAGTGTAATAAAGCGAATTATTAAATTGAAAATGTATGTAGGTATCATTTCATCCCTTTGGTATTATGCAAACATGACAGTTTTATTTGTTTCAACTATTAATTTTAAAGTTATTACAAATAAAAAAGGTATAAGTAATTTTTTCTGAAGTGCTGCTTTTTTTTTTTTTTTTGGTCGCTCAGTGTACAATCATCAGCAATCACTCTTCTTTTCTTTACAGTCTTGTGAGGCATTTATAGAACTTTAAAAAAATTTAGTTTTGCGCAATAAACCAATGAATTTTTCCAGACTATTCCAGAACTCTGTTACTATTGAATTTAGAGCTTCCAAACTTTGGCAACCCTAAATTAAAAATTTTCAGCAAATTTGTTTGCCAAGTCGCCAAATTTGATGCCAAGACCAAAAATCTGCACTGGATACTAATTTGCGGTATGGTGAAATTAGCAATAAAATTTTGCGGCAAATGTTGTTTTAGGATAGCCAGAAACCCCTCAATAGATGTTAAAGAAATATTAGATATAATAAATGACTTAATTAAAGAAAAGTACGATCACGAAATTGCAAACACGTTAATAGCCACCAGTAATCTAATTTTACATGAAGGTTTTTTTTAAATTTAATGGAAAAATATATAAACAAAATAAAGGGGACCCGATGGGATCTTCTATATCGAGTATAGTAGCAAAACACAAACTGAGAATCCTTCAGGAGAAAACATATTTAAAACATTAAAAAATAAAATAATCTTTTGGGTCCAATACATTGATAACCTTTTCGCTATTGTAAATAAAAATGAAAATACCGATTAAATTCTTGAAACCTTAAACAAACTTGATCAAAATATAAAATTTGCATGCGAACCCGAAGCTAATGAAGAAATTAACGATCTAGATGTAAAAATAAAGTGATATAATAATAATATAAAAACTACAGTTCACTGTAAACCTATATCAAGTGCGGAAATTATTAGTAATTGTAGTAAAACTCCATACAAATATAAGATTAACTCAATTCAAGCTTACATCTATCTTGCGATTTTAATTTGTAATAAACATACTTGCCCAGTGGCAGAAAGTTTTTAAGCTGTCTGTGACAGGCTTTTAAAATTTCAAAATCTGTCTGCAAAATTTGCGTGTAATCAGGGGTGAAAATGGCTTACACTCAAAAAGCCTGAAAGCTGATGGGGGAGGGGGGGTGCTTAACATCAGTGGTGATCTAGTGCAACAATACACGAATACAATTTTACTACAAAACAATATAGTATAAGCAATTGTATTCATTCACTTCATCTCATTCAATTAAATATTTTATAGCAATGTTTGACACAGCACAAATAATTGTAAATAATAAAAGTATTAGTTTTAGTTTTGATACAGAAATTTTTATAAGGTAATTGTTATCCGAAAGTTGCAGACAAATTTTTTTCTCAGTGCAGACAAAAACTGTCCGCAAGCCGTTTTTATGAGTCCGCGACTATGTCGCCGTGTCGCGGTGTTTCTGCCACTGGGCATACTTGACTATATTAAAAATATAACTATAAAAGCAGGATATCATAAAAATCTAGTTAATAAACTATACAGAAAAATAATTAAACAATATTCTAAATCATCAAAAAAAAAAAAAAAAATTCACTTTTTCTGTCTCTTTTGATTACACTTAAAATTAAAAATACTACTAAAAAAATATTATTTAAACATCCCCATAAAACCAAATCCGAATATATATCAACGGAATGATAAAGATCCAATCCCCCTCTAGAAACTACAGGAATATACCCTTTCAATTATTCAGACAACAACGATATTAAATATGGAAAATTAACCATTGCCGTCACCAAAGTTAATCAGGAAAATGACATTTATAGAACTTTCGAAAAATTTAGTTTTGCGCAATAAACCAATGAATTTTTCCAGACTATTCCAGAACTCTGTTACTATTGAATTCAGAGCTTCCAAACTTTGGCAACCCTAAATTAAAAATTTTCACCAAATTTGTTTGCCAAGTCGCCAAATTTGATGCCAAGACCAAAAATCTGCACTGGATACTAATTTGCGGTATGGTGAAATTAGCAATAAAATTTTGCGGCAAATGTTGTTTTAGGATAGCCAGAAACCCCTCAATAGATGTTAAAGAAATATTAGATATAATAAATGACTTAATTAAAGAAAAGTACGATCACGAAATTGCAAACACGTTATTAGCCACCAGTAATCTAATTTTACATGAAGGTTTTTTTTAAGTTTAATGGAAAAATATATAAACAAAATAAAGGGGACCCGATGGGATCTTCTATATCGAGTATAGTAGGAAAACACAAACTGAGAATCCTTCAGGAGAAAACATATTTAAAACATTAAAAAATAAAATAATCTTTTGGGTCCAATACATTGATAACCTTTTCGCTATTGTAAATAAAAATGAAAATACCGATTAAATTCTTGAAACCTTAAACAAACTTGATCAAAATATAAAATTTACATGCGAACCCGAAGCTAATGAAGAAATTAACGATCTAGATGTAAAAATAAAGTGATATAATAATAATATAAAAACTACAGTTCACTGTAAACCTACATCAAGTGCGGAAATTATTAGTAATTGTAGTAAAACTCCATACAAATATAAGATTAACTCAATTCAAGCTTACATCAATCTCGCGATTTTAATTTGTAATAAACATACTTGCCCAGTGGCAGAAAGTTTTTAAGCTGTCTGTGACAGGCTTTTAAAATTTCAAAATCTGTCTGCAAAATTTGCGTGTAATCAGGGGTGAAAATGGCTTACACTCAAAAAGCCTGAAAGCTGATGGGGGAGGGGGGGTGCTTAACATCAGTGGTGATCTAGTGCAACAATACACGAATACAATTTTACTACAAAACAATATAGTATAAGCAATTGTATTCATTCACTTCATCTCATTCAATTAAATATTTTATAGCAATGTTTGACACAGCACAAATAATTGTAAATAATAAAAGTATTAGTTTTAGTTTTGATACAGAAATTTTTATAAGGTAATTGTTATCCGAAAGTTGCAGACAAATTTTTTTCTCAGTGCAGACAAAAACTGTCCGCAAGCCGTTTTTATGAGTCCGCGACTATGTCGCCGTGTCGCGGTGTTTCTGCCACTGGGCATACTTGACTATATTAAAAATATAACTATAAAAGCAGGATATCATAAAAATCTAGTTAATAAACTATACAGAAAAATAATTAAACAATATTCTAAATCATCAAAAAAAAATTCACTTTTTCTGTCTCTTTTGATTGCACTTAAAATTAAAAATACTGCTAAAAAAATATTATTTAAACATCCCCATAAAACCAAATCCGAATATATATCAACGGAATGATAAAGATCCAATCCCCCTCTAGAAACTACAGGAATATACCCTTTCAATTATTCAGACAACAACGATATTAAATATGGAAAATTAACCATTGCCGTCACCAAAGTTAATCAGGAAAATAACATTGACGTGAATTTCGTTGATAATCGGCAATAAGTCAAGAAAATATTGAGTATAATTTATCCATCAGTCACACACACTCACTCACACACAAAAAAAAAAAAATTAAAAAATGTAAAGATGAGTAAAATGATATATTTTATCATTAATAGTGCATAAAAATCCTAATTACAAGGGAATAAAAAAAAAAAAAAAAAAAAAACATTCTATTGCATATTGAAACACAAAATAAACAATTCACAATTTTCCCCCTTCCCCCACAAAGTACAAGAGTTATTAAAAGGAAAAAAAAAAACTTGCTTAACTCTCCCATAGCAGAAAATGCGAGACGTGCGTCGCAAGATTTTTTTTTAGTCTGCAGATTATTTCCAAATCAGCATTATGTAGGAATTTGAAATCTTCCGATTTTGGCAGGAAAGATATAGATTGTCAATCTTTTTCCATCCACAACATAAATGTCAATATTCATTTTAAACACGCTTTATTAAATACTAGAACCTATAAAGAGGTAGAACTGCTCAATGTTTCACACTAATGTAATTTTTTTGTGACCCTCCCCCCCCCCCTACTCCCATTTAACGATTGGCTATCAAACAGATCACAGAATCCTTCAGATTTCCATTTTTTTCCCCCCATCAGTAACATAAATGTCTGTAATATTTTTTTTAACTTACTTAATTAGATTCTAGAACTTATAAAGAAGTAGAACTGTTCAATATCTCACTTATATTTGTTTTACTCACCCTCCCCCCAACAGCTAACAATCGGTGATTGAACGTTCCACAAAAGTGTTGTAATTTTAAAGCTTTCTCCATCTGCAGCATAAATGTCAATATTCATTTGAAACATTAGATAAATGCAAACTTGTGATAAACATATGCTTACTGAATCCGGTAACTTTTTTTTACTTTCTCTTACCCATAAGGTAGAGAAAGTATTGTTTTGGGTCAAATTTTCGAACGTGAGATTTTGTTATATTTACACGTTTTGAGGTGCCCTGAATACGAAAATCATGTTTTTAGCAAATGGTCTGTGTGTATGTCTGTGTGTGTGTCTGTCTGTTATCAGCATATCTCAAAAACAAATTATGGCAGAAAGTTCAAACTTTGTATTCTAAATGTGTATCATATAGGGATGCTACAGTAAGCTTTTTGTTAAGATCAAACAAATGGTTCGTGTACAGGCACAATCAAGAGAATTCTAATACATTACGTCTATGGGGGAAATTGCAGATAAGTAGAGTTTAACGTCTATAGACTGCACTAAACCAAATGAAACGAACATATATATTTTGTAATAGAGATAGTCAACTGGGAAAAAATTTTTGTGTATGTAGGAGCCTCGCCTCCCCCCCTGGAGGGGGGGGGGAAAGTCCCCCCCCCCCACGAAGGGAGTAAATTTTCATGATGGGTATCTTTCAAAAGAGCTCGCCAATACCTTTAAAACGAATGGTTGAACCATCGATCTGCGATAATTTAAAACAAAGTTATCGATTTTTTTCACTTTTAACGAAAAAAAAAAAAAAAATTGTATTTTTTTTTTTTTTTTTTAATATTGAGAATAAAATGGACTTTTTTTGGATATTTAGTGTCATACTACTTCTCTAATATGGAAATCGTCTGCATTATTATAAAAGATAATTTTTTTAAATAATAATTTTAATAAATTATTTAAAAAAAAAAAAGAATTATTTTTTAATAACCGAATTAAATTATATATAAATGTAGGTGTGGTAATGAAACGGGGGGTTAAGGGGGGCGGTAGCCCCCCCTCACACAGAATTAATTATCATACAAAACTCTTCCGAAGCCTAATTTGAATTGTTTAACATAGGTTTTCATAACATTATCTTACCTCTTAATTTCCAACCTGTATTTATAGTATTAAATTTCAGGGTAAGAGAAAGTCGTGTGAGTGACACACCAGATTATTTTCCATAACTCACTGTGAAATTATGCTGCAGATTATTTTATAATGCGTAAATAGTTGTCGCAGATTGACAGAAAAATTTCTGCTACTGGGCTTAACACCATGATTTGTGCACAGAGGAACATACAAAAGAGTTCATATGCATATGCATAACGGCCTGTGACAGGTAATTGTTTAAAACAGGGCCCGAAATTTCAACTTAGATTACACTCGCTGGAAAAAAAGTTACTCGCCACAAAATATGATTAACTTACTCTATTTTTTACATATAAGGTGACCAAAATTTTTTATTGGAAAAAGAGGAGAAATTACGCATTGTCTTTTATTTTAAAAGAAAATAGAAGACATTCAATTTTGAAAAAGAGGTCATTTTAGAGGACACAAAATTGAATAAAAATGATTATAAAAACCAATTCAAAAGCGACTTTACACAAGTGGTGGAAACATTTTTATCTCAAATGATGAATTTGGATCAGTACAGCTTAATTTAAATTTATAATATACAGATACGAGTGGAATAACCTAAATTAGTCCTAGTAGTTAATAAATTTTTAAAGTAGACATATAGAGGAGACTTTTTTCATACATCTACATTTTGTTCATTGAAGAAAACAGTCGCTTTGTGGGAGCATTTTTGCCAAGAGGACATAAAATGAATTCAACTAACTTTTGCATATTTTTGTGAGGTGGTGGTAGTGTTATCATTAAGGCCAATTTTATGCACTAGGGCTCTAGGCCTGTGTAGGAGAGTCCTCCATTGGATCTTTCTAAGAGGTCCTAATACATATTTACAGTAGTTTTGGAGAAAAACACAGAAAACTCCTAACAGGCAAATGAGCGTGACCAGGTATCAAACCCAGCCCTCACGAATGCCAGCTTCGAGGACAGAACCTCTCGGTCACTGGTGAGCCTATTTTTATGAGGAATATTATTCATGCAACAGTCAGAACACACATCAACTCACCGCATATCAACCGGAGCACCACTTTCTTATGATTTCATAACAATTTCAATAGTGATTCCTTGTTCTTGATCAAAGAACCGTACAAATATAGGGAATACTTTTCTTTGTGATTCGAAGAATCTGAATAGACATAAACCACAATATGCTTTGGCAAGTTTATTAGACAGTTGTTCTTTTGTGAACCTAACGCAGAAAAATGTTAGTGTTCACCGTTCGATACAGTCAACAGCCAATTAAGCTCGTCAGTTTTGCGAAATTTTGTAAATTAAGGACTAAATCTTTTTCATTCGAAAAAGAGGACAGAGGACGAAAAACATAAAAAAGGGGACTTTTTATCCTGTAATGTTTTCTTCGTTTAAGAAGGCAGAGTTTTGAAAAAGAAGAGTGTCCTCTGGTCACCTTACCTAAGATTAGCACAATTTTACGTTTTTAAATCGATATTTTTTTCTTTTATTTATTTATTTTTTTTATTTTTTTGTAGCACCATATACTGTTAGAATTCTATCAACATTTAGACCTAAATTTTACTCGCCACATTAAAATTTACATTTGCCAATGGCGAGCGGAAATTTCGCGCCCTGGTTTAATACATATTTTACTAACTTTGCAATGCGTAAAATGAAATGAAATCAACATAGATTAGTTAGATATCCATTATGGAATAAAAAGGAAATGTGCATTTTCAGTACCATTGATAGGGGGAAAAAAAAGTGAAACAACCTGGATCTGTTTAAAGGAATACGTCAAATAACTATACTTTTTTAACATAATGCCTTTTTAAAACTAGTGTGTTGTTTGTTGTGGTCATCACAAAACTTTTTTCTATATCACTCTATATTGCCACTCACTGATTAATATGTATACAAAAGGTTAACCATTACTTCTCATAATAAACATTTTATATATGGAGTTTGGCGCTGTTTTAGCTCCACTTATTGGCTAATATATACCTAAATTATGTCAGCATTTGTTTTCACAGTGGTTACCTCACCTCACACATCATGTTTTGTGTATTTATGTGTTATAAAGGTTAACCTTTTAATTCATGGGACAAATTGTATTGCAAATTAAATCAGAATTGTGTTTCATATTGGCTCTCATAAACCAAGTTTTGTGCAATTATATACATTAGAATCTGAGATATAGTCTTCCCGTTCTCAGTATAACAGTGCCACATATCAACTGATATGCACCCAAATGGAATCAGCATAATGTCTCTAATGGTCTTCTCACATATATTAAGCTTTGTTCGATTGTACACAACAGAACCTGAGATATAGCCTTACCTTTAAATGTGGAAATTGCTGTATAACAATGCCACCTGTTGAACAATTGATATCAAACGATTTTAAGCATTAATGTATGTCAAAGTGTACCTACATGTAAATTTATATCCAATTCTGTGCAATAGTTTCTGAGACATAGCATTCCTGGAAATTGCGAAAATCGCCGTTATAGCAGTGCCACCTGCTGAGTGATTGACATCTAACTTTGATAGGCACAAACCCCGTGGCAGAAACACGGCGACAATGTCGCAGAAACAGAAATGTTCTTGCAGAAAGATTTTACTTAAGTGAAAAAAAATTGTGTAAAAAAAAAAGGCAGAGAGAGAAAAAGAAGAGAGAGAGAAAGAAACTCAAAGAATGGTTTATAAACTGTTCTGCAGAACAAATTTTCGTTTCTGCAGATACGATCGCCTCAATCCTGAATAAGGAGAGGAGATAAAGCGAATGTAACTCACTTGGGTTAGCTTTGATACGGCATGCATTAGCGATTCGTGATATGATTCGGTGTATCTACACTTTTCACTGGTAACCTCTTCACATCGGAACTTCATTTTCATATCTTCAAACTTTATTTTCGCGCCGAGCCTGCCGCTCGTGTTGTGTGTAGCTTTGCGACCATTTTCCGAATTTCCTATTTCATGCATTTTCAGATTCATGTATAGCAAAATAGCTGCATCCATGATTTTTTTTCTTTTTTTTTTTTTTTTAAGTGCATGATTGCTGCTGTACCAATTTTCATAAATTTTCTGATTTACGCACGACAAATTTGTAGCATCTAGTGATTTTTTTTTTTCTTTAATGTATGCGAAGCGTGCATACGTGAGTGGTAGTAAATACACGTAAATTTTTTAAAGCTGCATTAATTTTAATGTTTGGTTCCAACTATGCAATACATTTCACAAATATATACAGAAATAAGACTATGGGGAAATTTGTAACGTCTGTAGTTATACGCAAAATAAAAAATGAGGCTTCAAAACTTGCTTAAAGAAATAGAAAATTAAGAAATTAATCTTAAAAATACTTTATTCATATTTAGCATTTTATATGTAGTAAAAGATCTTAGTAATAAATATTAATAGGTATCTTAAGTTATAAAATTGGTAACTTTTCTAATTTTTTTCTTTACTAATCATTAATTATTTTAATTGTGATTAAAATTCTTAGTTTGAATTTTGTTGTTTTGGCATATGAAGTCGTTAAAAAAATTATTAATTTATTTTACAAAAATACTCCTGGGTAATTCCATTTTAAATCAACAAATTTTCAAAAAAGTTGTTGCATGACAATTTTTGATTTTGATGACAATTTGCATGTGCTTTCCCCATACCTTTTTGACCACAAAAATATATTTTTTTTATTTAAAAAAAAAATTACCCTTTGATATGAAGGCTATTTTTGTCGTTGCCAACAGCAAAAATTAGATATTTTGATGCTTTGCTTTATGAACTATAACTTTTTTCCTATCAAAGCTATCAAACTCAACTATAGCTCATTGGAAAGCTAAAAAAAAGATCTTTTTCCATATGGTATCAATAAATTTGAGATTTAAAAACAAAGGTTATTTTTTCAAGGTCAAAGTTTGCGATGCAAAATTAATTTTTTGCCACTTTTGAAAATTAAAAAACCTATGAAGGGCTTGGAATAACAAGCCCTCTTTTTTTTCTTATATACATATATAAGGTTGCTTATTGTATTAAAAAGTTTGGCTTGTTACTCTGCCCCCTTCACAAGATACGACCCCCCAAAGTTGCAAATTTTCTAAAAAATCCAATTTTCAATGCTAAAAAAATGCATGTGGGGGGCAAGGTAAATTTTTTTTTACTTGTGTGATTTTAAGTACTTCATACCATCTTTCAAACAAAAAAAAAATTACTTTGTTATTCAAAGGCGTTTGGCAGCTATAAGGGTCTGAATTTTCAAATAATCACACTAAAACCATCCAATTTTTTCATGTACTTTTTTTTGGAAACATGTCATTTATTATTATTTTTTTTTATTTGATGGACTTAGATTGACCTCACAAATAAGAATATATCATATTCCTACTTTTCCTCATTTATAGTAATCTATTTGCCAGTAAAAGCTATAGAGGATTTTTATCAGAGAGATGCCTGTAGTCGCATGATGCCTGGAAAAAAGGACTGTATTTCTGTGAGAGGAATGAATGGGGAAAAGTCAAACCTTCAAAAAAGGCTCATTTTATGTGACTTGAAGGAACTTTACATACATTTTAAAGAAAATTATCCTGATTTGAAAGTAGGGTTATCTAAATTTGCCGATCTTAGACCAAAATTTTGTGTGTTAGCTGGAGCATCTGGTACACATTCAGTGTGCGTTTGTTTGTACCATCAAAATGTAAAACTTATGCTATCAGCGATTAAAAGTGATCATAGCTACAAAGATCTGCTGCAGATTATGGTCTGTGATACTGAAAATGAGAATTGTATGTTTTCGGAATGTACTGCATGTCCAGGTGTGGATGCCATTTTATCACTGATTTCTCCAAGTAACAGCACCCAAATTGACTTGGAAAATGATGAATTTGAGGATTTGCAAGTTTCATATAAGCAGTGGATGTCCACAGACAGATGTGAACTGACATCATGTGTGCTACCTTTACAAGAATTCTTGGTTAAGTGTTGTGAAAAACTTGAGCATTTAAAGAGCCACCATTTCATTGCCAGTAAACAAGCAGCATTTCTAAAATCAAAGAAAGAAGATCTGGATAAGGGGGAATTTTTGATACTTGGAGATTTTTCAGAGAATTTCTCTTGTGTTGTTCAAGACGAGGTGCAGACCTATCACTGGTTAGGTGTGCAATGTACGCTTCATCCTTTTGTTGTCTACTGGGAAAAAGATGGAGAAATTCAAACTCAAAGTTTTTGCTTTGTAAGCGACTGCCTTGACCACAACACAACTACATTCTACGCCTTTCAAATGATCCTTGTTAAAAAACTGAAGGCAGATCATGCTTTAATTTCAAAATTATTCTATTTTTCAGATGGATCTGCCGCACAGTACAAAAACAGGAAAAACTTCATTAACTTGAGCCATCATGAACAAGACTTTGGGATAAAAGCAGAGTGGCATTTTTTTGCTACATCCCACGGGAAAGGCCCTTGCAATGGGATTGGAGGAACAGTGAAGAGGCTAGTGCGAAAGGCTAGTTTGCAACGACCGGTCAGTAATCAAATCTTGAATCCATTAGATGTCTTTGAATACTGCACTGAACATATTAATAGTGTAACGTTTTTCTATGTTTCCTGTGATGATGTTAATGCAGTAGGAAAAGTTCTTGAGGAAAGATATAAAACAGCACTATCATTACCCCAAACTCGGTCTTTCCACAGCTACATTCCACTCAACAGAAATATCATTCATGCCAGACGTACATCATTTTCTTTAGATTTTACAACCTTTCATGTCATCAAAGACGAACCTATCAACCTTAGATTATCCACACCAACAACCCGACCAAAGTTGTCCGATTATGTTTGTTGCGTATATGATGGTGACTGGTGGCTAGGAGAAGTGGTGGAAATAAAGGTATTTGATGTCGAAGAAGAATACAGGATCCACTTTTTTCATCCTAAAGGACCTGGAACATCGTTTAAAAAATCAAGTCATGATAACCAAACTTGGGTTCGGTTTCAAGATATTTTGAAAATCCTGACTGCGTCAGAACTATGGTCAGCACAGGGAAGAGGTCATAATATCACACCTGTGATGAGTGAACATTTGTCAACTCTTCTCTATGAGACAATAAACCACTGAACAAAAAAGTTTTGCATGTTTTGAGAGGTAAGTTAAATTCTATATACCAAGATGTTAGAAATCTTAAATTAGCTTATCAAAGTTTAAATGTGTTCTTTGACAACTCTTCTTAGTCTTTTTAGTTGTTTTCTCCATTTAAAACTAACAATTAAGTAAAAAATAACTTTTCACTAACACCTAAGATTAAGAAGTATGAAAATAATTGCGTTGTTTCAGTATAATTATTTGAAAATTTAGACCCTTATAGCTGCCAAACGCCTTTGAATAACAAAGTAACTTTTTTTTTGTTTGAAAGATGGTAAGAAGTACTTAAAATCACACAAGTAAAAAAAAATCTACCTTGCCCCCCACATGCATTTTTTTAGCATTGAAAATTGGATTTTTTAGAAAATTTGCAACTTTGGGGGGTCGTATCTTGTGAAGGGGGCAGAGTAACAAGCCAAACTTTTTAATACAATAAGCAACCTTATATATGTATATAAGAAAAAAAAGAGGGCTTGTTATTCCAAGCCCTTCATAGGTTTTTTAATTTTTAAAAGTGGCAAAAAATTAATTTTGCATCACAAACTTTGACCTTGAAAAAATAACCTTTGTTTTTAAATCTCAAATTTATTGATACCATATGGAAAAAGATCTTTTTTTTAGCTTTCCAATGAGCTATAGTTGAGCTTGATAGCTTTTATAGAAAAAAAGTTATAGTTCATAACGCAAAGCATCAAAATATCCAATTTTCGCTGTTGGCTACGACAAAAATAGCCTACATATCGAAGGGTAAATTTTTTTTAAATAAAAAAAATATATTTTTGTGGTCTAAAAGGTATGGGGAAAGCATGTGTAAATTGTCATCAAAATCAAAAATGGTGTTGCGCACCCCATTTGTTGATTTTAAATGGAATGACTCTCCTATCATTTGTTTCTACACCTCGTTCATTTCATTTTTTAAACATTTGAATTTTTAAAAAATGTTTATTTTTTTAATTGAAAGATTGCAAATTAAATAGTTATTTTAAATAAAAATCAAACCAAGGTTTTTTTTTTTTTTTGGGGTAAGCAAAAGGAATTTTATCTAGTAGTAGTTGTTTTGAAGAAATACTAACTAAACAGCAAATGCTTTTATTTATTAATTTTTATTTACTTATTCGTATAGATATCAATATCAAATATTACTTTTAATTGATTTCTATTTATTTCATTCATATGTAATCATTATTCTCTATTATAGATTTTATCCATGAAATCTGTTATTTCAAATTTCAACATTTCTTTAAAAATTAAATACTTCACTTGCCTCAATCTTTGTGAAAATATTTCGACTATGCTTTGTCTATAATAGTGTTACTTAGATCTTGTATTTTGTTTTACTTTATGTATTTAAATAACGGTATAATTATACATTCTGAATTCTTTAATGTCAAATCACATTTTTCAGATTTCAAATACACATCTTTTTGCTATTTGTATATAATACAAAAAACGAATCTTGTGTATTAGAATGTTATCGTGCATATTTCTAATAATCTCAAAAACTATAAATGTTGTAAATTATTTATATTTTGTTATAATATTCAGTATTCTATACTAATTTTTACTTTTAATTTATTGTATTTTAATTTTGAGCTCTGTATTATATTTTATGTTGTTTGGTTTGCACCTTATGAAATAAGTCCATTTGTGTATTTAAATATATATATTTAATATAAATAATCTGGTGTGTCACTCACACGACTTTCTCTTACCCTGAAATTTAATGCAATAAATACAGGTTGCAAATTAAGAGGTAAGTTAACGAGTACTGTTATGTAAACCTGTGTTAAACAATTCAAATTAGGCTTCGGATAAGATTTTATATGATAATTAGTTCTGTGTTTCCGTTTTTCTGTTCTTTTATGATAATTAGTTCTGTGTTTGTTTTTTGTGAAACCCCCGTTTCATTAATGCACCTACATTTATATAGAATTTAATTCCGCTATTAAAAAATAATTCTGTTCTTAAAAAATAATTTATGAAAATTATTACTTAAAAAAATTATCTTTTATGATAACGCAGACGATTCCCATATTAGAGAAGTAGTATAACACTAAATATCCAAAAAAGTCCATTTTATTCTCAATATAAAAAAAAAAAAAAAAAAATTCGTTAAAAGTAAAAAAAATCGATAACTTTGTTTTAAATTATCGCAGATAGATGGTTTAACCATTCGTTTTAAAGGTATTGGCGAGCTCTTTTGAAAGATACCCATCATGAAAATTTACTCCCCTCGTGGGGGGACTTCCCCCCCAGGAGGGGAGGCGTGGCTCCTACATACACAATTTTTTTTTCCTGTTGACTATCTCTATTACAAAAAATATATATTCCTTTCATTTGGTTTAGTGCAGTCTATAGACGTTAAACACTACTTAACTGCAATTTCCCCCATAGACGTAATGTATTAGAATTCTCTTGATTGTCTCTGTACCCGAACCATTTGCTTGATTTTAACGAAAACCTTACTGTAGCATCCTTATATGATGCACATTTAGAATACCAAGTTTGAACTTTCTGCCATAATTTGTTTTTGAGATATGCTGATAACAGACAGACACACACACACACACACAGACCATTTGCTAAAAACATGATTTTCGTATAGAGGGGACCTCAGAACATGTAAATATAACAAAAACTCTCGTTCGAAAATTTGACCCCAAAACAATACTTTCTCTAGTTTATGGGTAAGAGAAAGTAAAAAAAGTAATGAAATTTTAAAAGTATTTGTAACATTTGTTTAATTAAGACATTTCATGATTTAAATGACTTAAAAAAATTTGCAGATTATTTTTGATGTGTTACTGCATTTTATGGTTTGAATTCATTGAATATTTTATAAACAATATTGTATGTTAATGTGAACAAAAAATCTGAAGCAATTGAGATCAATAGATTTATTTTCACCTTTCTTTAAAAAAAAAAAAAAAAAAAAAAAGTATTTTCTTGCAATAGTGCAGATATATGCATTTGTGCCTGGTTAAAATTTAAATACATTGGTTATACTGAATATTATTTACTATTTAAAAATAATTTATTTTGAATTCTTAAATGTTAACTTCACAAACTATTCCTGCAGAAAGATTTTGGTGTTGATGAAGCTTGTCGCAGAAAGCATTATAAATTTCTGCCACAGGGGGCACAAATTTATGTCAAGGTGCATTTACATATAAATTTATATGCAATTCTGTGCAGTAGTTCCTGAAATACAGTCACCACAAATTTTTTTTTTAACATAG